>VZTY01013591.1:0-185570 GCA_013400935.1 Turnix velox
TACTGTTTCCCAATGGAAAGCAACTTATTTTATATTAAGGATATACAGATTTGTTCCACATGCATAGAGAACATGTTGGAACCCAACCGCTTCAGAGGAAAGCAGGAGGAAGAAGAAAACCTGTGCAGTTAGTTTATCACAATATAAATGACTCAATGAAAACATGAATACCCAAAATCAAATGAAAGTACAAGTACATTTCAGAGAAAATGGAGAAACAGAAAAAGATCTGCTTATGTGGAGAAAGATGCTTCGAGCACTCTGTGGAAATTTTACCACAGTATTCATCTGATAGTTATCCTGCAAATCAAAATTCATCCAGAGCATTTGTGGCTCCTTTCTCTGTCCTGTAATTGCATCCTAGAGATCACAAGACTCATGGCTGCATCAGCAGCAAATACTTGAGTTAATAAGGAAACACACTGGAAAAAAAAAAACCTTGCATTATTCTACCTAAACATTTCTACATACAAACCTTTCACAATGGTAACTACAATGTGTTTTCCAGTAAGGCCATGTCCACACTCTCTAGACAAAATGATTAAGGGAAAAAAAAAAACGGTTTCCATTTTAAAGGTATCATTTCAAATGCATACAGGCTCATTTTCATTTTTTTTGTCACTCCAAACTCTTGCAAGTTCTGCGAGGCACACTAAGGAGCGAAGTACTGAAGGCAGCTCTCCTGTATATCGCTGCCATCTAGCGGTCCTGTCTTCGAGAATGGGATTCCAACACCAGTATAATCGGAACAGTTGCTTTCCACCGGGAGACAGGAGAAAGAACAAATGGTGAGTATCTTAAGAGAAACCAAAGTGGGCACATCTACTAAATAGGATTTATACTTCATTGTTCAGCAGAATGCTAAAGCCAAATTCAGTTCATACTGCTGAATCAGATTCACATTGTGATTTCAGTTCACTCCTGTTGTGCTGTACAGGGCTTCAAAATGAAGAAAAAATTTCCATTAATATGGTGGTACCTATATGATCGTATCACATAAATGTGATTATCTATTCACTTAGCATAACTACTATACCAATGAATTACCCATAGGAACACTATCTTTTTTGTTGTTCCTAAGAGGATTTTTCTCTGTGATGGCAAAGTGACATGCATTAGTAAAGGAGTGATATTAAAACGTAATTAACAGTCTCAATATTCATTACTTGCCTATGACATCTGCATTAAACGAGCTTCAATGCTTGTACTAAAGCAGTCATTCTGGACACTGCTAATTCTTTCAGTTGCTTATGATAAGCTTTCCACGAGGACTTGATTGTAAAAAGCTTCTGACAATGACAGTGATTTAGGAAATGTAAGGGCAAGATGTGCTACAGTAATGTTGAGAGTGGAAATGTCCAAGCTGCAGAGGTCACATTCACTTGATGAAACACCATGGTGGCACCACTAGCCTGCTCTGAGTGTGCAGGCTATGTCCCAGAACTGACAGTGTAGGTCTGAATGAAAGATTTGACATGGACCAGTATTTCAGAGGCTACAATGCAAGTAAAAGGAGGAGAGAAGAGGACAGAGAACTCTTTTTGGGAGAAGGGGTAGAATCTGAGAAACAGGCCAATAACATAAGAGCAATAAATGTAATAACCAGAGCCTAATACCACAGCCCAAAATATATCTTCAATTCTTTTCTGCTCTAGACTTCTGGGAGGTACTACACAGTACTGTAAACCACTGAAAGTAATTTACAAACCTGTGGAAAGGGCCAAAATCAAGTAATCCTATATATCAGATAGAGTGTTCTTCACAGGGAACCTCATAAAGGTTGGGGGGGGAAATGCCATTCAGCACATTACAATGCCCATTCTCTAAGGAGATCATTGAAGTCAAATAAATTTCTTAGGTCTTTCCTATGCAATAATTTAGGTGCACTTAATGTCCCCCTGAATACTAGTAAGACATAGATGCAGAGGTAATTTATTAACATTTTATCAATAGGATCTTTATGAGATGCAGAAATTCAAGACCCACCTCATGCCATCAACTCAGAGCATCAATACTGTGCAGAAACTCACCTCAGTGCAATCATCCATTTCAGACAACCAACTGAGCAACATGAAATTATCAAAAGTCTGTGGGAGATGCTCAATCTTCTGCCTCTATCACAATCCAAAACTAATTCCAGACTTGCTGGGAGAAGGAAAAGGCAACCTTCCCCAACCACAAGAAGTTTTAATCCTTTTTCTGAATAGTAACCTGGTTCAGCTTAATGCTCATTTCTATTTTGCCTGGGGCTTATCATTTCAGTAAAACAGTGATGTTTTGTTCTGCATACTCTGGATAAAACAGAGCTTTCTTTGCAGGATGCAAGCACGACAAAAATTATTTTATCAGAACACATAATTTGGGTAATTGACTAAGTCTCCTGTACATAACATGATTTTTACTACTATTTCAACTGGGGTGGGTTTCCAATCAACTTGACATAATATTGAGTACACAAGTAAAAAATACAACTGAACACAGTGAAGTTAAGTTCACTTGTTGAAAAATATCCACTCAAATCAGCAGAGCATCAAAGTCCAGAAACCTCCTACCATCATCTGATTGTTCATTGTTCAAGGCATAGAAAGATCAAGGAGATTTTCTTCAAGGTCCATCTATATAGCAAATATTCAGAGCAGTCATACTGGGGAGCACTGCCAGTCCCACCACTTCAATAACCAGCTGAGAAAAATGAGAGATCATAAAAATCATAATGGAGGGCTCTGTACAAAAAGTCAAGAATATTATTGATCCAGCTGGACAAAACATTTGAGAAAATCAAACAGGTTTCAGTCCAGGGATCTAAAGTGCTGCTCTCTTACATGAACCATTTAGGATTTCTCAGTTTTCTTTTCTAAGCATTAAAGCAGTTTTTGGAAATTCCGCTTATAAACACATTAGGTTTTAAGCAATACTTTGCAGTTTAATGCAGCACTCTGCTTATAAAAACATCACCTCCACCCTATCCTCTCAGTGACTTCCAGTGAGCTGCTACATCATTTTTCCTCCAAACTACAATAATCCTCCACCCCCGCCTACTGCACATTAGGAGGCAGATAGACATGTCAAAAATGGGGTATAACGGGCATTAAAGGAAGACCTCCCAGCTGTCCCCTGACAGTTTCATTGCATAATGATGGCCACTGCATGTCTTGTTCACAGCATTAAAAGAAAAAAAATTGAAAGAAAATTATGCAATTCCAAACTGCAGATAATAAGAAATTGAAAGAAAAAAAAATCTTATGATATATTTGGGAATTAGGGAACAGTCTTCATTCCTTTGAATATATGGATGGCCTTATTAGGATGTCTTTGATGCTTCCTAAAGGAATAACATTTTATTTCTTAATATTCACTCTTGCCTTCATTCTCACTGAAAATTGATAGTTCACTTTGAAAGCAGAGATTTATACTGCAGACTCTTCATTTAAACCTTGTGTAAAGAAATAAAATCTTTATGTCCACACATATTTGCACTCCTACCATCATGCATTTATAGCGTGTTACATTTCCCAGCTTTCACATATTTAATGTTTTACAGCCTGTTCTCCAGATTCAGGTAGTAAAAGGCTCGAAGGCCAGAAAGCAGAAAGTAGGCAGCAGCTTACTATTTTAATTAGAAATAACCAAACTGTTCAAGTGGTAGCAAAATCTCTCACTAGAATAACAGCAACCTGATCTATGACTTCTACAAAATTATTTTGGGTTAGAGAATTAAAAATCCTTTAAATGAATCCTTGTTGGGCCATGTGCTGTCTCATTAGTATTGACAAGAACCACCCTAGGAATAAACGAAAAAGAAGGAAATATATACTAAATAGGAAAAAAAATGCAGGATGCGAAGAAATGACTATTCTTGTGCTTTAGGAAGGCTTCATTCCTACCAACTCTGCCACCATCTCCCTTTCAAGATGCGTATAATTTTCTGAAGTTGGCACCACCATAATACTTGTATTTTATCCTGCATCTAACACACATTTGCCCAGGCATTTGCAAGAAGAATTTTTTTGCAAGAGGCAGTTGTCAACAAGAACTTGTAAACAACATTTCACACTTTGTGAAGTTTGATCACCACTGCTTTGCCTGTTCCCCAGCACCCCAGCGTGCACACGTTGAAGAAAACCAGGAAAGTGGGCAATCTGAGTCTTGTCCATGGGTTAATGGCTCAGAAAGTGGGTAGGCAGAAGCTGCAGAAGCTGTTTGAATTATTTTAGGAAGCTTTGTCTGGCCCACAGCCTGGAGACTACTCCTTAAAATACTTCACTGAAGTTTTGCTTCAGTCATTCTTTGCAGATCACACTTTCCAGACCTCTTATACACACTGCTATTCTCACAGTTCTCTCTCTTCTTCTCCCACTTACTCTTTTTTTTTTTAATTTATTTTTTTTAATTATGCCATTCAAATGTGGTGCCCCAAAAAGGAAGGAGGCTGTAGCAAGGTACAACTCAGTCTCTTCTCATGATTAAAAAGTGATAGGACAAGAGGAAAAAGTGTCAAGCTGCACCATGGCAGGTAGGTTTAGACTGGATATTAAAAAAAAATCTCTTCACTGAAAGAGTTCTCAAGCACTGTAACAGTCTGCCCAAGGAAGTGGTTAAGTCACCATGCCTGGAGGTGCTTAAAAGACATGGAATTGTAGTGCTGAAGGACACAGTTTAGCAGCAGGCTTGGTAGTGTTAGGTTAACAGTTGGACTTGATGATCTTAAAAGTCTTTTCCAACCTGAATGATTCTATGATATGACAAGTACTCTGTCAACCATGGGAATTACTGATCAAGAGTTCTTCTTTCAAATACTTCTCAGAATAAGGTTCCTCCTCTGCAACAGCTTGACAATTGTAGCCTACTACTCTGCAGTCTCCTCAGATGATCCTCTGTGCTACTGCTCACCAAAATATCACACATGCTTATGCAGCAAGTTTATCAATAAAGCTACAT
This sequence comes from Turnix velox, assembly GCA_013400935.1. Lineage (NCBI taxonomy): Eukaryota > Metazoa > Chordata > Aves > Charadriiformes > Turnicidae > Turnix > Turnix velox. The sequence goes on from VZTY01013591.1 coordinate 4,939, forward strand.
TTCTTATGTGAATTCCTACAGAAAGCAAAAACATAGAGCTGGGATGAAATCTCTCTCAAATAGTCAGTAAGTATGTCTACTCAATAAGTTTGACTCGTAACAACGGTTGTGTCCAAGCTGAGGCAGCTTAGCAGTTCTTCACAGCACACACTGCTGTCCTGAACTTTGGCTTTCCTAGGCCGTGGGGCTGCTATAGAATGGGATGCTTCCTCCCATAACCCTTCACCCAAAGCTCCTTTGTAATGAAGGCAAAAAGACATTCAACATGTAACAAGGATGTAAATCTGTTGTTCTCTGGGAAGCGATGTGCTCCATGGGCCCCATGTTAAACATCATCATCAAGGCTACCCATTAATGTCATTAGAATGATCATCCAATTTATCACACAATATCTTGCTACAGTCAAAAATGCTTTGACAAATAATACAGCTAATTATGATAGTTATTTGAAGCAAATACAAATATAATCCTATAACACACACTGTGGTGCAGAGAACCTAAGCAGTGCTGCATGTTCACTTCCAAATAAGTCCTAAACTAACACCCTTCATTGCTTTCATCTTCTCACAGACTGAAAGTACAGAGGTAAGATACGAAGAATCACCCACAGTTCAATACATGTCAATGTCTGACTAAAGTCTTTGTTCAGGTACCTCTTGGCCAGAACACTGTTCTTTGTTTCCCGAGTCTAGTCCACAACAGACAGAATTGTATTTATTTCCCAACAGTTCTTTTAGGAGGGTAGAGGGATTGATTGTGTATGGACTTACCCAGATCTAAATCCTTCCTTCCAATCGCAACAGAAACACTTTATGGTGACTTTTGACCAAGCCAGCTTCTTAAGTCTCTCAGAATTTCAGGTCTCCCTCCTCATACCCTGCTTCAACAACAGGGAATGGAAGAGAGCATAACTGCTTTTGGTGCAGGCAAACTGGCCTTGTGCACTCCTTGTATTTTGGCTTCACATGTCTTTGGAAATTTCAAAAAAGCAAATTTTCACATAATCACTTACAGATTTGGAGATGACAACAACAACTTGCCACTTGAGTCAGGTCAGCTGTGGATTTGAGCCGACTGACAGAGGGCACAGAAGGGGCTACAACATAAACTCACATTGACTCCTGTACTGTGATGTATAAGAAAGATGCAAGAATCCATTGGAGATACTGTCTAGGAATTGCAGGGAGGAGGTGGGTTCTGGCATCTCTCACTAAAAGCAGCAAGTTGTGCTTTAGATCTTCATCCTCTGAAGAGGGAAGCACAGCTCATGACCTTGTCTGTCAGGCTGAGAAGCAAAACCCTTCTCTTTGAAAGCACAAATTCTCCAGGGAGTCTGATGGAAAAAACTCTCCATCAAACCAATCCCCGTGAGTTTCCAAAGAGTCTCAAACCTCAACAGTCTGTCAGAAATGATGCCTTGCTATTGCTAAGCTTCCCTAGAAAGATACAGAGAGCCAGCTGTGTGTCTTTGGCAACAATCAGTGAACCATAGCAAAAGCTTGCATATTCTTTTATGGATTATTTATATTAATATAGTTGCTGCTCTTCTCTTCCAAAAGTTTAATTTGAAATGGTGTCAAAATTTCAGTTTTAAAAAAATAGCATGTAAATCCACATCATGTGATGCACTTACCTATCACATGAAACCTCACTCCACATGACAAACTGCATGAGACCCACCGCCACATATGCACAACAAAAGCAGCGGGAATCTGAGATGCAGAGCAGTTGGAAAGTTTGTCTTTATTCAGTTGAGATTTCACTCAGATTAATGTACTCTCAACTCAACACACAGAATTATGCACGTTCTTCTCTAACGAAGCTGAAATCACCACATATAACTACCTATGCTGTAACAATCAAAGCAACTTCTCCCAGTTTTCTTTTTGCTGAATAAAACTTGATTCTTATAATCAAGAAATGCCAGACCTGCAAAGCCAGAAAGGAAAAGCAACTTCACCAACTATTACTTCAAAGTTACGGCAAACAAAAAATAGTAGAGCGTTTTTGTGCATGACAACTGTATTTAATTCAGGAATAATGACTGATGACTTGAGTAAACTGCTTCAGTAGCATCTGCGCACACAAATGCCTAAGCATACACAAACATAAAATGCCAGTCCCACATCAGACTATTAGGCTGCAGGCCATCTGTAGGTACATGAAGGCTACACATTGTTAGATCAAGTATAACAATAAACTGCCATGTACAGCAGCAGCAAGAGTTGCCAGGAAATTCTAATTAAAATTATATTTTAACCTGAAAAGCAGAAAAGAGAAAACAGGAGTTCTATTCTCCTTTACCTTTTACCAGGAAGTACTGGATTTAGCAACAAATGCATATTCAGATCTAAGGACATTAAAAACACTGCCAAAACTTTTATGGCTCTAATATTATATGGCTGATATAAAATTATAGGAATACACAAAGTTGCAATGTAAAAGTAGTCATCCAAACCCAGCTCTCACTGATTTCTGAATTTCCTTTGTCACAGTTACACTGATAAAACCAAAAGTGTGGCCCTACAATTACAAAGGAGATCTCAAGACTCTCTCACTCAGTTTCTCACTGAGGTCTCCACAAAATAGTAACTACCCTGGACTGAGAAACTTAAAATGTATATGCAGAGGATGATGAGATCACTGAAATCAGTGCCTCCCATCAAGATAAATGTTTGCCTTTGATTTTTGAGAAAAGCAGCCCTTCCAACTATGGCCTTTACATTCATATGGAAAAACCTAATAGAATCTCATGAGAGATAATGAAATGTAAGTCCTTTAAAATGTAACACTAACTAATCCTTCGGAATAGATAATTTATTAGACTCCTAAAATAATTACTGTGTAAAATTTGTAGAACTTAAAACCAAGCATATTTTGTGGCTTGGCCTTAGAGAGAAGAAAGAACCGTATGTCTCTCACTACAGCTGCCCCTTTGTGAGAGGGGCAGACTCATGATGGGAAAAAAAGACAACACTTGTGGGCTGAGACAAAGGCAAAAAGCAAAATTTAACAAAACCACACCAGCAACAAGAAAAGAAGAACACTAACAGGACCGGGGAATGTACAGATACCATGTCAATACCCCACATGGCTGCCCAGCATTCTGGACAGAGTGGGCACCACCAGCCTCAGCCTCACCCCCACCCTGTGCCATGATTCCCCTGACCACTTTCTGCACCCCTTCCCGGACAGCTCCTGGCTACAGGTGGGCATGGCTGAGGTGGGGATGGGATACCTGTGCCCCTCACCAAATTAACCCCATATCCACAAGAACCAGGACAGTATATAAACTTCTAATAGTCATACAGAATTAGAGAAGCAGAATATTTTTTCCCATTCATTTTTATGGGTTGCTTCATAATTCATGTAGAAAGGTTATCATTTTCTGTTAAAAGCCACAGCTTTTTCATAAAGCAGTCTTATTCTTTTCTCTCTGCTAACACCACATTTGAGGAGGGGAAGGTCGTCTGCAGCCAAGTCTCCGTTGTTTGCTTTGGACAGTCAGTTTTGCAGCTGAGCCCATAAGGTTTCTCCATATAATTATAAAGCATGACTGAATATTTCAGTGGTGGGTGGACAATTACATATGTCAAAACTTTCCTTCCAGATAATAACAAAACTGCATGGATAGCAAACCTGTTATACAAAACCTTCAAATTAAATAGCCAACATCATATCAATTCTTCATCTGAAATACCCTGCTGGGCAGGCACACAGAAAAATTACCTTATGTGAAAGAAAGAGCTATTCAGTAGGGCATGTATTAACTCTATCTGGCAGAAAAATCTTGCTTTGGCATAGGTTTTAGGTCAAGAAAGAATAAACAATGGCACAAAAAAACCTCCCAGCTGAATACGTTAACTAGTTAAAGAAAGTAACAGCTTAAAGTTCCCCTCCAAGACCTTTCATTCTTCAGACAGAATATGAATTGCCTTCACAAAATCTAATTTGAGCTATTAATTCAAAAGCATTATCTCACATATCATTAAAAAAGCATCATCCTCACTGAGGAAGCATAATTTTCATTTCAATCAACCTCATGTACCTGCATTAGCTTTGAGCTTCATTTTGTACTTTCTGTAGGTTTATTACAATACTAGATACGTTTACTTTCTGTTCATTTTTTTCAGTGACAATAATTCCCTCTGCTGCATCTAGAGCAAAATTGATAATGGTTGTTGAAAAGTCTATTTCAAAGTTGCACTTGCACATGAGCATCAGGAAAATGTACCAACACCTACTAAAGATTCCAACCAAACTAAAATGCTAATGAAGTAGGATGTCTGATGCCCTCCATAAAATGTAATCTATTAAAGCAATAATAGTTCTGTAAACAAAAAGCAGTTTATGATTGTTTCTGTATGTACCAGGATATGTTTGGCATTGTAGTTTACAAAAGGGGATTTCCTGTTTACAAGCTCGTAGTCCTTCCCAAAATTGAATGCATACTTGAACAAAACTCTTTTGCACAACTCATCTTACTTCCAGTGAGAAATTATTTTGATGAACATTTTGGCTTTAAGTTTACCATAATATTGCAACAGTTTGACCCCTCCATTTCTTAAAAAATAAGAAATAAGCCAAAAAGTATTGACAAATGAATAAGAAAATTTGGCTATTACTACATAATATATGGATATAAACAACTTGGTAGATCTGAGAAGTCCCATTCAGTTACAGTGAGGCAACTCTACCGCATAGTTGGCCATGTGTAAATGCAGCAAATGCACACTTTTTTGGCTTTTCTCAGCAGCTGTTAAACATCATTCACAAAAGTCTGACTTTTTGTTATATTCACAATAATCTATGCATTATTTCAGACAAAAGACTCTTGGAATTACGCAGAGACATTAATTTACCTTATTTTTCTCTAACATATCCAAAAAGCAGGCTTTTTTTTCTACTTTTATTTACCTATACAGTCATGAAAGAACACATTACTTATGTTGTCACTAAATAGTCACGTAAATTCAAAGTTAAAATGTGTTACATTAATGAACTCAAATATTTAAAAGGTGCAAAGGTAGTTAAAGCATGGTAGGACAGTACAATTCAGAGTTGCCTCATTTCTTGAAATGAATGCACCTTAGGATTTAAACCTAAGGTTCGTCGCATCCTTGAATCTAATCATCAGTTACAAAACAATATTTGCCAGTAGGCTTGATCTTACTGCACAGGATCTGTAACTTCACTAAGAAATACTTTAAGGTCATAAAACTGATGAAAAAAAAAACAAAACAGAATGGTTAAGCTGTGTGTAGGACTAGTTGCTCACTACTTAGAAAGCATAATCCCTCATCATTCAAAGTAGGTATTCAACAACCTAGAAGGGCTACACTGAATTATCCACTACTCATCCTTATGTACCTTTAGGCAGGATCTATTGAGTGAGAGGAATGTGCTGTGAGAAGTACAGTTTAAATCCCTTACAGGGGCAAGTGGAGCCACTGCCTTTGGCAGACAGAGCAAACCAGTTTAATATCTGTTCAAAACATACCTGTTTGTCAATCAAATTGCACGTTAACATCTGCAGGTAAATTTCTTTTGCTTTGCAAAGACCCTGGTAACTACAGCAAAATCTCATGAGAAACTGCTTTATGCCACAACTGAGCTGTGAGAACCCATCTTCCTGACTGAGCCAGTTCTTAGGTAATGCACTCAGAGGACACAGCAGCAAGGGAAGCCTTTACTCAATACTCTCTGCTAGTTTAATTACACTGACATAAATTGAAGAACTTCAATGTTTCTCTGCAAGATACTATGCCTTCATCCCAGTACACTCTGCAAATGTTCGTTATCACTTGACAAATGCTCTTTTTGCAAAGGTCTGGAGCAGTTAAAGATGCAGTTCCTAAAAAATGTTTGCTACTATCCATCAAGCTGTGTTTTGGAGATCAGCTAGTGTGCATCTTGGAACTGTCTTCCCCTTTTTCATTGCAGTGTACCATAGACCACTTTAAACCACATCATCTAGGCAGTGGAAACAGTCTTTTACATCACTACAAGCTATCAATGTCTGACAACAGCTATGATCTTAACAAGGTCAAAGGGGTCAAGACTTAGCTTTCATTAAATTAATCAGGATTTAAAAAACAGAAATTAAACTGTCACTCTCAAAGCTGTCTCTAGTTAATAAATACATGAATTCACCTATCAGTTCAAGATGTTAAAGTTCCTTGCAAAGTGCTGCTGTAACAACTGCTTTGCTTTAGACTGCAGGCGGTGCTTTCATTTAAGTATCTAATTGTCAAGCACTTAGAATGTGGGAGACCTGTAGTCATTCTCTTTTAGATCTGCCACCACCCAGGTGAATGAACTAATCACCAGACTCCAGGAAAGGCATTCTCTCCAGCCCTTGTATTGAATCACCATCATGCTTTCCTGTAAAACGTAGGACTTAGTGGTCCAGAAAAAAACAAACTAGAGACCCTGTTTCTAAACCCCAGTTGTCATGTCACTTACTAACAGGACAGTCTAGGTTTCGGTTCCAAGACTTTGCCTGTATTTCACATCATTGCAGAGATTATATAAACACTACCTAATTCCTTCCATCACTTTTCCTTTAAAAGAAAGGAATGATCTCTGTTCACCTCTTTGATAGAAATGGTGTTTTCAGAAACACTCACTGGATGTACACTCACTCAATTCACTGACGTTCCTGCTGAGCGACCTGTGACTAAACCCTGGAGGAGTAGAATAGGATGCAATCTTCTGTGCTTTCGCCTTCAGCACCATTCTGTTAACTGCCTTGAGGCATCTCATTGTTCAACATATACCTCTTCCAAGGCACCTCCTTCACTGCAATAGGCCCCTGGGCACCCAGGAGCTCAACACTTGGATTCTGGGTTCCCCTTTGTGGCCAGACACTGAAAGGTTACAGTTCTCACCTCTACAGAAAGTGTCTGCCATCTAAGAAAAACGACTTTTGCAGGTTGCAGAAAATAACTCACACATGCTGATGGAATCCTATTTTCCTCCAGATTTGCCTCTTTTATCTTTTTCTCCCACTTCTTGATACCTGCAGCTTCTCTCCTCTTCCAGTCAGTCTTCATGGGAGCAGGAAAGTCCTCCTTATCAGATGGGGAAGTAGCAGTTACCATTGTCATTGAATTGCTGGTCACCCAGGCAGCAAAACGTACTCGTGTTCTGGCTGCTTCCACCAACAGAAAGTAGGCTTTCCTGTCTTGGTCAAAGCCTTCATTTGAAGACCTCATTCTCACCAGCTACTGTCTTCTCACTAGACACCAGCAACTTAAGATCTCCAAACCATTAAACTCTTCACAAATATAGCTGAATTTCCAGTAGATCGAACAGTTAATGGATAGTAAATCATACATGTGGATAGTAAGTCATACATGGATAGAGAATCTAACTTCCACAGAATCAGGCTTAATATTTAGCAAGAAGGTCAGGCTGGGGTGGAAAAAGTGATATGAATTAAACAATAATCTGGACATGTCTAAAGACTAGATTTACACCCACTTGAGCACACATGTAAAATGTCATCAACTCAACAGCCAGGTCACTGCAGAGACAGAGAGTATGTCTATGTTATAGTAAACTAAACAGGGCCAGAGAATGAGTCCAAGTCCTGACATATCATCCAGGTTGCTAAAATCTCAACTAAAACACTTCATGACACAACTTTGGTCTGAGCACACAACCACAAAACTCAGGCGTCAGCCTGACAGAGAACGCATTCCCAGTGATAGTTTGGATGCCGTCAGTCTTTTGTGGGGATGGCTTTAGCTGTACTGATTGAAGCCAGGCTGGGCCAATTGGCTTTAGGACCAGAAAACAATCCCTGAGGCTTTGTATTTACTATGTAAAAGTATCCAGAGAAACTGAGACAACATCATGTGTCGGTGCTGGCCCAGCATCTGGTTTGTGCAGTGTGGACAGATAAGTCATAGAGACAGCACAGCTTCATCCACCAGTAGAGCACTTTGGCTCTTCCCAAGCTGCTCTGGGCCTGCATTACCGTGTAGACAGACAGTGTTCAGGTTCCAGGAACTCAGTGTTCCCAGATCCTGAGCGCATGTGCTCAAGAGTAAATCATGCATTCATCATATCACTTAGACAATAATCTAATGTTTTTCCATAATACATGGGATGCTAAATTAATTTGTTTCAGTTCTTCCGTGAAAAAGATGGATTCATAAAATTGTAAAACAGCACTAATAGGGCCCCACAAACAACAGTGTCTGTTGCACACAAGTATTAAAGTTCAACCAGTGACTTCAGTCATGAACCGGAGGACTGGAGTTAGTAACAGGGATCCTCAGCCCTGGACTTAAAACCTTCTTTCTACTCACAATTTGCACACTGCACAGAGGCAGCAAAATACGGATATAGAAACACAAATGCACCCACTTATTTCCATAGATATCAATACACATATGCAGAAGTGTATTAACATGTTTACAAGGTAGATGCACTTGTACCTACACAATTCCTTAAAGTTATGCAAATTATAAGTAACTATACATATTAGTATTTCTTTAAGTTTATTTACACATATGATCACATACATACACACTATATAGAAAAAAATGGGTTAAATGCCTTTTGTGGAGCAGTCCTTGACATACACCCTGAAATATTTTGGCAAAGATTCTCTTTAAGATGAAAATGGAGTAATGGTCTGCTAGACAAGTACCTCCAACTGTTGACCTGACTCTGCATTTCCTGTACTACCATGTACTGCACACATGTACATACACACAGAAACCCCCTCAACAAAAGTCAACATGAGTTCTTGGAAAGCTTCAATACACAAGCACCTATCAGTGACCATCTCAGCAAAAACAAAGCATGTTTGGAATCATTTCCATGAGCAACAGAATAACCATTCTCCAGCTACCATGATATTCTAATTCCTCCTGGATTTTTACATTAAAAACTCTCACAAACTAAGAAGTAGAACACAGCATCAGGTAACCACTTTATCCAGCACTAAAATATATATTCAGAAATGCAAAGAATGCAGCATATGTCAAAACTTTCCAGCTTTGCTCAGCAGTAACCATTTTTAAGGCTGACCTTTTATTTAAGCTTCAATCTCCTATTCCAAATATAATTCATATTTTATACTGATTAATTCAGGAGCACATTGGTTATATGAAAGTCTCCACTTCAGAATTCCATCTAGCATGATTGCTAGATTCCATCTAGCATGAACTGGAAATACTTGAGACAAATTTATCACATACAGTTTTGGGATCTGTAGCATACTTTACGAGGACACTGAAATCAATTTCATTCCCTTCATGAGAATGTTTAGCTGTAAAATTTGGGTCTACTCAGTCACTACCGCTATGAAGATCCAGTCTCTCCTCATACACCCTGAGTTCAAACTGTCATACACATAACTATGTTCTTACTTAAATTTTTATCATTTATGTCAGTGATAACATTAACTAGTAATGTTAAGATCTACAGCTCTGGCTTTATTCTTATCCATCTGACCAAATGGCAATTTTACTAGCATGATTTTTAACTCTCAGTAATGTACAGTTCCACTATTACCCTAAAAGACAATATCATTCCAAGTGTCCTTTTATTTATGATAGATAATAACAGATAGAAATCTATACCTACAATTAGTCTCCCACCATAAGCAGCCTAGACACTTTATCAATTAATTCTTCAGCCAGTGGTGACAATTTCTGAAAGACAGATTAAACCTACTGTTTTCTGCAACTGTGTTTACCATCTTGAAATACATCCCAGCTTACTCTTTCTAGCCTCCACAATAAAGCAGTAGCTGAAATTGCAATGTCCCTTAGGAAATTCAGTAATTCACTGTGATCACACTTCTAGAACATAGTGGAAAGAAATTGGAGCAATATTCCTGTATTAAATAAAAAAAAAAGAGACAAAGCAAAACTGAAAACCTCACAACCATTTTGAAACAAACCTCATGATAGCTGAATCCACATATTTTATTATCTAAGAGGTACAGTTTTTTATTTGAGACTATCAATCCAAAAATTCTAAACATGAAGTAAAGCAGCTGGGTATTTCAGAAAGGGAAGGAGAAGGTTTCTAAATTAACCAGTTGGCACAGTCCTAACTATAGTATCATGAACATTGCTGTTATAATATTATTGCTGTAGGTTAATGTGATCCTTTATGCAGCCTTTTTTTATCTTCCACAGTAGCCCTTTTTCAAGAAGTAAAATGGTTTAATTTGAATTGCAAATCCCAACACATATATAGTTTTATTCTTTTGGAACAGGATGAGTGACAGTGGTATATTAGAGTTAACAAACCTTACCCATTTTTAAATACATTTCTGGTATTGAAAGCTAACAGAGCTGAAAACTGAATGGGTAAGGGCTCTACTCCGGCATTCATTCCTTTATTGGGGCCTTGAAAAGGCTGTATGGAGGAAACCCAATAGAAATTTTGTGTCGCTGCTAAATAGAACTCAGTTCAAGGTAGAAAAATAAAAGCTTAGGTCTGCCGTCTTTTATAACATTTCATTCCTGGGGGCCAGTGCTTTCAACACTGACACTGGAGGCTGTGCAGCCGGTTTGATTCAACTGGTTCCTCAATTTAATGGACTATAGGCCTCACAAAATTGCTGAGCCAACCCTTTTGAAAGTTTCTCTGCCTCCTATACACAAATCCATTAGTGTGGGTGGCAGCGACAGATGATGAAAAAAATCCCCACGCTACAGGAAAATGTCCTGTGCGGAGCAGATAACAGCCTCCAAAAGTCTTGCATTTGCAAAGCTTTTTTTGGTCCAGAAGAGAAGCTTAACTTACATATTGCCAGACTCAACAAGTGGTTTTTCTTATCCTTTCTTACCCACTCATATTGAAACCTTGTTAATATACAAAATTAGAGGCACACTGAAAATACAGGAAGCAGCAGGGTTGCATGACAGTGAGAAGAATAGTTCTGTAGAAAAAGTTTCGGTAAAGGGCACTGGCTTAGTAGTTGGGCTGGTCAATCCAGTACAACATGGACAATGAACTTGAGGAACACAACAGGCATGCAGGCTTAACAGACAAACAACAAAGAAATGACAGAGTGATGTCAAACTGAGTTGATTTGCTAATCTTCACCTTAATATGTCATTTTTATATTTTGAAAGAAAATGCTAGACTCTGATAGGATATACAAGCACAATTTTGAATAAGGAAGAAATTAAGTGCATGACACATTCAAGAGAACAAATGTGACCTACATCAAATTTGTGCTTAGATGCTCTGTCATAGGAAATTTCTCATGATACCTGACTCATACCAACCACTCCCAGAATGTGTGGACCAGAGACACATAAAGGATAAATACTTACCCTGCCAAAGTGGGTCAGAAGACATACTTATTGCATTTACCAAGGTAAATATATTATTAACTGAGCCAATGTCTTGGGAGCATAACTCCCTAAGTGAAGGAAGAATGAATGGCTGCATCAATTTTACGTGTTTCTGGAATGGATTCACAAGATAAGAAAAAGTCATCTATACAGTCATGGATGGATTTCTAAACTTTCTTTACTATATGCCTCAAGTAAAACAGTAGCTTTGTTTACTTCATCATCCTTAGAAATAGATGGAAAGCCAAGAAAAACGCTGCTAGCTTGCTACTGCAAATGATGCATGGACAATAGGCCTTTCATACATAATTTTTTATTCCATTTCATAGTTCATAGGTTTCCAAGAGAAGAATGACAGATGTAGCAAGTAATTTTAGCTGCCAAAATAAATGTTGGTCACTCCACTCATTGTACAAACTATGTGACTAAACAGACTCAGGAAGTTAGTACAAGGTGAAATTCCACACTACTCATAAGGTATCGTAGGCTTTTCATTATCTGAGAAAAGACAATTATTTGTAATTTGTGTCTTTGTCAGCAGAGGTTGTAGAAGTGAGAGATCAAAAAAATGCCTTTCAAGAAATTCACTTTCATTGCAAATGAAGACCATCCATTGCAACACACATTTAAGTATACTGTTGTCTCTATTTATGGAACAATTTGGAAAGTCTCCAGAGAAAAATTTCATCAATACATTGGATCCCACTCTTCTTCATAGTCCCTCCAACCTTTCCCATTTTCATTATTCAACCCTTCTCTTATTCTTCCCATTTTACAAGTGAATATTTAAGACTGAATATAGATTGACATGGTTAAGTGAACAATCATCAGACCACTTGTAAAAAGCTAGTCTTATTTAATTACACAGGCCAAGTTGTAAAGAAACTAAAAGTAAAGCTATTCTGGGAATTCTGTGCAGAGAGCTTAGAATTCACTAAGCTCCTCTCTAACACTGATGTGTGGGTGGAAGGAGAGAGCAAGAAACCTTCAAGCTACACCTGACCCCGAAATCCAATGAGAACAAGACTCTAAATTTTAAGAGAGCTATGGGAAAATCTATTGCTCCTCATTAATCTTGCATCAGAGGTGACTGTGCAATGAATTTGGATTTTGAAGGTCAAATTGAAGGACTGGTGAGAAGAAGGAAACTGGCAAACAAAGTAAAATCAAATTATTTTCACATATTCATTCACTTTGCTACTAGGGACATATATAAGGAGAAAATGTCATCTTCCAATTTGTCTGATTACCTTCCACTTGTAGTGCTACTTTTCAACCTTTTGCCTCCTAAGCAAAAAGCTCTTTGTCATGCAGTCCTGAAAATAGGAGCCATTTTTCACCATTCATGTTCTATACATTCTGATGACAATTCAGGTTGTTTTATTTTGACTGAAGAATACAGATAGTGGTACAACAGTAACAACATCAGCACAGGAAAGATTTCTAACAAGCAAAATACCCAGCTTGCTACTCACATTCATCTTATTACCTTATTACATGCATCTTATTGCAGTTAAATCGGGAAAAAACATGTTTTGAAAGCATGCTGTAAATTTAGCTTCCATCATTTAAGCCAGAACCCTGGGAAATCTGTGATATCTCACAAAAACAACTAGAGGGAAATCGGAGATTTTTAACATTCTGGCTCCTCTAATTCCTAGGCTGACAAATGTATTTGGTGAATTAATGCTGGGTATGTGAACAATGAACACTCTAGGCATTTTCTATTGCTTCAGTGATGCGAAGCTTAATTAGATGTTTAGCTAGCCATATGGCTACTTTGCATCATTGTAGGAGCAGAAAACATCTGACTTTCACATTACTCCTAGAAATCTAAAAGCACTCTCATTGTTGAGAGTTAATCTTCGTAGATGCCAATAGCAAATGGTTAGAAAGGTGGAGAATGTGACAGATGTTTCATTATTCCTTGTAAATATCAACAATTATAAGCACAAGACTGAATGTATATAGTGAGGATTTTTAATTGTAGACCCATCAATAACTCAAAACCAACAGAAATATACTGTGTGAAAACCAATTATTTTAGATCAGTACCCAGATCAATTACCAACTCCAGTAGTTATAACTTTTCAAAAGTAAATTCCAACTTTGAGAACTGATAGCAAACAATAAATAATGAGGTAACATCATCAAATGTAAAAACAAATGAACACAGCCTGTAGTCTTCAGGAGAAAATTTTTAAAGGCTTAACACCGCTCATCTGCATGATGAAAAGCAGTGCTTGTTTTTTGATGTTATAGTTTTCAGAAATTAATCACCAAGTGACAAACAAAACAGAGTAGTTCTTTAAGAAAGTATAGCTGATGCCTTTTATCACTTGAAGTTGTAATCTAAAGGATCATGAACTTCTCTAATGTATTCATTATTTAAATTTATTCAATCAAATAGGCTTTATAAAAGATACTCAGTCTACTGGCAATTTATAATGAAATCTCAGTGAACATTAAATATTGACAACTCAAGCTCCTTTGAACACTGGATTGAACACTTTGAACACTGTTTTTGTATGTTTCACTTCTGTTTTTTCTCTGAAGAAAGATAATGCTTAAAATTACATTTCCCATTCCGATTCACTTGCCTACAAACTTGAAATTCATGTTTATTGCTATTTTGTCTCAGTCTTTTTTTGTTATCCTTATCAGTGGATGGTTCCAGTCTTCATATTTGTCTGCTGAGAAAGTCACAGGAATCAAAACTTAGAATATGAAAGAGGAGCTCAGCATTTGAATATTTACCTATCAAGAGTTGTACATGAAGTATCATTTTTAACATGGTTGAAACTACAGGCATATCCAGAAAGCTGAAGGGACATATTAAAGTATCTATGTGTTGGATCACAAGGAAGACCCTGGATTCCATGCTAAAACATATACTATAAATTTCAATCCAACCTCTGTCTATTCCTGATTAACTTTTTTTATCTTAATAATAGCAGTCAGAATGTTGTCATCTAGTTACCTAAATTAGTGCTTCTGATGGAACATTTTATAAGCATAAGAATGTACTGAACCACACAGGCTAAACACTAAGTTAAAAAAAACACTTGAAGAAAAACAGAGGCAGTTACAAATTTTATTTTTAAGAATTTTAACAGAAACTGTAAATATCATGAAACAACTAATGGTGGTACATAAAATAATCACAATAATTTCCATTTTATCAACTGTCACCTCCAGGGAATTCAGCTCTAGTACAATGCTAGTAGCAACTAATGCATTCCTCAAAAGAAGATTCCTACTATAAGAAGTTAGTGCTAAAGTCTCATATATCAAAAAAGATCCCAGAATATCTTTCAGGCAGGGACCACTGACAAGACATCTTACAGATCTAAGCATGGTTTGTATTTTGCATTTTATCTGTACCTACTTGCTTTCTACAGCATTAAAATAAGAAGTATAAACAATGACACAAGTAGTATCTCTCTGCAGACTCTTTCAATGTTACTGCAACCAGATTAAAAATCTACTCTTTTTTCTTTCAAAATTATGCAGTGAATAATTGTTCTTAGCCAACTCCACTTTTCATTATAAAGTGGCTCATTAGTAATTGATCTATATGAGATGATGGCTCCAGTTCACATTTTTAAAGTGACATTTCACCACTTTAATATTTAGTGGTCCTCAATCATTTCACACAGATGAAAGAGTAAGCTGAAACCTTACAGCATTTTATTCTTTCCTATAATTAACATTTACCTTTCCCAGAACAGTCTGACATAAATGAATAAGTCTACCTTATGAGAGAGATGTATGTAATATGTAAGAGAAATAGTGCTAGCTTCCTCCCTGGAAAAGCAGAATCTGTAATACAGAGTAAGGAAAATTTTATTTCAGTGGAAATGAAAAGAAATAAATCTTACATAGGAAGAGAGAGGATTTGTTCCTAAATTTAAAGAGTGCAGAATGAGCAGCATAAGGCTACCCTGCACTGAAAAGCAGTAAAAACTTCAAGAATTAAGGTGTCTAGTTAAAAATACTGCAGTCTTAGAGAGAAAAGGGCCAGTGTAAAGCAAGATTTGGATTCAGGAAATGGGCATTATAAGCACCACTGCAGTAACAGACCCAGGCAAATAAGTAGAAAATCCCTCCTGCAGCAGGAAAAAGCAGGAAAAGGTTAAGACAAAAGCAAAAGAGCCATAGAAGTAATTCTGCAAGGACATTACACAACTGAACAGTCACAGGATCCATAAGAAGTAAATTCACACCATGTCACAAAAAGCACAGTCTGTTCTGTTTTTCATCAGTTCTCACTGCCTGGACAGATAGACTGTGGCCACCCACTCAGGACTCTGCTATTTTTACTCCATTCTCTTCATCATCATTAGTCCAGGTGTGACAAGCAACTCTTGCCTGCCACTGGGAACAAGGTCTGTACCTCTCTATCTGTCTGAGTGGCAGGAGCAGGCAGGAAGCCCATAGGCAGCATCATTTGGAGAGTCCCAGGCCAGGGCACAGGAGAGGAACCACAGAATTAGTTTTGGTTCGGAAAAAACTTTTAAGATTATCAAGTCTAACCTTTAACCTCACATTGCCAAGTTAACCACATCCTTCAGCTCCACATCTTACATGGCTTTTAAGTACCTCCAGGAATGGCACCTCAACCACTTCCCTGGGCAGGCTGTTCCAATGCTTGACAAACCTTTAAGTAAAGAAACTTTTCCTAATATCCAATCTAAATCTCTCCTGGTGTAACTTGAGGCCATTTCCTCTCTTCAAATCATTTGTTAGCTGAGAAAAGAGACACAGCCCTATCTTACTACCACTTCCTTCCAGGTAGTTGTAGAAAGCAATAGTCTTCTGTCAGCCTCCTTTCCTCCAAGCAGAACAATCTCAGGTCCTTCATCTGCTTTCCATGAGGCTTGCCCTTGAGATCCTTCACTCGCATTGCTGCCCTCCTCTTGACCCACTCCAGTACTATAATGTCTTCCAAACCAGATGAATTAAAGCCTGAAACCTGAGGGACAGAGCAAAGGGAAGTGGAACCACTCTGCATTGCACTTCTTCCTTGCACCTCTTCCTTGCCCTCCTTTGAGGAAGGGCTCCACCTTTCAACTCATCTACCTGAATTAGAAACAATTAGGAAAGGTGCATTATAAGAGTGAATAGTGCATTTGCCATAAATACTCTTTGGAGTCAAGGCTAATGGTCTACAAATGTGAACTCAGCCATACTAATAGTCTCAGATTTGAAAACTATGAGTTAAAAAGACCTCAAACTCTTTCATTTCCCCATTTCTAATATGAAATATATCAAAATGGCATTCTCTTCAAAAACATAGTCAAGAACACTTTTATGTGAGAAACACCCCAAAGCAAAACTATCTTGAAATGACAGTTTAATTTGATTCTAAACCATCTTTTTTCTCTTGCACTGGGAAAGAAAAAAAGGTATGAAATTATATTCCCCTTTTTTCTATCATTAAGTCATAAAATTGAAAAAAAAAAAAAGGTTTATATAGCTAACAGCCTGCTGTACTAGAATTTTGACATTCCAACTGAAACACTTGTTCACAGAAATACTTACAGCAGGAATGGACACAACATTTATACAAACTGACGCAATGAAAGAACTGTGAGTGGGTAGCCAGCATAGTGGTGGGCTATTGATTGCCTCCAGAAGAAATTAAAGGATAGCCCGAGTTTCCACCATTGCATCTAAACTACCAATTGAAATCTGAGAGACTAGCTCTTGACAGGTAACTTCAAGAGACAAAAATTTATGTTTAAGACACAGGAAGAATTACCAAAATCACATTTTACAATCACTAACAACAGGTCATTATCTTGTGCCTAAACAATAAAGCAAAGCTTTAAGCAACCGAGGCATAAACACTGCTTTCTGTTTGCCAATGCTGTCTCGCTATAACCTTACATTTACTACTATTCATGGAGAACAAAAGTTGGTTTAAGTCATGAATCTATCTTATATGTACAAACATACCTACTACAGGTACAGAAAATGCACACATTCAATGACCGCTATATACTTCTTCAGAAAACATGCTTCACATTTTTTCCCATTTATAGTAAAATAAGTTTTCATGCATAGATGCATGTAGTAGTGTGATGCTACAGATTCCAGAGTGGACTGAAGTGCTCAAAAACCTCCTAGAAAAATATTTGTGAGGACGGAGAAATAACCTCAGGAAGTTAGACTGACACTCCTGGAATGCAAAGATCAAGAGTTTATTTTCACTATTTTTATTATAAACAAAGAATCCCCTACAACTGCAGTACTGTCACTGGAGGAGGTAGAAGGAGGAGATGCAGAACAGTTGGAAAGCTGAAAAAATAGATAATTATTTGAAAGCCCAAAGTATATTCCTCCTGTACTACTCATATAACTATGGTATTGAATATGCCCTGGGCCTTTTCACTCAGAACTTTGCATCTATCTGAATTAAATAATAACATTACAAATTTCGGAAGCTGTTTAAAATGTCTCTACATGAATTAAAGTGTGAATTTCTGAACATTTCACTATTTAAAAAAAAAAAATAAAAGGAGAAAAATACCAACCAAGCAAGAAAATCCACTAATCAACAAGTACCAAAATACCAAAAAAATAATCAAAAGATAGAGGAAGAAATAAAATAAGCTCTGTTTCCTGACAATGAAAAGCATCAGGAATTGTTTCATCCTAAACATTAAAAGCCTCAGCCATTGCTATCATGTGGAGACAAGACATTTACACCTCCACGAGAGCTCATACAAACTGTTTCTTGTTTATACTCCTATTAGGAGTTCACAGCAGTCACCAAGATTATTTCACTTGATTTGATTTCTTCCCTGTTCTCTATGGCTCATTTACCAAGTCCCACACAAGGCATTCATGTCCCTTGAGAAGGGACAAAGTTAGCATTTGCACTCACAAAGGCTGCAGCCCAATAACACAAAGTGGAGCTCCCACCACCACAATGCCAGCTCTTTCACAGCACTTCACCAGTGCTCTCACCGAAGCCATCTTCCAAGGGAAAGGGGTAAAACAATTTTCCATGCTGCTTCCATGTTACTGCTTTTCCCACCTCACTCAATCTATCAAGGACAAAATGGGGTATTGTGACAAAGACTCATAAGGTCTATGTCTATGTTTCACGTGGCATTCCTTGTATCCCAGGTTTCCGGATACAGCATTTCTGTTGCAAACAAGAATAAAGTGGGAATGCCTGAAGAAAGACAGTACATCTGTACCCAGTACATCTGGGTAAAACCAAAACTCATTTCCAGCAAACTGTTGAAGCACATGTTTTTTCTCATGGACAAGAGCATGTGAAAATCAGGTCTGACTGACAATGAGCAACAGGTTTTGTTTTTCAGTTATTGCTTAGTCAAGAGATACAGGAAACGTATAAAAGCAGATTCCTCAGTTTTCATACAAAATAATAATAATAAAAAAATAAATCTCAGCTCCAGAGAATGTTCTCTGCTAACTTAAAATTAAGACTTTAACATTGCATTCTGTAAATTATTTCTGATAAGTTACTGTCATGCTAATTTCAAACTATATAGTTAAGGTGGTTTTGTATTGCCCCAAAACCTAATGTAATAGAAAATGCTAATAAAGAAGTCATAAGGAATGGTTTAGTTCCTATGAAACATTCACAGTTGTTTTGGATTAGGGTTTGTCATAGTTCCTGTGATAATGAGGAAGTAGCTCATCATGGAGAGTTTCGTCAATAATGTTGAAAAACCACAGCAGAATTACCTGTTGAAACATTATCACAGTCCACAAAGCAAGCACCAAAGAGCATTAAGGAAAGTATAGTTCAAAAAAATTTTGAAGAATTTCAGAATTTATGTGAACCCACACCGCAAAGTTTTTCTTCTGTCCCTTCCTATTTGAGAAGCACTATGCTTGAAGAACAATCACTAGAGGAAGGCTGGGTCAGGAGGCTGGGCCACCACTGCTACCCTCCCCTGCTTGTCATTTTCAAAGGTCAAGGGAATTTGTTGCTGAGGAGGACTAAGTTTGTGCCTGAGCCATGGTCCCTCTCCTCAGAACTACCCTGCTCCTGCTACTTTCTACATATTGGGTTAATACCCAGCTTTTAAGGAAGATTCCAACGGCCACACTTGCTACTCTGAAATAGTTATGACTTTTTAGCATACTCACCATTATAGTACCGCATTTTCTGCTGCAAAATTTGTGAAGACCAACAGTAACTTCTACACGTCTTTTTTGGGGGAAACACACTAGTTATTCTCTACAAAAAGTCAAGTAGAACATACTAGCTGGTTGATGGGAATTCACTATGATGGCAAGAGAAAGAAGATACTTTCAATGACAACCACTGTACATATAGATTTCCTACAGTTTACTTTTCATGTTTTGGTTAAAAGGTCAGAGCAGTGCTCAAATATTTGGCATGAATTTATAGCACCTAAGAAATTACAGCACACAGTAAACACACACACACCCTATTTATACATCTATACCCACAGAGAAGCAGCAGGGCCAGGCAGGGAATGGGAGGGATACAGGGAGCTCAGCCTCTCCCTCCCACTCTTTGAAAGCACCTTCCTTCCACAAAGCATATTTCTATTTACATTACCTTTATTTAATTGAAGACTGCTTTTCAGATACATGCTATTTAGCTGACACTCAGGGCTCTCCCCCTGCATCAAGGAAAATCTCCTTTCCCTGGTCCCTTCTCCAGATGTTTGTGTCTCAGTGGCCATTGGGACCAGCCGGTGGGGTGTCTGAAATGACCCTTCAATCCCCAAGGAGGTGCCTTCTCCCCTCCCTAAGAAGGTGCTGCAGGTCCCCCCAGCCTGGCCATCCCTCAAGACCAGCTCCTATTACACCAAAGGAGGGGTACTAGATGCAGAACTCCCCAAAATACTCCCTCCTGAGCTCTGTTTCTGACCTCCGCTTTTCCTCCACATTTTGCTACCAGCAGGAATCCTATTCCTTAAAAATGCCATTAATCAAAAAATAAGAAACAAAATGCCTTATCTCACCTGTTTGGTGAGTTTCCATCAGCTTAATCCTGGTGTAGCTCATTCACCTGGTTAGAACTAGATAATCTTTAAAGGTCCCTTCCAACCCAAACCATTCTATGATTTTATGATACATTGCAACCCTCAAAATGTTTCAGCCAGCAGTGCCTGAAAATTTGCAAATATTTTACTAGACAGAAAACCTATCACTTACTGTCACCAAAACATAATAAAAACATTGGAGAATCATATCCATTTCAAATTTTTTTTAGTTTGAGTTATATAACAAGTTAATTTTCCAGTTAAATATTACCAAGAGGAAAATATATCAGGCACTGAATTTTCTTTAAAAAGTAAGTATTCCCTACATCATGGCATTCCTGCTTCTTTTCATTCTGCCCTTAATATTAGAACTCACAACTGTTCTAACTGAGATTATAACTTCTTGAGTGAGAGCTATACTGGTTTGGTATTACTGTCTTAACTTCATATGTAAAATATGAAACAAACTGCAATTGTAACACTGAACAACCTTCCAGAAACTCCTCAGCCTTTAAATTTACTTCTATGCCAATTTGATCACCTCACTCATATCAAATGCTAAATGCCATGGTAAAGAAAATTAAGGACTTGTAACTAATAATATTTTTTCCCCACTTTTTCTGAGTATGAGAAAAGAACAGAGGCTTCTGGAATACCATCCAAAAATAAATGGTAGAAAGATATATCTGTACTTGGTGTGATTCATTTGCACATGTAATCTGGGAATCAAATACACATATTCTGGAAGGAAATTAAAGACAGAGTCAGTCTGAAGAATTTTAAAACAAGAGCAGGAAACAGTAAGTTACATTTAATGTGGACTGAGAACTCAAACATTTTCTCAGAAGCAGAATAGAAGTAGAATTCAGTAACATTTAAAAAGAAATATAGCTAAAGACAAAGATTTTCTTTTTGATTGAGTTGGGTCAGAACCAAAACAGTGAGGCCTGCTACAGCATTTCTGGACATTCATCAGTGCTTGGGTTCTCATGCGCTCTGTTCTTAGGTTTCCTCTTTGGACAGCTTCCAGCACTGTCTCCTTCTTCAGCCTCTCTGGCAGAGCTGTCCCCCTGCCTTGTTTAGAAACAGGACCTCACGGTGGGCAACGTATTGATTTCTGGCTCTCCAAACTAACTTACAAATACTTGTGACCAGATTTCAGTGCTGGTCATCTGTTGGATTCAATGCTGTTGGATGAAGCCAACTGACAACTGAGCCACTCTAGAAGTCGAGCCCTTCTATCCTTGGTTTTCTTTTCCCTGTTACAAGGTTCAACACTTACACTGATAACAATAGCCCACCACATGTGTAGTGAGCTTATTTAATGGCCACAGAAAACTGACAGGGAAAGGGGAAAAACAATCCACAGAAATGTTGCCAGTTGGTAAATGAAACCAACTTAAGGTGGGTACCCAAGTGATGCCAGAGCCAATACAAAATAAGCAACAGAAATATGCAAGGAAGACAAGAAAAGTGTCATGCAGAACCTACTCCTCCAGAAGCACACCAAGGAGTTAAACTAATTTGGCCACATCCTATAACTTCACCCGAAAGTGCTTTCTGATTTACTATTTATGTCTCTGAGAGCATATGATATACAGACTTGCAAGGCATTTTTAATGCAATACAATGACTTCTTACTTAAAATAACACTAAACAGATTTTGATAAGGTCATGAGATAATTATGTATCTGTCTTGCCTGTTTTCCATCATCATTCTGAGGAACACTTTGAATCAGTGTTTCAGAGAACGTACATTTGCCTTGAATGTAAGCCTCTCCTTGTCTACCCTTCTCTCTCTTTGCTTAGATGCAGACTTGGATAATTCTTCAGTCAAGGAAGTCCTGTATATCTGCAGAACAGATACACTCTTAGTCTCTTTAAATTCCTAGTAGTCTCTCTTGCTCTATAGCCAAGCTGATTTTTCAGGTCTGTTTCCATTCCAGTGCAATAAGGGAGGTACCCTCGTGTACTCTACAATTTCTTAGAAATCTTAGTGCCATATAGCTTAGATACTCCTGCTGGCACAGTACTTTTCAAAATTACCACATGGTCCCTTACTATTGACATCTCTATGCAACCATTATATAGATGTTACTAAAAGCATCTGCAAACCTAGGTGGTCAGTGGTGACACCTGTGGCCACTCACCTGAAAAAAGGAAGTAGGTGTAGGGCTTTTTGCTAAGTCCTGTAGAGCTCTTATTTGTTCCCAGATGTCTCATGAGTGAAAGGAAGATCAACATTTCAGACAACTGACCAAAACAACTGACTCAATCAAGAGGCCAGTGTACAAAGACTTGCTCCAAATGCAAAACTGCGAACAGGTAGCCTGTATATCGAAGTTGCAAACATGTTGCATCCCTTCACTTCTGTTAGAAAGCAGTTTGATGGATGCTCCAATTTCATCCAAGTTCAATGGCAAAGGAAAAATGGCAGTCTGATTTCTTATTCTGATACTAACAAGACATCTCTTGATTAAAGATCCAAAATCAATTTTTGTAAATAGAATGTTTGAGTATATATGATTGCTGATAACAGGGTCTCAAGGGAATTCTATTATCTGGAATACAGAAAGGAAATTAGAGAGAAGCCTGAACTAGAATTTGTGGGATTAAACATTGTTACACATTAGATCTCTTGTTTATATTTCATTGTCCTCATCAGCAGAATTTAGCACAGAACTCCATTCCTCCCTCCCTTTTCCCCAGTCTTGAATATTTTGATCCATTACAGATATTTCATACAACCGCATAATAAGATTGTTTCATATTATACTTGACATTTTCTTCCATCTTTAGATGTCACAGTATATTCTTAAAGGAAGAATAGTAAACTACTGTAAATTATGGTGATGCTGTATTTAACAGGGTGCTTGGCAGCTTTGTAAAATCAGGCTGCAATAGCATTAATTATTGTCAAGATAAGTCTCTTATGGATGAACATGAGCACCAAATTCTAGGATTTTTCTCAAATAAATTTTTTGCTACTTCTGAAGTTGAAACAAGCTTTGTATTTTGAAACAAGCAAGTTGAAACAAGTAAGTTGAAACAAGCAAGGAGGAGGCTATGCAAATAAACTGTAAATAAAGTGAGATAAAAATGTTTAAAATGCAGGGAAATAATCAAAGGCTGGAGAAAATTAATTAAAATGAAGGCATGGGAATTGAACTACATACATCATCCTATTGATTTTGCATTTCTGCAAAAGAGCAGTCTGGGGAATTTCATTAAACTACTCATATTCAGAGAATTCTGCTGGACCACTATCTGCTGTCAAGCTTCACCTGCTCTATAAGTGCCGACTTCTGCCTTACTGCATAACTCTGTTGTGCTCTGCTGTCTAGATCACCCCTTCATGAACTACTTTTGCATATTCTCCAGTAGATTTATTGCATAACAATACAGTTTGTGGTCCTCCCTTTCCCATTCAGTGCCAATGCAAGAACAGAAACTTCACTTTCATCTTATCTGCTCCTCTCAGACGAGGCTTCCCCTCTAGGAGACTTGGAAAAGACATGGCTTTGCAACTCTTCCAAATAAAGGACCTCATGCTAAATGACTTCAGTTCTTTGCACAAAGTATGGTAACACAGCGCACAGCACTAGAAAATCTGAATTCTATTTTTACTTTCAAAATTAACTCATAATAGCTTTTCAGGAAAAAGTGAGGGTCAATCTCTACTATTGGATGTCTATATATAGATAGGTGAAGCCAGACTTTCTGAAGCAACCGGAACATGCTCAAACACCTAAATAAAGGTCAGATTTACAGAAATTATCTGCAGCTGGAAGCTGTTGGAACACTAGGGATATATTTAGACACCTAAGCAAGGGCCAAGTTTTTCTGCAGATCTGATTCCGGTAGTGAATACTAACATCTCCTGAATATCTAACTAATTTTCTGAAAAGTTGAGTACCTGCAACTCCTACCAACTCTGAATCTCAGTATCCTCTCCAAAAACCAAAGGCCTTGTAGTAGTTCCAAATGAAAAAAAAAAATTAGCTTTTCATTGTTATATTTGAAAATATTCAACTCTTGCAACAGCACAGAACTTAATTTGTTGACAATTTGTAAGTAACCAACACTCCAAGGTAGAAATCATAAAGCATGTACTAAAACTTATTTATAATGCCTTCTAAAAACAAGCCATAGTTTCAGGGCTCCAGAGAGTACATTTAAGCTAGACCAGTTTTGTTGGTGGAAATACCATAATATTCCTAGAAACAGAATGAAGAGGAGTCTTCTACTGGAAGTTTTCAGCTGGATGTGATTATGAATCTTTTTTTATTTCTCACACCACAACTACTTCAGGACTTTGAAATCATAATTTTTATTCAATTAAGATGTCAGTAAAAAATCAGCAATGGATCACAGAGTTGATATTAAAAGACATAAACATCAACCTCAGTTCTATGTTGACACTTTATAGTTTATTTTCCAAATACTTAAATTCCCATCCTCATAGAATTAACATTTTCTTCAATTGTCACAGCACCATAATGATGACAGCACGAACCAAGGATTTTTCCTCACTCATAGAACAGAAACTTGTCCTCAATTTAGCTTGTGCTATAGTAACTCCAAAACTGAAAAGGATGTTTCCCATCCATGCTACTACTTTTATACTCTAATTCTGCAGTGACTACTGTGATAATTTAGCATAGTGCATTTTGAAAGCACAGCAGCAGTACCATTTAAAATATGACAAAAAGTAAGGTACTCAAATTTTCACACTGGAATGTCCTATTTTAATCTCTCCACAGCATTTTGCCACCAAAACTATATTATTTTTCCCCTCAGTAGAGGAAAAAATAGAGCTTAAAACACATTAAAAACCTAACACACTAAGGAATCTTAGCCTAAACTTTTGTTTTCACAAAAACAAATCAAAGGGACTTAACAAAACTCAATGAAACTGCCTCCCTTACATTATTTCATTGCAGTAGAATATCCTGACTAGGAGATCGACATTAGAATGTTTTCTACAATACCTCTGATAAAGAAAGAATTTTTAAAAACTCTTTCAATATTCCACACTATAAAGTAACTTGCCTATGATTAGTATTTTTTCTTGCACATCTAAAAAGAAAACTATAAATAGATTTTGAAGACTGAGTGACTTTATACTTCTGAATATATTCATAATCCATATATACATGCAAAACCTCCAGAAATAAATCCCTTTTGTGTACTTGAATAGAGCTTTTTTGCATAAAACTGCTATATTTCAACCTGAGAAGTTTGTTGGGATAACTGTTTATCAAGCACATACATATATTTTTCCCTTCTTGATGGCTGGCAGTTTTCTTGGGGACAACTTTGGGGTTTAGATTTTTTGGTGTTATTTTATGGTGGAAGAGAACAAATCAGTGTACTTATTTTAGGAATACTACAAGGAAAGTACTTTTCTACAAACATCAAAAGTTTAGTTCCATCTCCCCTTTTAAAATGTATATCTCTCTCTGATACCAAACTATTCAACAGACATTTTAGCACTGCAGAATGGGGGGCCTCCATTCAGTATCATTGTGAATTTAAGCAGACAACTGGCATGAGGGCATGCACTTAGTGGGTTTTGAA
This sequence comes from Turnix velox, assembly GCA_013400935.1. NCBI lineage: Eukaryota > Metazoa > Chordata > Aves > Charadriiformes > Turnicidae > Turnix > Turnix velox. Next base: position 30,854 of record VZTY01013591.1, read on the forward strand.
AACTAAAGAATCACACTTTTCACTATTTTTCAAATCATCAGAGAAGGCATAACCTGAAGAGAAGGGTGCCTCCCTGTGGCAAATGAATCCTGAAGAGACCAAGCAAATTACTGACTCTTACTGCCAATTTCTTTTTCCAGCAGCCACAGAACTGTTTTATGAGCAAAGGGATTATGAAACATGAACCCAAACTAAAACCTTCTGTTTCCAAGACTGCTTGAGAACATAACTATTTCTAATACCATCATGTGCATTCAAACAGCTACAGCATCAAACGTTCCTCGTTCTCTTTATGCTGTGGCAGGAAACTTCCAGAACAAAAACATAAAACACACATGGACGCAAAAAATAAATCCCAAATGAACACACATTCCATCAAATTTCTTCCTAACTTTGGTACTGCAAGATTGAAGGCTTAGATTTTACTTAGCTTTTTATTTGTTTTAATTAAATAGGATTACACCATTCTTCACTCCTAGGGGCATCCTAAAATACAGGTGCAATTTTGTAAAACTGGAGATTTCACAACACTGAAAAAAACCTATTATGCTGAGCTTCAATTAACATTTGGTCTTTCTTGTTTGTTACTCTCTTTCCCCTCTCTGCCTCTTGTTCTTCCTAATAAGTTCCTTCTTTTCTACCAAGTCCTATTCTTATAATTAGTATCTTTAAGTTGCATTTTCCTTCTTTTTCCACATGTCCTGAAGTGGATTACTTTCAGAAGTTATTTTGTTGAAAGCTAATCTAGCCAGAAATATCTCTAGAAATAACTACTTGTATTGATTTTATCCGAATGAAGACAGCAACAGTAAAGTCAATTACATTACTCAAATTAAACCACTGCAAAGTACTCTTCAAGTACTTTCAGACATTCTTATTTAAAACTCAAATATTTCTAAGACAATTAATTAAAAAAATTATAGTTATGAGGATTCATACTTTGTTCTCTTTAGCTTGTTCTTCAGTGGTAGAGTGGAAAAATGAAAGAAGGGGAAGAAAAGAGAGAAAAAAGTCAGACACCAGATATACCAAAAATATTTTTGGCAGTTATAATATTTTTGGACAAAGCATACCCTTTTTGCTAGATTATTATTCAGGTGACTTATTATTTTCATGATTATTCATGAGCAACTCTATTTCAAGATAAACCCAAAACTGAATTTCTCTTTGGAATTTGTCTCTAGGTAAATCAGTCAAATATGACATGAAAGATTTGGGCTTTGGAGGTGAACAACTGACCCAGAACCAGCACACTGCCTAGTGCTGTAAACTTTGTAAGTCATGGCTTCACCCACCAAATATCACTGCAGCTGTTGCAACTGCTCCATCAGGTCTCCTTTCTGTTGTACATCTGCATCCAAAAATTTCACCTCTGCTGTGGACCACTTAATTCTAACACCACCAATGAGGATGGCCTAAGATACAATCCTTTCCCGTTTAATCTCAATTTTCTAAAATCCCTGCTCCTTTAACAATTAATACACACTCACGTGTTCTTGTTCAGTGTATGCAGGTCATGCCCCCTTATACTTCTAACAGAATATTTAGCTACTAGTTTTTCAGTTTTTTGAATAATAAAAGAGTCAAAGACAAGGAATTGATCCTTTGTTCAACTATGAATATAAAAATTGACAGCAATTTTTTTATTTCTAGATGTAGTTTCCCCTTTGAATAAGAGCTTTGCCCGCTCTTATTAAAACATCAAGGCATGCCCCAACCAAACTCTTAAAGTACATTTTTTTCGACCCAAGTTCTAGATAAATCACCTAGAACTGACATCTATAACTAGATGTAGAGAGGATTTGAGTGCACCCTCAGCATGTTTGCAGACGATATCAAGCTGAGTAGTGTGGTCAACAAGCAAGTGAAATGAGATGTCATCCAGGAGGACCTAAACAGGCTGGAGAAGTGGTGCCATGCAAACTTCATGAAATTCAACAAGGACAAGCACAGGGTTCTGCACTTAGGCCAGGCCAAACCTCATGGTATGATATGATGGAGAGCAGCCCTGTGGAGAAGTACCTAGGGGTATTAATGGATGAAAATTTGGACATGAGTGAACAGTGTGCACTTGCAGCCTAGAAGACCAACCGCATCCTGGGCTGCATGAGAAGACCTGTGTGACCAGCAGAATGAGAGAAGCGATTCTGCCCCTTTACTCTGCTCTCATGAGACCTCACTTGCAGTACTGCACCCAGCTCTGGTGCCCTCAGTGTAAGAAGGACAGTGGAGTGATGGAGAGGATCCAGATGCGGGCCATAAGGATTATCAAGGGGCTCAAGTGCCTCTCTTATGAGGACAGGCTGAGGGTTGGGGCTGTTCAGCCTAGAGAAGAGAAGGCAGCCTACCAGTATCTGAAGGGGGCCTACAGGAAAGCTGAGGAGGAACTGTTTGTCTGAGCATGTAGCAATAGGACAAGGGTGAAAGATTTTAAAGCCAAGCAGGGCAGGTTTAGATTAGACATTAGAAAGAAATTTTGCACCATGAGGGTGGTGAAACATTGGAATAGGTTGGCCAAAGTGGTGGTTAAGACACTCAGGGCCAAGCTTGATGGGGCTCTCAGCAGCCTGAAGTAGTGCAGGATGTCCCTGCTCCCCACAGGGGGGTTGGACTAGTTGACCTTTGAAGGTCCCTTCCAACTCTGTGATTCTGTGGTCTATTTATATGAAATAGTAACACAAATATAATAATGAAATAAAAAGGAATTAATTTTTTGTACTATAAAAACCAGAAATAAACAGTAAATGAAGGTTTTCAAAATTCTGAACATTTTTACTCTCTTTACAGCAAGTACTCATCTTCATGAATCCCTCATTTAGAAGAAAGTTGAGACTACATTGCCTTAGTAAAACAGCATGAGAACAATGGAAGTTTCCCTATGGAGCATTTTTAGTTAAAATTTGAAACTGCAGCTTTCCAGTTTAGTCCAAAATATAAATGTTCAGAGGTTATTACAGAGGAGGCGGAGCCTCTTTGGTTGCCAGTAGACACTACATGCCAGGAAGGATCATAAACACAAACAAACTGCATTTTGGATGTTGGAGGGAGAAAGGAAAAAGTCCATGATGCAGGTGAGGAGTTATGGTGCAGCACTACCTGTTTAGCCATCAGCAGCTTAAAATCCTTCTTACTGACTAAGTATTGCACTCCCTCTCGCCCAACTACATCAAAATTCCTCACCTGTGTCATGCAGGGGAGATTGGGAACACAGCCCCAAATTGGCCAACCCAAGGCAGGCAATAGTGGCACTTTTCTCCTTAGTCAGGGGGTTAAAGTCTTCTTCCTTCTCCATTCATTCGTAAAACATAAAAAACAAGAAAATCATTATGAAAACACCATTATAAATAGAGGCATTGATTTATGTTCATAAAAATTTCAACAGCTCATTTTGAAAACTGAAGCCTCCACTCTAATCCAGTAGGCCCATTGCCTGCAAGCACAAAGCAAAAAAGTCATTTCAAGCCTCCAATACTGATCATGTTGACTCTGAAACAGATACAAGCATACTCAAAACTATGTGTTTTATGAGATGCTGATTAAGACTAACCTTTCTCTGACAACAGTTTAGATTTCAGTGAACTGTGTTTCCCAGGGAGGAAAACAAGCTTTCAACAAACATTCTTCCCTGAGCTGTCACTGTCAACTCCCTATGCACAGGGTTATAAACAAGATTGGGGAAGCACTGTAATTCTCAGCAGGCATCTTACCTATACTGCCAGCATAGACACTACATGAGCAGTTCACGGTCTGATTATGAGCTCAGACACCCCCATTGCAAGCTCTCCAAAACATGCAGGGATGTGGTGGCTCCAAAAGTTACCTCTCTCAGGCATAGTCCCATAATGTTCAGGCAGAAAGTTTTCTGGGAAGCAAACATAATGTTTACAGATAGAGAGCATTGCAGACATGGCCTTAGGTGTTAAAAGTTGTGTGATGGTGTTGTATCCCCTAAGCTTCCTTAACACTCATTATTCTCTGAGCATTATTTAACCTTGAAGGAAGCAACAGCCTGTTCCTAAACTTTTACTCCCTCTGTGCTGCACACAAAGACAGGAAAAATACAGTCATCGTGTTTCAATAAGAAACAGATAACATAAAATAATAACAGAATACACAGAGTAATATTGGGAATTAAAAAACCCATGGTGTTAAGGGAAAGCTATTATTTTTTCTCACTGTGGAAATTCCCAAAGTTCTTAATGAGAAGTAGAGCTCAGCTTTAATTAAGTGCTTTACAAATACAGAGAAAAAAATACTTTTTTTTTCTATTTATTAAATTAAAAGCATTAGAATTATAATTATTTTATGGGCCTATGATTTGATGTGTAACCTAATAAAAGGTGAACTCACAGGAAATCATCATGAGTAGTACTGTTTCTTGAGTCACCTAAAGTTACATTGCATGAACTTTGAACAAGTCTTTTAAAATTTTCAAATTTTTCTGACATAAGTAATTGAAAATTAAAGTACCAAGATACTACATATCTTACATAGCAGCTTCAGGAATTAGTTATCTGAGGCTGTTCAGAGAAACTGTAGAGAGAGACAGACATCAAATGAACCCATTTTCAAGCTATTTATTTGGCTCATCCAGATTGATCACACTACTTGAAGATCATGGATAAATTTCCGCCCACACTATGAAAATCACATACTATTATTTTCTGATCTTGAACCTACGTATTCCCTGTATGACTCTCAATTCTGGCAGAGAACAATAAATATTTTGTACATGGAGTTTAATTATATAGCAGAAATGGAATATACTTATTTCAGCATACGAGATAAAACAACTCCCTAAGGACTTGTGTATGTACCGTAACACCATTTCTTCCCTTTGGATATAAGCAGAATCTAAAATGAGATAAAAGAATACACACATAGATTAGAAAAGAGAATTTTGCAACTGAAGCACAAAATTGAGATTTAAGAGGTGTGGGATCACTGTCTGCTTGCAGAGAAATGCAATGAGTTTTTCTGCATATTACCCTAACAGGAAATAAGACTGAAAGTTAGACAAATAATTCACTACAATAGTAAAATAAGCTTTCAATATTTAATGAAACCAATATATAATAGATTGTAGCTGTCAACATAAAACCTCAGAAATTTGAAATGTGGAATAATACTTATTCACACATGCACCCAAGTGAGGACTTTTTGGTTTCAAAGCACACCAAAAACATCTTCAGTTTTTCATTCCTCTTTTCTAGGGTCCACAGCAGGCAGATGAAACCTATCATGGTTATCGTTATGTTCTGAAGTGAACTAATTTTAAAATAATTTTAAAGTCAAGGTCTTATGATATTTTATGACCTCCTTTTCTTTTTGTCTGAAATATATTTGGATTGACTTAAAAGAGAAATAACACATATGTTCTACTAGATTAAACAGGGAGGTAGGAAGGCCAGAATATTACCAAAATAATTTATATTTCCTTTTGCATGGGCTGTACATTACGTGAGCTGTAAGCAAATGAGACTCTTCATAATTTATAGTCAGCTACACTTTGGATTAAAGAATAGGTTATGAGAAGTGATATAAAATTAAACAGAGATCATAAAGTACAACCAAAAACTAGAGATGAGGAGATGGAGATTAGAAAGATCTTGACTTAAAATCTGAAAGCAAGTCTTTCTACAGTATACATTTCACTTACTGTACTTCCTATTTAAGTTAGGATTTCAGACTCTGTGAATGTGAAATTTGTAATCATATTACCAATAAAAATATATCCTATTATTTATTTTTTACCCAAAATAGGAAGCAGTGAAGATTACTACTACTGCACTCAAAGGCAACATTCCATTATAAAGGAATAGCACTGATTTGATGATATACTGATACTCTAGAGCTTACCAGAAAGATCCTGCTAGCTAGAATTGCTTGTGATATACCCAAGAAGCAGAACCATTTTAAAAGGTGAACATTTGGCAATAATCCTAGCAAAGCTGATCTCTCAAAAACAATCCATGCAGAATAAGGGCATCTTTACACAAGATTTTTAAACAAACAAAAAAAATCAATGCGCAAACTTCTCAGAACATCAATGTACTTTCTATTCCTATGGATTGTTCAATCATCTCTGATAAATAAGGATTAAGTACCAGTTACTTACAGGCAGGTCATTCTATAGTTATCTACTAAAGCACTTTTTGCACTTTCAACTTTTAGTAGTTGTTTTGTGTGACTGGAGACAAGGTGCCAGCTTTGATGCAGTATTTCAGCTTCTGTGATTTGAAGGATATTTAAAATTTAATCCTAAATAATCACACTGATAAATGTAAAGAAAAGTAACAGAAATTAGTTCAAGGAAGGGTTTTCTTTCCTCAGTATAAAGAAAATCTCAGGAAGTGCTGTTGTCAATCCCAGTAGGACTTTAGACAGTAACGTGTAACCTCTATCCTTGACCCAGCAAGTCTGAACTGTATTTAATTGGTCTGTCTGCAAAGTTATGAAAAATTTCTCTTTGCGTACTGTAAAATAAAATGTGTATATCTCATACAGCTGGGAAACAATATCTACTATTCAGAGCAGCTGGCAGCACAACAGAGCATTTGCCTTGTTAAACTCTCTGAAACCATCCCTTTTTTTCCAGCCCTGCTTTTAGGTGCACTGAAGAAGCCAAAAATATAAAAGTCAACAAAAGGAGAGCATAATCACTGGAAAACTCAAAGGTTATAAATCATTCTTAGTAGGAGCACAACATTTAGTGGAAATCCTGAGAACCTGTCTGATTTGTTGGGTTGTTCTGTGGAGCTGAGAAAGGACCTACCAGAAAAACAACACTGACCAGCCTCACTGAAATGAAATCATCACACGTCCTCTCATCTCATCTTCAGTATCAAGCTAGTCCCCATAAATCCACATGACTAACAACACACAGACTTTATGAGATAAATCTCAGTACTACTAAGAACCCCATCTATTTTTCCAAAACTAGGCTTTTCAATATATGACCAAATAAATGTTCAAAGATGAGGAATTTACACAGGAAAAGACAGAAGCATTCTAATACATATGTCTGTCAGTGTGGGCAGTCATGACAGTTTTAACGTGCTTTCAATATGTGTCCATTTTTTATAGCTGGAAAATAGAATGGCTTAAAGCATACCTACACTACAGAATATATCAGCCAAAAAATCTACACCAGTAGACTCCCTCATTGAGAGACAACATGCTGGAATGGCTGCACCAGGCATATAAAGATGTAAACAAAGGTAACAACAAGCCTTATGTACCACTGAGATGTAACTCCTTAAGACATTTTGCTGGTAAGCAGATCTTAGTAACAGGGAGAGGGGGAGGAATGATCTTCCCAGTTTCCAGCTAATATACCTCAAGCTAGCACAGACGACTCTGAGCTGTGTGAAAACACAGTCAGTGAAAATCTGGGGAAAACACTTCCTGGTTAAAGTGAGGAAAAACAGTTATTTAAAGGATGTAAAAATTTATAATGAATGTATACTTTTCACTGATCTCATGCAGATACAGCAATAAAATGTCTGATACTGTAAACATCACCTTACGGGACGGCAAACAGCAGCAACGATGTCTTGGCAGGTCTTTGCCAATTGACATCTTTAGATACAGAAGCAGCAGCAGCAGGGTTTGCCCACCACTGCTTCTCTGCATCATGGCCAGCACTACAATCTTCAGGGTCCCATGATACTACACCTACTGGCTGCATCCTGCTACAGCAGGACCCCCTTCAGCTTTACCCTCTTCAGCCTTTTGTATTCCTTTTATAATCATGGATACTTTGAATTATGTAAGTCATAAATCAAAGAGAACAGCAATAAGACATCTACAAAGCACTATTTTTTACAATCCAGTGTCATCTCTGAAGCACAAAAACACTGTTTCTGAACTGACCTCAGAACTTCCTAATTCCTTAATTTCAGCCTCTTCTAGGATTCCATCTGAAACCAAATGACAAACTGCTAGATTCGGGGTGCCCTGCATAGAAAATGCATTTTGAAGTGTAACTTAAATAATGTGTAAATTAAATCTGTTTTCTTCTTCCAAATACCTTTAGATGTCCCGATAACTAACTGTAAAAAAAAGGGGAATTGAAAGTACTTGTATCTCTGGTTGTAACAAGCACTTAATCCTTGCATTTTATCTTTCTTTTTCATCTTTCCTTATAAACCCTTCAAGGCAGTGAATCTTGCACTATATACCTGGAACATTACATACATATTATGAGGGCTGAACTTGTGGTGCTATTGTAATACAAGAAAACTAGAGCAATATTAATGATCAAAGCACTATGCAAATCCATCATGAGAACTTTTCACTCATACAACTATGATATAAATTACTTACCAAATGCATCAGGATTTTGCATGTGGCTAGCAGAACCTATTCTGAAAGAAGTCACAAATAAAAGTGATTAGTCAGTTTCCTCATTCTTTTCAAAAGTTTTGTTTGCTGCTACTGCCAAGATCCAGCATCATTTTGAATCTTTAAAATTGCTGACAATTTACAAAAAGGCATTGGCATGAAAAAGGTAGAAGAGCAAAGTAAGAGTCTCTTAATGCTCAGTAACTCAGACAGGCTTCTGATAGGTTTCCTCATTCTTTTCAAATTAAATGCATGGAAATAAAACATTAACAGTAATGGTAAAACTACCAGCCATGTTTTTCTTCTATTCTGAGTAGAAAAAGAGTATTCCCTTAAGTATTATTTTGGTAGGTATTGAGCAGGTGCTAAAATCATCCCCTCCTTCTTCTCTCTGGACTGTTTGGTGCTGCCCAGTGTTGAATGGTAAAGCACTATGTCACATAGATGAATAACTGCAGGTACTTGTGTGAAGTCTCTTCTGTCAGACTTCTGTAACAGTATGATAGTTATGTGATGCAGAAATGCACACTTTTGATCATTAATTTAAAACAAACCCTTGAAGTACATATTCCATTTGCTTTGCAGCATCAATTATAAAACCAGATGTTAGAGCCAGATGTTAAAGAATTATTTTTCATAAGCTACAGCTTATAGACATGTAGCCTCCATTTATCATCTCGGATGGGAACACTTAATTTGACAGCAAACATTTTGGTTAATAGCCAGTTTCAACATTAGCACTTTTTTTTAATTTTATGTAAAGAGATAGGATAAAACTGTCTATAGTGAAAATACAGTTATTTCAGTTCTGTACCTCAGCATTTACAAATAATTTCTATCTGTGTATAAGCTGCAAATGTTTTATACACATGTGAATATCTGTAGGAGTACACCTCACTTGCACAGGGATATATTTTTTTATACAAGCAAAAAATATAAAATATATCTACAGATAGATGTTGCTGCCTAGAAGCAGTGCTCCTCTTAGAGAAATTTATGTTAAGATAATTTAAAATAACAGCTCTTCAATCTTGCATTGCTTGAACATTAGTTAAATCTCCTGATTTCAAGGGAAATTGTTGGTAAGAAAATACTGCATCCTGGTAATTTAGCTTCATGGTCTAAACAGATATTGAGATCTAGCACTCTCAGCAGACTATATTTAGCAAAACAAATCTTGTCTTAATCAATACTAGTTGCATTTTGAGGTAAAATCTATGCCAGATCTTCAGCTGCTGCTAAGCTGGCACAGATCCATTGACTTAAACACTGTATTCAAGTTTACTTTATGCTTGATGGGGAAAAAAAATTAAGCCGTCAGTTCTGGAGCCAAAAACAGTGAGGATGAGGTTGATGCTGCCATATCTTACAAACCTAATAGAAATGTATCACCTGAATTTGTCCTGGAGATGAGCAGTCTCACTGAAAGACTTCCATGGAAATGAACTGGATAATATCAAATTAGGTGACAAATTTGTGAAAAACCAAGTCCCTTTTAGTTTTGATTAAAGCAGAGATTTAATTATCCAGATAGCAAAAAGAGGCAAGTACACTAGACTCTGACATTTCAGGTTTTAATTATTTTATCCAGATGACAAAACACATTTTTTTGGCTGTGGATCACACATTTTCAAATCCAGAGGTTAATTTTAGAATAAAATCTTCAAGATGTTAATGTAGTCTAACACATATTATATTGTGTTGTCTGTGCTGTTTAAAAAACTAGGGAATGGACATTTTGGTTGCTCCTAGTCACAAATGTAACGAACTAACACATAATGGGACTAAAGAGGAATGTACAGTATCATGTATCAAATAACTCCTAGAAATGGGAAATGAGGATGAATCATAGCACACCTGTAATTCTTCAATGAGAGGCGTGCCAGATCACAAATTGTAACTGCTAATAAGAAAACCAGAGTCTCTTAAGTGCAAAACTACATAGCAAATCATGGCCAACATCCTTCCTTTCATGCTGACATAGAAGAAATGCTCATGTCTGCTGTATTTAGGAGTTATAAACAGCTTCAGAGCATTTCTAAAAGAAAAGTTGTGCATCTGAAATTTTTCTCCCCAACCTTACCTGCAGATAAGTATTCATAGTTTCATTATGAAAGAAATCATGAGTGGGGAAAAATATTTTTTCTGAAATGTCTGAATTAGTGAAAAAAAACCATGCCACTTCCCTGATTTTTTGTTAGTTTCCTTAGTATGTCAGAAACAAAAATCACCACACTTCTTTTGAGGTGCATAACTCTAAATCAGCATCACCATTTCAAAGACCCTCAAATAAAAAAGCCCACAACTCCTGGGATCCTGAACCTATACTAGACTGCCTTGATGTTGGTGGCATAGGTTCATAAGAAGTCACACTGGAGCAATGAATATTTGTGCTAAATCCTCCACAAAGCTGAGAGAGAGAAACATGGAATCACTCAAGGAAACCATGCTCAAAAAGTTTCACAGGATCTGAGCTGATGAAGAAGGGATCATTAAGACTTCTGATAGAAAATCGATGTTTTCATCATTTTTATGATCATTTTAGGCTTCTGTGATTAGTCTTTTCCCTTCTCTGCAGCTAGAAATTCCACCCTTCAGAATTGGTGAAGCATCAGTCTTAATGAGTACTGAGCACTATGCAAGCAAAACAAAATCAAATACTTTTTGCAAAAGTTAGTAGATCAGTACTTACTCTTAATATTGCTTTTCAATTCTGGAAGAAAAGCAAGATAGAAACTGAGTTATTGATACCCTGAAAATTATGATATTTCAATGTCTTGTTGTACAGTCAATGTAACAAGTTCAGCTGTTACAGCCTAGCAAAAGGCTATCAGTGCTCTTATATCTGCTTGTGCTCTAGGAGCAGCACACTGCAATTCAATTAACATGTTAACTAATGCATACCAAACATAGAGGCAATGAGAAAGTAATATTCCACCCTTTTCATGGACATGTTGCAGATTTAACAGCTCTGACATTCAGATCATTAGCAGCAAGAAGTTGTTTTTCCCATGACATGGATCCATGTTTTTACTTCAGCAGCCATAACACTCCTAATGGCTAAATGAGTTTGCTTTCCCAGAGTGTCTGGTAAATTATTTTGTTAATCAGTCTACTAACTCATTAATGAACTGAATTCCAGCATCTTTTCTAGTGTTCAGCCAGAATATCAGGTTTCAGGCACCTTTCACTATACTTTATTTATGTAATTCTTTATTAAACCTGCATTTTACAGCAATTTTTTACAGCTTGGGTGTATTAAGTTTCAAGGTTCTGGATAATTGGAAAAGATTCAGCAACAGCTCTGGGTTACCACAGATTTGGGATATAAGTGTAAAATAATTTACAGAGCAGTTATATACACAATGCTGGCAGCAGAACAATTTGCTGCTGATGAGATTCACAAGGTTGCTGCCGTGTGCTTTCCATTTTAAAAAGCGAGGTACATTACATTCCTTCCCATCTCGTGTTAGTCTAGGCATTACTTTCTAAAGAATAGCTGTTTCAAGAGCAATATCAAATTACCACAGCAAGATGACCGACAGAGCAGCTAAATGATCTGTATTTATGAAGTACTGCAGATGTTTGAAACACTGTGCAGACATTAACTCACTAAACCTTCATCACCCTTTCCAATGCAAGCAGGCAGAAAGGAATTACAGCACAACTACAGTCGCATTGTGGCGGCCAAAGGAGTGCACGGCATGCAAGAGAACAGGGACAGATTCCTCTCAGAGGATAGGAAAAGACAAGAGGTCAACAGACCTGAGTTGCAAGAGGGCAAAGGGAAAACCACTATGAGGTATCAGGGGGAAAAAAAACACCTCTTAAAGAATGGGTGTCTTGGACTGGCACAAGTTGTCTTACTACAAAACCTCCATCCCTAGGGCTACTCAGCATTAGCTTGGAAAAGACTCCAAGCAACAGCAACTCACTTCTAAGGGGTATGTAACTACAGTCAGCCCCACTTTGACTGGGTTCGGAATCAGAAGACATCCCGTGGTCTCTCCCAGCCTAAATTATTTGATGCTTTGATCTCAATTTCCATCAGACATTCAGGATTCCACAATTTGGAAACAGGCAAAGGAATTCTCTGCTGCTCCTGAACAACATTCCCATTAAAATTTTTTAAAGACTTCACATTACCTACTGAAAAATTTAAAGAGTATTCAAGTATCATGAAGTATACAATCTATAAGAAATCAACTAACTTCCATTTTACCACTGCAGTAAAGTGTACAATTCCAATCAAGCATTCTTCTTACAGTTCAAAAGAAAGCTAGAAATGCATTTAAAGTGTAAATACATTTTAATCTTACCAAATAATCTTATTTACAAAACTAAGCAGCAAATATCTCTATCACACCAATGGCTATTTAAATTTAACAAAGAAGAATAATTCCTAAATATTAAAAGATGAGAAAAAAGTGACATCTTTTTTTCCATCAGTCTTAACTTGTATAGCTTCTAGAATAAATTGTACAGATACTTCCAGTTGTTCAATTTCAGTTCGAATAGTTTTTCATTAGTTCGCTCTATATTTGTTCAAAAGCATCTCACAGAAAGGAAATTAATTAAATTCAGTGAACTGATAAGGTGCAAACAAAAAAAAAACAAAAACAAAACCACCAAAACCAAAATACAAACTCAAACAGAGATGGAATTCAGAAGATTATTTCCACTTTTTATTATCTTAAGCAAACACCTAGCATGTAAAGCTCTTAGTGACCAAAATTACACACAGTCCTGCCATTCAAATTTATTTCAGCCTAGAAATTGGCTCTTGGAAGCACATAACTAATTGATTTACACAGTCTAATTTGTTTATTTAAGTTAGAACACAGACATTTCATATGCTGCTGAAAGACCTGGAAGGGAAATTAACTGTAAAATGTCTGGTGTTTCTTGAATATTTTATCATTTTTCCTTTTATTACTGTTTTCGTTCTAGTGGATACATGAAATATACAGAAGTTCCTTTTGTTGCAATACAACCATATAAGCAGAATAATTTGGCTTTTCTCCAAATCCAATCTAAACCCCAGAATTTCAACTTTTATCTGAATTAGACATGGCCACGTTTTTTCAAAACTATGCTTACTACCAATCATATATGTGACAACTCAGATCAAAAACCATCCTCCTCATTCACTTTTCTTTCTGCCACACAGAAACTGTATTTCCTCCTGTCACTTTCCAAGTTTGTTTAACACTCGAAGCATGCTCTATTCACAAAAATTGGCACTGATCTGAAAGCCACTTTGTGAATAATTTATAACATATAACTCATTATTTTAAATAATACAATTTCAAAAACAAACATCTTTCATAGATTACTTAACTTTGGACACTAGATGAAATGCTTACTCCAAAACATTAGTATTTTAAGGACAAAACCTTAGTAAAGGTGTATCTGTATATATATATATATATATCACATAGATAATTTCACTAAACAAGCTCAGTGACAATAACTAACGTTTTAAGTTAAATTTAAAAAATCATTAAAGTCTCTTTGCACTAGGATGGCACATTTTGCATTATCATTCTATTTAGTTACATTTTGCTTCATTTTTACCGCAAAGATGCTCTTTTAAACGCAAAAACATTTCAGTCAAATTGGCTGTGCCATTTTTTTCCACTGTGAAAAAAAACCCCAAAAACTATGATCTGATATAGACATTTTCCAAAATAATAAGAAGCCATATCTATCCTATGTGAAGCCAAGTCAAATCAGCAGAGTGATAGGAAGAATGACAATCTCAATGACTAAAGTTTTGTTATGACATATCAGTACTAAATTGTTCACTTCAATGGAGTTAATCCTAATTTATGTCAACATAACTAAAAACAGATATTGGCTTCCCTGAATTTTCAACTCCATTGACCTGAAAAACATTCCTTTAGTGCATGATTCTAAAAAAATCTCCCAATCTACTACTAAAACTCTGCAGTCTTTCCTTGCTGTTCACTTGGTACTGCTAACAAATTATTTGAAGTATAGCAGTTCTAAAGATTTAGTGTCTCTTTAAGAAAATAAAAGCTTCCTAAAATTCAACTTTTAAAATTCCACATATAGGGGTTTTTTTAGCAGCAAGACCCTTGGATTTTTTTTTTTTTTTTCATCCATCCATTCTTTCTTTCTTATCCTTGGGATAATAAAATTTACTGTGCATGTAAAGCAACTGTACTTCAATCTTCCTTTCATAATTCTTGGAAAAACACGTCTACATTTTGAAGCTAACAAAACAAAAGGTGATGGTATTTCAATACCAGTTCTGCTTCAAACTTGGCCACACTATCTGTCCAAGGACTAAAAAGTACTTTTTCAATTGCAATCCAACTGTAAACATGCCTTTCTCTTGCAGTCTCCTGGCTTTTGCCCTGCATGTGTGTTTGTATGAACATACATAGAACTAACCAGAAGCACTAGAAACAATATGGGGAAGAAGCAAGAAGCCCAGAGAAATGCATTTTTAAATTTTCTTTTTAACATCTGCTAAGTTCAGAAATCCTACAAAACTAGAAGTTAAACAATTTGGTTTATGCATAAATTCAGATTTATATTTATTTTAAATTAAGAGTCTAAATTGGACTCTAATCAATAATTCATACCTTTCAAGAAATAGTAAGGCCCTGTTAGGGTAGAAGACACAGATGCTGGGATGAACTACTCCAACAAGTTCCCATTTCTATTTCTGGGCTATTTTGACTGAATACAGAAATCCAGGGTGGATAGTACTTAGACACAGGCCAGAAGAGACAATCAAATCATGTATCTGTTTATACCACAGATCCTACATTTTACACGGATAAATAATTATTGAATTTAGCATCTTGTTACTAATATCAGGGAAGCTAGCATGCTGTGCGCAATGCCAGACACTGCCAGCAAATTAAAGATAATTAGTTGAACAGAGAATAAAAACTTTTATCTTTCAATATGAGAGCATGCTGAATAAATACTTAAAATTGGTTCATAAACTTTCTTCAATACTGGAGGTAATAATCTGATTTTCCTTTAAGGAGAATGATCTAAGCAATAGGCCTGAATTATTATAGTACAACGCCTAAAGTGATTTTTTTTTTTAAGACGACAAAATTATTTAAACTGACATCCTAGAATTTGCTAAAGAATAATGTGTTAAAACTGGCTAGTATAAGTTCACACTCAATTGTTCAATTACTTTAATAAAATGTATTAGATTTTCAGACCTTTTATTAGATTTTCAGGCTTTTGTTTTTAGCACAACACAAAAAAACAAGTAAAATTCTGTCTGAACAAAATGCATATAAAGATCCCAAGCAGATTACAACCAAAGCAAATACATTCAATCTAGAGTGTCCCCAGCTTTGAGAGATTAAAGACAAAGGTCTCCCATCCTGAGCCCTACTGGTCCAATGACATTCACAATTCAAATGTCCCAGAGGAGTAAAATGAGGCACTTCGAGCAATCAGTAACCAACCCTCTGCTAGTCTCTAACAATAACTTCTTTAAATTCACATTAAAAAGGTTCTGAGCACTTGTTGTGAGTGGACACGTGACTAAACTTAATTAAAATTCCAGAGCAACCATAGAAAACAAAACTAATTTCCCCTTCAGCAATGGCTTTCATCACATGCATGTGACTTTTTCTTGACTTCCCTCACGGTGCAGCTCTGCCTTTCCACACATTAAGTAACTTGCCCATTCCTGCTGCAGTTACATTTCAAGTCCTTGCACATTATCCAAAACAGAGCAACCACTGTCCAGAGAAGTAGTGGAATCACCATCCTGAAGGAACTTAAAAGACAAGTAGATGTTAGGGACCTGTCTTCTAGTGGAGGTTTTGTCACTGTTAGGTTGATGGTTGGACTCCGAGTTTTAGGTCCCTTCTAAGCTAGATGATTCAGGTTCTCTGAAGAATCTAGCAGCTTCTGGCTGAGACAAGCCTGGAAACACACATGGAGAAAACTGGAGGAAGCGAGCTGGGCTCACACATAACTTTTCCACACACTTTGGTAAAAGTTTAGGCCATTCCAGACAGAATGGGAATTCACAAATGACAGATGATTCATTTTCATTACTCTCACGTTTCCATGGCAGATATAATTCATATATTAAAAAAAAAAAAAGCACAACACTCAAACCCAAACAAGATGTAGTATGTTTCATAACACTCCTTGTTACAGCTCCATTTTCATTCTTGAATTAATTAATATTAAAAAGTGGTCAAGTGACATCTGCATTAATATCTATACGCAGCACCTACCGATTTACGCTTTAATTAAAGCAAGAACCCTCATGGCATTTGTACAGAATGAGGTGAAGGACATTTCTCCTAATTGTATAAGCTTTGGTACATCAATTTCCTCCCTGAAGAGCACATAATAGCTACATTTTAGTAAATCAGGTCAACATGTCCTGCTTTATTTTATGTTAAGGTAAACTAGCCTTCCTGTCCTACTGCAGTCTAATTTTTCTTTATAGCTATTTCAAACCTATTATAGGTTAACCTTAACATTCAGACTGCTTCCTGCACTGTCTTATTTTGCTAGATGATAAACTTAATAGCATTTACTGACAGACAGCAACTGAGAAGTTGGAGGACAGGGAAATTTCATCTCCAACAGCAGCCTACAATGTTTTATAGCAGTTTAACAACAACATCAATAAAAATGCAGATCTACTATTAAATGTTGGCAATTACTCCAGGTTATTTTCTTTGGCTGCAGTTACCAGAGAGCAGGATCCACTCTGCTTACTAAGCACCACCTCTCCTTTTCCAGTGAATATCACACATCTGAACAGGGAGAGGAATAACCTGGGGTGGGGATGAAGAAAGCATAGAGGATAGATGCCATACTGCACCTGGTACAGACCACATTTCTGCAGCAGGCAGACATTCATTCCACCATTGTGGCAGGATGCATTAGAACTCAATGATCTGCACACAAAATATAGCCTTGGAAAAGACATTACCTCACAAGAAAAAAATTTTGCACTATATTCATTTTTCAAGATTGAATTAAGCCTGTTTTGGATAAATTCAAATATTAGTTTAAAAACTCAAATATGCTGCATATGTCACTCTAAATTGACTCAGAGATACAGTCAGTAGATGTTTCTGCTGGTAGCAAAAGTCGCTGGAGGACTTCTTGTAATGATTTGTCAAGAGGTTTCCAATTTCCAAATTTGGTACACATTGTCAGGAGCAGTGTGGCTTCTAGAGATGCTGTTGCACTATGGGTCACTTTGGAAATACCTTCATTACCCAGTGGCAATACTTCCACTATGAAAGACAATGTAAGCTAGTTTTACAACACTCAATCTTTAATTTCTCCATTGACACCTGGCTCTTATTTTTCAGGAAAAAATAAAAAGACATGGAAAGAGAAGCCATTCTGTTAATCACGACAACTGCTTCCTCCAGCTCCTGGGCTTTCCCTGTGCAAGATGTGTTCCTTCAAGCACGCAAAAAGAGCACAGGGCTGTTTATAGACAGCCCAGAAGGACTGAGGAAGGGCTATGCCATAAAACATTTGTTATTAGGTATAAAGGAATTTTAAACAACATTTCAGTGAACACAAGTCAAATCAAAAATCCCATTTAGATGGGCTTTATCTGCTTCTAACTTCCCACAGTTTCATCCTTGGGAACTTACTAACAGCAGCAGTAGCCTTGTTCCACAAGAACTTGACTACATTTCATTGCAGTGCAAATGTTTTTTTACCTCATATGTCTGCTCCATGTGTAAATCTATGCCCATGCTCCTGTCTGATGCTATGATATATATACGAACATGTAACATTTTTATTTCAATAGCACCTGTAGACAACAGATACTATATGAAGGAATCATTAAGTCATCATGTGAAAACAGCAAGTTTAGAAATTTTCACATATTTGTTCCTTATTTAAAATATATTTCATAACAATGGCTAGAATACTCTGCATTCATCAAGCTTTGGTAAGATACAACTTATGTTCTACATTAGAAATTCACAGCTGGTGAGCCTTGTTTCTCATGGAAGTCTAAAAGAAGCTTGAGAATTACTTGATCATGACAAGCATCAAGTGAACAAAGCATGATTACTTCAAAAAAGGGATGAATTTTATGTTTCTTTAAGTTATAGAAAGCTTTGGGTACAGATAATATTGCATAGAACAAATGAAGAATATAAATAGTGCTAAGATTATTCTAAACTAGCTCTGGGCCCTCACATCCTCAGGGTTGTTTGTTACAGACTAAAATGCATGGAATAAAGTGAAGAAGCTTCAGCACCCTAAGGAATTACAGAATCAAGAATTTGCTCTGGCTGACAGTTTCTTACAGACAGGAAAAAAAACCCAGGAAAATTTTAAAAACACATATCCCTCCCACTTCCCTTCCTGGAACACACAAATATCAGTTACAGAATACAGTGGCAAACCAGGAGACTGCAGACACTCAGTAGTACAGGTGCTCCTAGGAAACTCCTAGGAAGAAGATGCAGCTTAGCATTAACTAGAGAAAACGTTGGGATATAGTCTAAATCAGGATCTAGATAGGTTCACAGCCATTTCAAAATTATGTAGAGGCACAAATGTGCTATAAAAGCACTCTTCCAGTCCATCTCCCTCAAACTCAGCAAGAACTAAGTTCCAAACCTCACAGTTTAAGGAAAATATGGTTGTTGGGAAAGGAAGATTTAAAATCACATTGCAAGCCAACTTTCAATTTCTGAGCCACAGCCGAGAGCAATACCTAAAGTACAAGTGCAGGTGGCATGGAGAGAAATTATCTAAAGTGGCCACCAGGGCCGAAGCATGCTACCTAACAGCTAATGAGAGATGACTGAATGTTGGCCAACACATGGACATAGATGGTTTCACTGACATCAAGGGGCAGCCAGCACCAGCCAATGTAGTCCTGCAGGGGAAACCTGGATAGAGGACAAGGTAAAAAGGGGCAAATACTTCTCTCCTTCTCAAAATAAGTTATGGTTTTCTTTTCAAAGTTTCCGATTCTTTGGACCTAATTAAGTTGGCCAAATTCTTGGCCAAAGGCCTAGTTTTTTCAGCTCTTCGAGGACTACAAGTAGTGCATGTAAGCAGTGTCAGGTGCCAAAGCAAAACTGTGTGTACTTTCACAATAAGAAGAAAAGTACAAGAAATAGTGAGGATATATCTATTTTAGGAATGTAACTGTTTTATAGAAGAAACACCAACTCTAGTATTTCATTAATCCCATTGCTGAGTACCCAGTACTTGACATCATGCAAATCAGGGAAATCAAAAATTTCATCTGATAAATTTTCTTCACACCATTTTTTAGAGTCCTTTGTGATTATATAAATATCACTTACTCAGCACTGATTTTGTGAAGAATGGGGGAGCTGTGCCCTTAGCTACCCTGTGCAGGCCATCTGCAATACAGCTTACAGCAGAGCAGAGAAGCTTCTAAAAGCCACTAGTTAACCATCACCTCCAGGCCATAGCCTTCCAGATGCTCACCATCGAGAGATCAACTGACTGTTACTGGTCTTTAACCGACGAGTTCATCCATAAAGTAAAATAAGCAGAGCACTTCACATTTAGAGAATTTACGTCTGTCCAGGGAAAGGCAGGTATGCAGCACTGGATCTTCCAGACAAAACTCTCAGCTGATTATTAGTCTGCAAATTATTTAACAAATCACAAGATCCAAAGCAGTTTCTTCCTTCAGAAATAAACTTACTAAAGATCTATAGTGTATGTCTTTGACATTCCTGTTCAACAGAAATAAAGAAGATACTTTATACAGCCTTGTCATGGTTCTTGGCAAGAACTAATGTAAAAATCATTAAAGACTTTTTTCAACTGTTCTCTCAAAAGTTGCCTGAAATAAAATCTGCTTATTCATACAGGTATTACACCACTGTCTGCCAGGCTCAAGTGGCTTGCACAGACTTCAGTAACTTTTTACTGGCAATAACAACAGATAAATGTTAGGCTAAATTCTTCAGTGAATGGTTCAAATTACTTCCACCGATATCACACCAAGTACAAACTAACAAATTCACTCACAAGAGGACAACTGGGACCTGGAGTATACAGAAATGGAAAAAGAATGTAGGAAATCAGAAGATGTTATCTCATCATGAAGCAGTGGCATTTCACTTGGAGAAAATGTGAAAGCTAAGGCAGAGACACACGCTTAGTAACCTGCAACGTGTAGTACACCATTACATCCAGGATATGGTAAAACTGAGACCTGGAATTATTTTAGAATCCCAGCAGTAAGTTAACTACTATGATGGGTCTGTCCCATCTGAAACAAGCCTCTCTATCTCAGTTGCACCATAAGGACCTACGAGTTTCCTGAGGAACACACCATTCAAAGGCCTTGACACAACAGTTTTTCCTACGGAATTACCTAATGCTGCTTAACTATTCCCTTCTCAGGCACAAATGCTGAACTAATCAAACATGAAGGTCACACATTAACCAGTTTATCAAATATAACTTACACCTTATTTTTAATACAATTTGAGAAAATTGTCAAAGTGTTTTCCAGGTACAAGCAAGATCTTCTGAAATTGAAAAGTATCTGGTTAACACTGTAGAATTTTCCAAATTTTTCAAGAAGTCATTACAAAAGAAATCCCAAACCTACAAAACCAAACAATACATCCATACACACAAAAAAACCCCTCCACAAATTAAAAAATAACACTGCTGAAACCAAAGCATAGCCTCACATAGCCTGGTGCTCTCCCTAGAGTCAGAAAAATTAAAATTCTAGAGTAGGTGTTTCAAGATTTTGATGGAAAAACATTACATGTGCAAAACAAAGATACAATCTTTTCTTTGCTCCGTATTACGATCTCTAAGAGACCTTCATGGCATTCATGGTTTTAGAAAAATCTGCTGACATAGGCTATTGAGGGTCACCACTGTAAAAACATCAGTCATACAACTGCATACCTCATTTCTGCCATAGATTTTCATATATTAACTGTTCTGCATGTGGTACAAGAAGCTTATCTACCATCAGTGTATTACAGACTTCCATAATCTTTCAGTAATTCCATTAAAGGATTCACTATCTTCTGGTACTAATGTCACTGCATTTCCTCTAAAATAACAAAACACAAAAGATCATAGTTTTAGTTTCAGCTGTGAAAAGTATCTTGTGTCAAATCTTGAGTAACACAGCATTCTTAGAAATACAGCACAATGTCTTGATATCAGCTCAAAGTGCATAACAATCAATACGAACCTCTAACTGATTCCTGTTAAAGCACTGTCAGAAAATACTAAAATACCTTGTAGCAAAGAATTTTCTGCTGAGTGCTCAAGCAAAAATTGCTTAAACCTTCTCCTACATTTCACTTCAATACTGGTTCAACCTAGTTCAAAAGTCTAGCTATTCAATACACAAGCACTGTCATAGAAAAAGAATATATACACAAATTAAAAGAGTAGATAACTACATTTAAAAGCTCAAAAATACATCATTATTAGTTGTTCCTTGATCATATATTCAAAGTAATCACAATTCCAAGAAGCAGAATAGGATTACTCCCAGGATGGAAACAGGAATATCTCAAAGTAGTTTTAGAAAGCAATTATTTTGCTTATCCACAAGAACAACAATTATATTTATTTATTGATAGCTCAGTAGTAAAGTAAAACCTATGTGGAATTTGAGAGTATAACAAAAGCTAAGTAATGTCACATGGAGATGCCCTCTCTGAATTTTCTGATAGTGGGCAAGAGTAAGGATATGTAAAAGACAAAGAGACATAGTGAGTGCTACCTACATGATGCCCTCCCAGCTCCAGCAATACGCAGTTTTAAGACCTCCTGAACTTCATGTATCTCTGTTTTTAGTAGCTCAAACTAATACCTTCTTTCATGGTTGCTTTATTGAAGCTGTGTAAACTTCTGATATCCATATCATCTTCTAACCATAAATCACCGAGTTTAAATTTCTCACTGCGGAGAAACACCTGTTTGTTGTGAATCTGTTGCCTGTTAATTTCATTTGATCTAGTAAAAATCCTGACTGGGGAGAAGACCACCAATGGAATTTTTGTGGAACCCACATAGTTGAAGATGCCAATACTCATTTGCAGGATACTGGACTAGATGACCTTTAAAGGTCCCCTCCAATCCAAACTATTCTATGATTCTGTAAGAAACAGAGGAGATAACTACATATATTGGACACTATAGAGGCTCCCACAAATAAAATGCTACTTACTCAAAATGCAGCACTTCTTTCAGCTGGTTCAGAACTCTCAGAACTCACTAGAAAATAAAATTTAGTCAGCCATAAGGGAAAAAAACCTGTTTCCCTTTTCCTAGTTACAATCAGTAATCTACAAATCAAAAAAAAAAGAACAACAGTGTAATTGTCACATTCATTGACCATATCAGTAGAAAAATCTACATCTGTGTGGATCTATTAAAACAGTTATTTTTTTCGAATTCTTCAAGTAGAATCAACATACAACTTTGGAAAGTCACTGACAATGACTTCAGTAGCTTTCTGATAACAGAATGAAAAACTTCTCACAGGCTAAGCAATTCAAGCAGCTGTTCTTAGTTGAGCTTTAAGACAAAGAAAGCAGCAGTCAAAATCAGAGTTCAGAAAGACTCTGAAATGAAGCTAGATGTAATATGTTAACAAATCCCCTCATTGTCTTCAGCTCATTTTATTTATGTTTTGCATTTATTTTTTTAATTAGAATTTTTATTTCCTAAGGAGAACTTTTTTGTCTTGCAAACAAGGAATGTTTGCAAGTGAGCTGAAATTAATGGCTAGGACAGGGAATACCTACTGAATAGGGAGAAGCAGATGCCACCCTCTCCATAAGTACTGACTGCCCTTGGGAGGCCATCTCTGGAGGCTGCCATGTCCTAGTGTTACCTCTGTAGTCCCAGCCGCTGAGCAAAACCCCACAGCGCTTTGAGGCTAAGACATGCTGTATGCATGGTGACCGTTTCTGTGCTTTGTTACCAAGTTAGCCATTGAGAAATGGCTTCTTCACTTAATCAGGAATAATTTACAAAAAAAATTGTTTATCCCAGTTCAATCAGAAATGCATTCTCTCCTTTCCTGGTGTGGGATGAGAGTAGTTTAGTATCAGTGACCTATCAGGAACATAGTGATAGGGACAAACCAAGAGATCTGAACACAATCTCTCCCAAGTGCTAGAACAGTTCACTTACTACAGGACCTTTTCCCCCATCTGCTCTGAGCCATTTAGGACATTGCAGTTTCAAATAATATTAAAGGTTAAGAAGAATGGGGTAGATTTTCTAATGCTGTATCAATTTCCTAGAAGAAAGAGATTTTTAAGTGCCACCCTCATAAAAAGTATAAAGTATCATTAAGTGCCTTGCAGTTGTGAAAGGTCTCATCATATTTCATCTGTTGAATACTCGTATTATTTGGATTCCATTCTCTGCTAAATTCTGGATTAGTATTTAAAAAAATAAAAGGGACAAAAATGCTTCCTTCTTCAATAGGTGGGGTTTTTAACCCTATCTCCCCTCAAAGAAGTCAAGAGATTTAGAAATATTTTGCTATAAATTCCAAAATCCTTGTATAGCATCTATGACATACAGCATAAAAGCAGTGTTCACTCTTCTATAATTTTAGTCTACATACAAACTACTCTGGTTCTGAGGCCCAATGCTGTCTAAACAATCCCTTCAAAACAGGGACAACAGAGAACAGCTTGGGTTATTGCTAGATTTCCTGTCAAGTCATTGTCTCAGGACACAAATAGTAGTAGATAATACCTTGCTTGAAGGCAGCAAAACACAATATGCAGCATCATATATAACATTTCCATCTGGTGACTACTACTAAGAAAGTGAAGTTCTTCATCATTTTCCAGTTTAAAAGTTCAAAATTTCTTCCCATGAGCTTTTGATTTCTCCAGTCCCAGTTGCCTAAGCACTTGCACTTCTCAAACTTGCAGTGAGAAGGGACCCACAAGCTAACCAGAGAAAGAGAAAATGCAGTTATAGCAGGGGCACAGTTTCTTTTCCCAGCAGCAGATTTCCAGCAGAAAAAGGACATTCAAATGGCAGTCAAAAGAGCAGTCAGCTTAACTACAGTCTTCAGTCATTGCTTAGAGGATCACATTAAGAAAGAAGCAAAATATCATCCCAGGTATAATCTGCCATTTTGTGAAGAGATGGTACAAAAGACACATGAGTACACTTCAAAGTGCTGCTCAGATGAAAAATTACCCATTTTGGAGCCTGTTTTAGATACTGTGATGATGAATTACATACCATATCATTTATTAGTCAAAACAAGAATTCATTATCAAGATTCCTATACAATTACCTTAGCTTACAAGATTCAAGATGTTTTAGGCTTTCATACACCATCACTGACTGAGAGATAATAAAAAACATGTTCCAGCTCCCCAGTGACATTTTTAATGTGAACCATAAATAGAGAACATTAAATGGAAAGAAAACAACTGAAGGTATTATGCACTTAGTGAAACCTGCAGGGTAATGGGAGAGCTGTCTATTGTTTTGACTGCAAAAATCTACTAAACTACACATTGTGTACAAACATGGAAGACAACATTGAATAAAAGAGATTATGAGCTTGCTTTTCTTTTTCCAAAGAAAGCCTTGCTTCACAAAACTGGGTAATTTCTCATGTATTTCACAGTGTTAGCTCTGAGCTTCTACATTAGACAGTTTTCTAGCTTTCTGTAACCTTTCCATCAAAAGAATAGTTCCCTAAAATAATTACTCCTAACAAGCTTGCAACCACTCCAAAGAAAACACAGACAGAGCTATATTGTCTTGGGCCTCCATTTCTGCAGGGCTCAGGCCCAGATCAGAAAAATATACGGTGATGCTGAATCAAATCCCGATTACATAACCAGCAAGTATCTAAAGACATGTTGCAGTCAGAAAAAGTACAGAGCTATTTTTAAAAAGTCTTAAAGTAATTATTATGTGGAATATGTCTGAAATTAATTTGATCTTATTTTAACTTGATCAATTTAAATGCAAATTGCATCCAAGTTTCAACACCCAGATTGAGTGCCATGAAGTCTATCATTAAAAATAGTTCTGAAAAAATTCTGAAATACCGAATTTAATTTTATTTTAAAACAGTTTCACCAAAATGTATGCTACATCTACTGGAAGCAAGAAACAAAATGTATATTCACAGAGAACCTGAACATCACCTACAGGCTTAAGAAACAGAATTGCACTACCTTAAAACCTTAAAAATATCTGAATCCTGGGTTTGGACAAACCCCTTATTACAAGAAGGTGGATAAAAAACCACAGATCTAAAACCAGTTAATATTCTGAAACTGTGACAATCAGAGTTGTACTCCAGCCACAGATATTTTTTAAGTTCAGTAATCTATAATAAAAATATGATTTTACACTAAGAAAATATAATCTCTACAGCAAAAACACGAGTGTTTACTTGTTTAAATCATAGACATTCATCACCATATTCTTTGGCTATGGCTACCCACCCTTCACTTCTCCTAAAGTTTGTCCTCAACCAGCTTCCACCAACATCCTTCCTATCTTCACCACCACACACACATAGAGGTAATCCATTCATCTCCTTTTAAACATATACCTATACATACATATTTAAAAGATTACAAGAGAGGCCAGTCCACATGGACTGCTGAGACAGTACTGAGGCTCTTGTTTCCTGTTCTCTCACTTCTATGTGAATGTTAATACGATGATGGTTTCCATTTTTAGAGTGCAATTTACTGAACAATTACTAAGATCTAAATCATCTGTAAATAAAGATGCTAACTTTAGCTTGGCATCAGCTAGTTTCTCTGCAGCACTAGACTTTGTTCTTGCCCTAATGACTTCTTAGTCATAATTTTCCCCAGATTCTGATAATACTAAATTTAGATCACCACAGATAGTTTATATTATATTCTCTGGCATCTTTGCACCATGAGTATTGCCTTATATTAGCTGCACTGAGTGCCACTGCTTTAATCCTATAGCTCTTTTTCCACATCTAATTATGTTACCTAATACATAGAAAAATATTTTTTCAGATTCTCATATGATGAGATTTTAGCTTCTTTTTAAAACATAACTGAAATCTAATATTTTATTGTTCATTTTAACACAATGTTACAGATTTACTATAACCAATCTTTCTTTTTTCAGACTGGTAAAATCAGAATACACACACAACCCAAAGGTTTAGAATACTCTCTAAATTTATTAACACTGGTTGTTTAAAATTAAATGTAAGCAGGTATCAAGAAAACTTAGAACTTACCTGATATTCTCTCCTCACACTGACTGCAGTGAAAGCAGTAGTTTGTCAGAAGTAGACAGTCTAAGGAGATGAGCAGACAGCCAAATCCTTTTTATCCTGAAAAGAAATTGATTTTAAAAGTAAATGTTTTAAATATAGGATATAGAAGGGAATTTCCATGTGCAGGCCAGGGCAGGAAATCCAAGTAAGTGAGGTGCATTCAACAAAATTAAGAAAACCAAAACCATTTAAATTATTAACAAAACAATTCACAACATTTTGCTTCAGCTGATCTACAAGGCGTTTCTACAAGACTCTTCAATGGACACAAGGCCCATGCAAGATCTGCCCCACAGGTGCTGACACAAGGTTACATGACCTCTTGTGGTGGGGTTTCTTTTGCACAGAACGGATGCAACGCACAACAAGCTCCAGTCTTGTCCCAAATGACACGAATGCAGAACCAACATTCATGCACAGATAACTGAAAGCACCTGCTTCACACAAAGCTGAAATTGCATCAGCATCATCCGGCTTTGTTTGCTTTTAAATTATTTATAACATTTATACAAGACTATCACTAGATTTTCCACACGCTCTTTTATTAACATCAAAGCCGATTCCTATATATTTCCTATAAATGCTTTGTATAGTTCATGTTCTTGTGTTTTTCTTTATGTTTGTCTTGTGTTATCCTCCTGACATTAAGGCAAAGCAAAAATTATTTGTAAGGAACACCAAAACTCCTGGGCTTTTAAAAATCTCTGTATTTTCATAATAAAATGAAAAAAATAAATCTTCAGAAAACAAAAGCATTCCCTATGCAAATGCAGTGATCCTTGAGAGTTCTGTCCTATATTTTGCCCCTCATGAAATTGTTCAGAAATTATCAAAAGCTTAAAGAAAGTATTATTTCTGTATTCTACAATTAAATCAGGTTCAAAGAGGACCCAAGTCAAGCGTTCTTTCTAATATTCTGAACTAGAATTCAAGAATCTTGCTTTGACTTGTTTTAGTTTTTAAAATAGGACTGTAATATCATGCTTTGACTTGCTTTAATTTTGCATTGTTTTGTACACTTTGGCCATTCAGCAATAAAGGTTCTTTGATAATGACAGTTTTGCTTTGCCTTTTTCAGGAATGATTGATTCTTTAGCCTTCACCCCCTTAGCTTCTCTGTACCACACCCCCAGCCAGTCCATTTGCCTTTTATTTCCTTACCATCAATAACATTACTATTTTAGAAGATGGTGTGACCCATAACACAGGTTTAGTTTATGATATGTCAACATATTTACTTTAGAAAAGAGATGAAATAATACCTTTAGATTATTCATGGATCAAGAAACCTGTTACAAGCTAATCCTTCACTTCTTAAAACCTTTGCTTTTCTACTACAGCTGTTATCAGAGAAAGGTTAGAGTTGAAAGGGACTTCAAAGATCACTCAGTTCCAACCCTTTGCCATAGGCAGGGACACCTCCCACCAGACTAGGTTGCTTAAAGCCCCATCTAACCTAGCTTAGAACACCTCCAGGGACACAGCATCCACAACTTCCCCAGGCAACCTGTTGCAGTATCTCATCACCCTCAGAGTAAATAATTTCTTCCCAATTTCTAATCTAAATCTACCCTTTCCTAGTTTAAAATCCTCACCCCTCATCTTTATGATCCCTTCCCATCTTTCCTGTCGTCCTTCTTTTAGTACTGGAAGACTGCTATACAGTTTCCATGAAGACTTCGTATTATCCCATTAGGTGAATTATTGACTGCAAGACAGTTAGCTTAACTCCCAAACTACTCATACTCATTCATCTCAGAGGGAAGAGAATTAAAAAAGCCATTTTGTGAATTTTTTTAGTGCTAGTCTCCTCTTTATTTGCCCCAGAATTTGGCATCTGGACTAAACTCACGGGCAGTACCCTTCAGAAAGCAATGAAAGAACAGCACCTACAAACTGCAAGTTGTTCCAACTCTGTTCATACCTACGGTGCTTTGGAAAGTTTGCATTTGCAACTCTTCACTGTGTTTTTGCAGCCAGCAGTCAATAATGTCGTATCTGGCACCATACAGTCATTACAGTAGTAAAAGAAATCAATCACGTATCCCAGTCTGATAACTCATCCTTTCCTGTAAAACATTTCCTTTTCTCTGCCAACATGCCACAATCAGCATGTTCACTCTGTTTCTAAGTAAATGTTTTATTTCAGTAATTCTCAGGCCATGGAAAAGAAAGTGTTTCAGAATACAATTCAATGCTTGATAGACACAATAAATCTTACTCTATCTTTTTGTTTGCCAGTATTCAACAGGGTGTTTTTGATCAGACCTAACACATAGCACTTCTATGATTTTTTTCCTGAACCAGTTTGTTTCCACTGTAATTAAGCTTTTTTCCACTCTGAGTATGTAAGTAAAATTCAGTAAAATGGATAGTACCCACACTTCTTGAGACTAATACCGATCTCAAGGATTTCCATTTATTATCAATGTTTTTTACCAAATTGCTACCTAATCAGACTATGCTTTTATAGCCAACTAAATATTTTCTTTAAGGGGGACCACTTCAACAAGAACCATTGGCAGAAACCTCAGAGTTTGTTTTTGTCTGTAATCTGTCCTGTGTTAGTCAAAATAATAATAAAAAGATTCTCTTATAAATGCAGACTTGAGGCATCTGCTGAAGTAAAAGTTCAGAAACATTCTCATAAGAGTTTTAATTTATTGGCAATTAGTGCATTTCACAGTTTGGGCCTGACTTATACGGGATTTCAAGTTGCAGGAAAAGTTTATCATTTAACAGGTGTCCAAATAACATCCTCAAGCTTTGACCATGATGAAAAGGATTAAATTTTTCTACTTTTTCCCTACTCAAGGTCTTCTAGGATATCAGCAAAGGGACACATTCTATGAACTGCAAAAGATGATTATTCTAAGGACCATATTCAGACTAATCAATTTAAAAGGATAAATCAGCTGGGCCTGTGGTAGAGATGTAAGAACAATGGCAACCTCAAGAAAGCAAAAGGTGTTTCTTTCCTCTTCACACTCTAGGAGCAACATTTATGACAAACACAGTATTTTTCACATTACATTTTCAATAAACAATTTACCTGTGATTGAAATGAATATTTAACCCATCATATCTTCCATCATTCCTCCTTTTGAAAAACTCGGTAGACGCCTCACTAGATCTCAACACAAATCTGGTAGACAAAACAGCACGTTCTAATGCATTATTATGTGATTTCTAAGACTTCAGATATGAGAGCCCACAGCAAAAAAAAATTATTGCTCAGCTTGGTTGAGCCAGATAATTCATCCAAGACTAAGACTACAAAAAAGAAAGTAACAGTGAACCAACATCAAATTCTATTAAGATAGGAGGTTGATGAAGAAACAAAACACCTTCAGACTCACCAAGTCCTCCTAGGTTCTTGCTGGGGGCAATCACCTGACCAAATGAAGTAACTGCCCATCAAAGAGCTGCTTAAACTCAGCTTTACCTGCAGAAAAGTAAAAGCATTACAAATTATAACCTGCAACTTTGACATTTCCCAGTGTGGCACAAACCCCTGGGGCCAGAAGTTCTGCTATGTTTTGGTTTTCAGGGAGCCCTTCAGTCAGAACAGAATTTACCACTTCTGCAAATTTCAACAAAGGAAAAATCTGAGCCTAGAGTATTTGCACACAAAAAGGACCTGCTCTATGGAGTTAAGGTTTATGAGCTTTCTCCTGACTCTCATAACAGTTCAAATCAAGACACATAACCTTACTTCTTACCAAACAACCATCTATCTGGTATGCAGTATCTTGACCATGAACACACCAGGGGAAAAACCTGATTTCCACTGATCCAAAACAGATCTGCTTTGATCTTTAGCCTTGCTGCAAGCTACAGCCTTCATCTGCATCTGAGGAGCTGGTGGGAGGCAGCTAAAATGGCGTCTGCCTTGCTCATCTCTCAGACTGAGAAAGTGGCACAGTCCTCTGAAACTTTCTGGTGTCACATTGGACAGTTTAACAACTCTACTTAAAAGCTTTCTTTAGTTGCACTTTTACTACCTTAAAACTGGCACAACCTTTTATTAACCTGGTGTGATGTTTACAAGAGAATTCCGGCAGATTAGTTAACAGTGCAGAGATATGCTAGAGCAGAATTTTCCCCAAGTATTTCTTCTTTTATACCTCAAGCTATATTTCTAGTTTTATTATTAAGAGCTATTCACTTCAAAATATTTTTTTTAAAAAGAAAATAATTAGTATTTGTACATCGATGCTTAAACTGTAACAACACTTAAACCACAGGGGTGAACTGAAAGACAAATGTAATAAAGATGACTCCTTCACACCATGAAACATGATCTAACACAATAAACATGAATTAAATAAAATGAATCCTTAGTGTGGGAAGAGGAGATGCATTTTAAATGAAGACTGCCCTCAAATTTCCACAGCTAATGCTTTTTTTAAATGGTGTGAACTGAAAGCCATTAGCTTGTTTGAACCATAGTCAGAGACATGAAACAGCTTTCTAGTTACCAAACCAAGCTTTTTCAGGTGTTACCCTTCCCTTATCAGAGCATGCAGGACACAGATCCCAAAAGCAGTCAGCTTCTTAGACTGTAAGAGAGTCCCATAACTATTGGCCTAAGAGCTTTTAAAGCCATTTCTTCTCCAGCTGCAATTTTGCTTTTTCATACTTAAGTAAACTATCAGGAACTCAAACTACCAAATCCCAAACCTGCTTTAGTGTCATACTCTGAATTTCACCAGGAGCTGTACCTTGGAGCCAAGAATC
This sequence comes from Turnix velox, assembly GCA_013400935.1. Taxonomy (NCBI): domain Eukaryota; kingdom Metazoa; phylum Chordata; class Aves; order Charadriiformes; family Turnicidae; genus Turnix; species Turnix velox. The sequence continues at coordinate 62,247 of VZTY01013591.1, forward strand.
TTGTCCAGCTTTAAGTTTTGTTGAACTGGTATACTTCCATCAGAAGTTTAAGTTTTGACATTAAAGTCACTTTGTCTGAAAAATCCCCAATAAGCTCAAGCTCTCATTCTGAGTAATACAGCCAAGCTTTACACAAGACCACAAGGATTCTTCTGCTAATTGCTACTCGAAAGGAACAATACATGTGTAAATTCAAGAACTTGATGGAAATACTGGAACAGTGCAGATGATGCTGACATGCCTCAAAATTATATGATTTTGGCAATGGTCTCCACGCAAGCATAAGAAAGACAAGATTAAATCACTAGAGACTAAACTGACATGAAAAAAATTTGTTAAATAAACATTTTCAATGGCATGGACATTTGAATATTTTGTCGGTATGCCAATTCTCTATGTCCATTAAAAATAAAATCACAAATGCATAATATATTGTTCTTAACTGTTTGATATATTGTTTTAAACTGTTTTCAGATACCTCAAGAGGAGAGAAAATCATAGAATGGATTGCTTGGAATGGACGTCAAAGATCATGGCGTTCCAGCCCCCCTGTCATGGGCAGGGACACCTCCCACTAGATCAGGTTGCTCAGTGCCTCATCCAGCCTGGCCTTCTCCAGGGAGGGGCCATCTACAACTTCTCTGGGAAACCTGTTCTGGTGTCTCACCATCCTCACCATAAAGAACCACTTTCTTATACCTAGCCTAAATCTACCCTCTTCCATTTTACATTCATTACTCCTAGTCATGCCATCCTGTACCCTATTAAAAAGTCCTACTCCAGACTTTCTGTAGACTCCCTTCAGTTTTCGATAACATACTGAGGATAATGTGACAAAGCCTAAAATAAGTTTTCATGGCCTAGAGAGTCACGAAGTAGGGGCAAATATCAAACAATAATTAGGTCTACTTAAAGAGCTCATCTTGGCATTTTGCTAATCATAAATTCCTTGATCTCTTCTAAATAATATGGGATACTGTACAAACTTCCTGTGCTGTGCCACACATGACTAATGGTATATTCTCCAAGCAATATTTACATACTCCAGCAGGGTTTGATTTTTGTGGGTAGTGCAAGCCTCACATTAGTTAAACTTGGAGGTCTCAGCCCTCAGCTACACTTAAACCCCGGTTCATAATTTTACCTACAGCATTTTCCAGGATCAAAATCTCACGTATGCAGGCCTCAATAGTCTCTCCCCAGTATGTCATCAAGAACGTGCTTCATTTTCCTCTGAAACACCTCAGGTGCCAAAGACAACTCCAATGGCAGTTGGAGGAAACTGTCTCAGAGGGGATGTTGAATGTGTGCAAACACATGCTCTGTTTTTCTAAGGGCACCAGCCAGATCCCTGCTGATGCATCAAGTGCAGGGAAGTATTTGGCACCAGCCTCTAGCCCCAGAATTTATCCCCTTGTAGGTAGTGGAAAAATGTTCCATTTTTAGTTATTCAGTTATATTGAACCTATATGTAAATGAAGCATTCTGTCTGTCTTGTTGTGCAGGTCCAGTAAGTCTTCATATTTGGCTGTGATTCTAGGTATAGCAAGGACCAGAGGCCCGAACCTTTCTCACTTATATTTTAGTCCTTATTAAAACTAAACAGTATTTTCCTGTGAGAACAGATCTATGGACAGGTTGGGGGGTCTATTCCATTTAAGCCTAGACTCCGCAAATCCTCAGCAGTCTCTAGCAAGCTCTAGCAAGTTCCCACTGTATTTGCAAATGTCCACCAGTATAGGAGGGACACTGAGGTGCTGAAGCAGGTCCAGAGAAAGGCAGTGAAGCTGGTGAGGAATCTAGAGCATGAGTTTTATGAGTACTGACTAAGGAACTAGGAGTTGTTTAGTCTGGAGGGAGAAGGCTGAGGGGAGACCTTACTGTTCTTTACAAATACCTGAAAGGAGGGTGTAGCCAGGTGAGAGACAGCCTTTTCTCCCAGGCAACAAGTGATCGGATGAGAGCAAACAGCTTCAAGCTATGCCAAGGCAAGTTTAGATTGGATATTAGGAAAAACTGATTCACAGAAAGGATTGTCAAGTGTTGGAACAGGCTGCACAGGAAAGCAGTTGATATGCCATCCTGGCAAGTAATTCAAAACCAGACAAACATGCTGCTGAGGGACAGGGCTTAACGGTAACTTGTCAGTGCTAGGTAAATGGCCAGACTTGATGATCTTAAAGATCTCTTCCAACCAAAACAACTCTATGACTTAAGACTTGCATCTCATTTTATGCTAGAAACATTTTTTATTTGGTAGTCACTCAGAAGTACCTGAAAAAGGTACTTTTAACTAGTTTTTTTTCAACAGAGGCCTTACTACTAGAGATTCATTTCCACTCATTTAAGTAGCACTGCCTGAACGGTACAATTTGACTCAAGCAGAAACCTGGTAGTAACAGGTGCTCTTGCTCCACATTTTAGTCCTCGGACCTAACAGCATAGCTAACTTCCTGGACTGCAGTGGCTCCCGTAATGGAAACCAGGATGTCGAGGGGAAAAAATGGTAAATGCCAGAGTTTTGCCTTTAGATAGGAGCACAATAAAAACGTGGGAGCTGTGAAGCCCACAAGTTCATAAAAGATTTATGGGAAGTTTGTTCTGATTGATGGGAAGCTGGGGGAAGCCTCCCACAGAAACATGTGAAACTGTGAATGAAAATATGAAGGATGAAGTAAATAAATAAAACCTGAATCAAAGGAAGCAGAAAATACTTGGAGGGAAGTAATGAAGCCCTCAAGACAGAATAAGAATGAAAAAGTATGGACTGAAAAAATTATTCTACCACCAAAGAGAGGCAAACACACAGTTCAGCCAAAGCTAACAGGAAAGACTAAGGGGGCACAGGCATAATTAAGAGCCAGAGAAGTTAGAGGATGAAACATGCCATGGTCAGACCTCACTGTTCAATTCCAGCTCTAATACTCAAGCTGGTATATTTGGTAGCATTGTCAATTTTATTTCAGTCATGCCTAAGAGGCCCCAGCCATCCTGAAGTCCTTCTGCATTCATCTAATACATTTAAGAAAAATGTTTATATGTATATTCATACTTTAAAACTTGAACCTAATCAGAATAAATGTGTTTTATTTAACTAATTTCCAGTTAAAAAAAAATGCATGTCTCAAAATATTTTGATTATTCTCAATTGTCAAAAATCTTCTAGCATTCAAACATCTCGATAATGAACTTCAAAAAAACATTAACAGGCTACTTCATAAATGCTTGGGTCAAATATAAGCAGAGGGGAAGCAATTTCTTTTTTCTGTTAAACAATGCAGCAAAGCATGAAACTGTCCAAATAATGAAAGCATAGTTATGGCCACCCTTCCTCTCCTAACAAGCTTAATGCTAAGTAAGAAAAACTTTAGCTCATTATAAGCATATTTCAGTATCTCATGCAAAAGAGCTACAGAAACACAAAAACACTGCCTTGTTAAGCGTCTTCTGATAGAGATGCTGAAAGACCAGTTGTTTTGTATAACAATACAGATTTAAAATATCTGAAAATACACTGGGATGTAAATACCAAAGTACACAACAACCAGGAAGCCAAAAATTTTACCTTGCCCATCTTTCTCCAAGTCATGCTGAAGCAAGGTAGAACATGCTTTCACTCACACAGAAGAAACTACTGCAGCAGACAATTCCAAGTAGCTTTCCATTGAAAAAAAGTTACTTCATAGAAAATGAGAAAACATTGGAGAGTGGAAATGTCTGCCCTCTTTTCAGATATCATCTAGATTTATAATGCACAGACTGGCAGTCACTGCTTCTTAGCACAAGAAATGCAAAAAGCTCTTTATCAACAAGGAAAACTGAAAGGGGTACCTTTTTTCATTTACCCACTACAGAGCAAATAACTTGGCATGCTCAAAATCTACCTTTTCCTTTACTCCACAACAGAATGCAAGTCACTTGTATCTTTCAAAGTAAAGCATAGTAATTATGATGAACTAGGTCAGATGATAATTTAAGAAGGAATTAAATATTTTCTATCATCTCAAATCTTCCCAAAAATTAGAATACACTAGTGAGCAGATCGTTATTTTGGAACAATTATCATAAGTTATTATCCCATGTTTATGAAGAGTAACTCTGAGAGAAGAGAGCATCTGCTATCTGTTTTACTGCCCAGCTCAAATCACAATGAGGCTTGAACTGCAGATAATGATTTACAGTCTGCAGCCAACTGAGTGTGGCTCACGGATGCCTTCACCTGAATAACCTACTTACACATCAGGATCCTTAAACTTTGTAGTGTAACTCTGCCTAAAGAATAGAAAACAGAGGGGTAAAATTATCTGTGATTTGTTACCATGCTATAGTTTTCACCCATTGCCCCATCACCCCTCTGCTCATAGGATTTGATGTGCTTATTTTCACTAATAGAAACAAAGCACTAACTGAACAAGAAATGACAAGAGTATAAATGTTCTTTTCACTGAGTCACGTTTCCAAGACTAACTGCATCCATCTAAGGAAAACAGCAGACTTCCTTCATAGTGGAGGTAGCCAGTCAGCTGCATGATGATTTTGATCACCTTTCTCCTACTTCATCTAGTAACTTCCTCCTACTTTATGCCCACCCCAACAAAGTTCAAAATCCCATCTTTCCTCATTTTCATCTCTGAATACAAGGCTTCATATCTATGTCCAAACAAAACTATTTGGTAGCAGTTTAACTGAGGAACAAACCACAGTAGTGTTTTCCCCTGTTTTCAGCTAGTGTAGCTAGCAGCTTTTTAAAGCTGTTTTTAATGCACTTTATATATTTAAAAAATTGAAAAATCCAAGTGACATCAAGTAATGGAAATACTATACGTATGAGGTTTGGCCCCTGTGATACACCTTAGATTACAAATCACCATGCACATGTCTTTTAAAAGTGTCTAACACTCTCTAGGTTGGAAATAAGTTTCCCTGGGAATAGCCAATGGGAGAAGGGAAATAATGAACCCTGGCCAAAAAAAAATTGGCTTTAAGAACTATTAATAAGAAACCAGATGAGAAGGGCGTTTGTCTGCCCAACTGGGTAAATACCAAGTATTTCCACCATTAAGTTTTTCATACAGTAAATCACTAAAACATTGACCAGTATCAGAGAAATACTGCAGGCCCAACACATCACTGGTCCAAAAAAACCTGGTAATTATACCTCTTACAAATATGCTGTTCTAGCTGACATCTATTTTTAAAATGCTCCAGAAAGACCAACAGCCATACAAACAGTTTGTTGCATGAAGTGCCAACTGAAATAACCATGTAACAACATTGTGAAATTACATTATCTGACACATTTCAAAAGCTTATTCAGGTGCTTATTTAAGCTCATAAATCCAGTAGAGAAGTAAAGGCAAGAGGACATTTGAATTGAGGTTACCTTAACGTTTTTCTTGTGAAATTGCAACATTTTAACACTGAAAAAAAGGGTCAGCAGTAAAAAACAAATGCCAATAAGCTAAATGCTTCTGTGGAGGGGAAAAAAAAGGGATCTACTAGTAATAATAACATCAGCACATTACAAAGGCATGACAGTCTTAAAAGCAATTTACAGCATAAAATGCATGCAGTCAAAATATCATAAGGCTTTTAACTGCACTCTAAAATAAAAAAATATGGTAGTTTGTCACATCCTGTGCAAAATCTGCATCTTAGATAATTTTGCCAGTACATACAACAGGGAGGAAACCACTGAACTTTTCATTATTCTATGAACATGCAGACAACAGGAATATTGCTCAGTGTCAGTGCTTTCCATAGATGATTTAAATATTTTTCAACATATCTCAACATTACTCACATTGGAGTAAGACACGCCATTCTGTCCAGTGTGATTTCTGATCTAATACAACAAGCTAGAAAGCAATAATTCAAATCAGATCTTCATACCTAACTGAAATTCTTGCAGCGACTAAAACACAAGAAAGCATATCTTTCCCCGCAACCCAATTTCAAGTCAAGCTATACATGCAAAGCAATGTTTAAAGCAAGACCAGAGAGAGAAACCTGTAATACTGTGCTGCATAAATTTAAAGGGAAAAAATTATACGAGTCTTAATGTTGCAAGGGGAATAGAAAAGACAGAGCTATTCAAAATGCACAAAGTACCAAATAATGGAGTTTTAGTCATCTGATATCCATAGCTTAGTAGCAGTTATCTGTATGCTCTATTCACACCCTAAAATGCTGCTGAACTTACACCAAACAGATTGTCAGATCAAGATAAAGTTGCTGAATGATTCACAGTTGGAAAAATAAAAGTAGGATGAGCACTTAACCATCTGAAATTTTATTCTTCTGTGGTCTCTCAAACACACAGCATGCTTTTCCAAATCTACTTCATAAACTGTTTTTTGCTCATAATAGTATTTCCCAGAAGCATATGTTGCCTTGACTAAGAAAGGAATTAAGACTATATAGAAACTAGAGAGAAGTGAAAGATAAATTCCTTTGATGGTTACATCTCTGGACCCTCATGAATAGCAATATGATCTCTTTGATGCTGCTGTTTTCTCCATGGTTTTCATAGTCACCTTCAGTTCATTTTCAAATAGCCTTTGGACTATGTTTTAGCAGCATTTGCTCTTTAAACTCAGTACAAATGGATTAGCAAAACAGTACTAATATCTTTGGATTGCAAGTTGCCCAGCTCTAAAGGAAACTGTTTACCTGAAAAGCTTTCTGAATATACAATGGCCATGTTTTTATTTAAACTATTTTTTCAAGGAATACGTGATCAAAGCAGTGAAAAACTTCACATATGTTCTTATATATCTCTGATTGTTCTTAACCGATTTCAAACAAAAGAAACACGGTTCAATTATTTTATTTTAATTCCATTAAATAATTACCACAATGACATTTGAAGCAAGACCAGAAGATCAGTTCTAACTCATACAAACTGAACGTATTTGGAGAAAAGAAACAGAAGAAACCAGTTTTCCCACACACAGAAAGAGTTCAAACAAGAGCTTCTCACTTGAATCTAACATGACTTCACTTATGCACCAAAACAAATTTTGGAAATTTCTGCCCACATTTGTTCATTCCCAACCACATACAACAAATGTCAGCAGTGCAAATTTAGTCTGATAAAATCTGCCCTTCAACTAACATTTCAAATAAAGGGACAGAAAGAATATTACCTGGTTAATAGTGGAATGCAGAAATGTACATGTGGGCTGGGTAAGAGGGAAGGAAGAGAAACTCTTAAATCATTGTCATAAATAGTTATTGTTGTGTAATTTCACTGCCAAAGTGTAAGAATCACAACCTCCATAAACTCACTTTCAAAAAAAATGGACCTCTTGCAGTGAACATACTACACAACGGAAATACTTACCTCTGCCAAGGACTGTGGTATTGGTCATTTAAAGTATCGTAACAGAATCAGAGCATTGGCATAGACTTTTAAAGGTCAGCTAGTCCAACCCCCTGCAGTAAGCAGGAAGGTCTTGCACTAGATCAGATTGCTCAGAGCCTCATCAAGCCTGGCCTTGAACATCTCCAAGGATGGAGTCTCTGTCACCTCTCTTGACAACCTGTTTCAGTGTTCTGGCGATGCTGAATGAAGAAAGCCTATCCATCCAAGAAAGTCTAACTCTAAACAAACTGAAACACTAGAAAAGAGAAGCTAAAGCTCACCTTAGCACAGGTCACATACTAAGTCTCTCTCTCCAAGCATTATCTGTTGAATGGCTTAAACAGCATACCATCCAGCAGCAAACCAAAAGAGCTAAGGCTTCAAGGCCCAAGGGTCATTCTAGATCTAAACCTGACTGTTGGAAGGTAGTGGACAACCGAATGATGTGACACAGTCTTCAGAACACAACACAGGAGTTGTCTAGTCCCGATCCAAAACCATTGTCTTGTCTTGGCCATGAGATTACTTGAAGTGCATGAAGAGAAGCAAAGCAAGAATATACGAGCAAATAATAAAGGAGGGGATAAAACCCAGAACATATAGAGAAGACTTTGCCTTGAGATATAAATGCTGATAATCAAATTGGTAATTGTGGCTGTTATACTTCTACACAAACCCACAAAGGTCTCATACAGATAGCAGAGCTAAGCCCAGGTTTCCTGTTTATAATACTTCTGAGAACCTGAAGCTCTTAATTACAATACATCTGAAATTATACACAACTCCTAGAGAAAAAGTCACACCTCCTAATGGAAAAAAAAGACTTTGCTTTCTGCCAACTCTCATGAGATCAGGACTGAAGTGAACAAATACCAGCCTGTGCCACCTCTCATTGGCAGCCATTTGTGTTCTCACACTCCCTTGGATAGAAGTGATGACGTGAAGACTAAATCTGAGTTATGGGACAATTCAACAAGAATATGGGTTCTTAGGAAAAAAAACATATACTGTGGCAAGTAGATCCTGATTTCTTTCAAGTCTCCATCTCAAGCCCACTAGTTTTGGTTAAGTTTAATTACAATAATAAAACCATCAAAAATGGAGACAGTCTGTAGGGCTCCAAAGATCTTTCATTTTATGTTATTTTTCTAAAGCAAAAATTCAACACATTTTCAGAAAGAAATCAGAGTATTTAAATTATGTACAAAAATCATATTTTGTGAAAAAAATCTAATGCTCCAGAGTGTTGCTTGTGCTTGTACCTTTCAATGGCCATCAAGATGAATAAATATCATGAATTACCATCTTAAAATCTGCCCTGACTGCTAATAGGTCTCTAAACAGCCATCTCTAAACCATTTCCTACTCAAGGAAATTTAAGCAGACAGTAGAACTCAATAAAAATTCAAGTAAAATATTGAATTGGAAAATTTAAGAAGGTCTCAGTTAAAAGATACATATAGTTAAATGGAACTATGGATCTAGTACCACCAAAAATTCCTTATCTCTCATCCACTTCTCTCTCCACATGAAATGTTGTCAATGAAAATTAACAAATGAGATGTCAGTTCTGCCATCCATTTCTCAGAGCTTTTAATAAATGATGAGAGGGTGCTAGCAAAGGAAGTAAAAAAAAAAAATTTTAAAATGATAATATAATTTTAAATTAATGCATTATTAGATGCTGCAAATTTCTGTTCTACCTCTGTTTCAGGAAAACATCCAGTTAGGACACGGGAAGCACTAGAAAGAGATTGATTTCTATGTGTTTATGGTTCCATACAGCTTCTTTGGGAAATGGTTTAGCATAGCTTATGGATTGACTAAATCCCCACTGGAGTAGTAAGGTAGCATCAAGGAGCAACTAATGATTCCTTCCTAGCTAAGTAAAAACTAAATATGCATTTAACTTTAACATTATTTGGCTGTCATATGGCTTCATGACAACTGCAGACCACATGAACCATGTCAAGTGTTAGTCCTTTGTGGAATACATATCATTGAAAGTTGAAACTTGATCTCTTTTCAACCAATCATACAGCCAACATTTGCTAGTTTATAATAGTTAACTTTAAAAATTGCTAAGCACCATTTTCAAGAGTCATTTCAGTACTTAAGAGCCTATGTGGTAACACTGAAGACTTCAGTTAAAATTTCCCATGACCGATTCAAACACAATTTACCCTTAGGAAACCAAAGGGGGAAAACAGTAATTAAATGTCAAGCACCAGAAATAAATATTTGCTGAAATTAGGTCAAGCAATTCCATGGTAACAAAATTTACTACTTAAAAAAATCAATGAAGGCCTCAACAATACCCTTGTTAGAAAAAAGCCAAAATATAACCATCAGATTAAGTACAATTTCCTCAGAGTAATGTATTGCTCAAATTACATCACAATCAAAATCTGATAAATGCAACGCGGAGAATTAAATTAAGTCTCAAGCCCACACTGGTGACACACAAAGCAGACAGATAATTATATACATTTTTCCCAGTGATTTCAGTTCTACTATTTCCTCAGTAATATCACTATTTCAGTCAGAAGCTTTGTCTGAATCTATAATCAAGTACTAGACTGTAGCTAAAAGTTGGAAATGCAAAACTCACTGAAGTAATAGCTCCGAGATTTTCCAAGGGTGCACACCCAGTACTTTAACAGCAACAAAAACAAAAATAAGGTAAAACTGACATCTTCAATATCCTCCTATTCCCATAAGCATGTCAAACTACCTAAGCAGAACATGCCTAACAAAGACTTTAAACAACGATGAAACTCCCAATCACCTTCTAGACCTCATAGATGCCATTCATTCATTTAACAAATTAATTTACCTTCTACAGATAACAAGATGATCTAGAATAAGCAGACTTACAGCATTAGAGTGGTACAAACATTCAAATCTCCAAAACTTAAGCCAATAGCTAACTGGCAAAGAAAACATTTGCCCTACATCATAATCTGAAAGTAGCAGCACACTGTGCTCTTTGAACCAACATTTTAGATAAAATCTATGGTAAACTAGGATTTATGTAAGATTAGGAAATTATATATAAGCATGCTATGAACAAATATCCTTATTCCAGAAACTGGAACATTCAGTAAAATACATATTTTTTTTCCCCACTTGTACTTTCTTGGTTTTTTTTCTGCAGATTCTTGCTGCTATATATGCTTTTGCTGTTACCTTTAAGACTAGAGTGCGTTTACCATGATTTCAGGATGATTCCTTCTCTCATCTTTTTTATCTACTTGCAATTTTAGGTTAGTTCTAGGCATTTCATCTTTGTCACTGACTCCACATTTACAGAGACCCAGATAGTCTAAAGATAACTGGTTGTCTGTACATTAGCATAAAAACATATGAAATCAAAGCCAGCCTTCATGCTCTTTGAAATCTAAGTTCTAAACTACAGTGTTGTTAACAACAAAATTTATCACTCATTAAAAAATCATGGAATAATATCCCAGACATTTAAATTCCAATGTTGCTATGTAGAGGAAATTTTTAGCGTTTTCCTTATTATATTTCCAGTCATAGAAAACCTACATTTTAATTCCAAGCTAAGAACCCAAAACAAACTCAGACTGGTAATAAGCCTTTTTCTCTTAGCCAACAATATCTTAACCAAACTTTCCATTTCCTTTGTTTACAAAGTTCCTTCTGACTCTCGTTATATTCAGCACAGACTCTAATGGCACCATTCATCTCAGAAATCACAGCTAAATGGGCTAGAAAAGTCTTATGATAACAGCACTGCCACTGACCATGGGTCCCCAGGCTTTCTGTTTGCGACAGAACAGATTTTGAAGAGAAATGGGACTGCAAATCCATCTTATATTAATCTTCTCTTTGTTCTTTTTCTCCACAAACACCTAAATTTTTTCCTCCTTAAGGAATACTAGAAAACAATCTTTTAAAATTAAATTTTTTTAAATGCTGGAAGAAAACAAAAATCTATTTTGTGGCTCAGCATTAAAGCCTCAACTGTCAATAAACCTATGTTCCAATGTGAAGGAACTGCCTTGGAGGCACAACTGGATAGTTGTCTCCATGCCCAGTCTTCCTTCTTAAAACTGTCAGTTCTGCCTCTTTACAAAGGACCGCTAATCCAGTATTTTCTAGTTGTTTGTTTTGCTTTGGGGTTTTTTGTCTTTTTTTTTTTTTTTTTTATTTTGGGTATGCTTTCAGCTAGGAAAAGCAGCAAAAAATTCAATACACATTCAAGGTACAAAGCACTAAACCTGAACCTCAATCCAGACCAGTTTCTTTTTAACAAGAACAGGATATACAGGGTGCATTTTTATTCTTACGTCCCCAAACAATATACACTGCAAGGCATCCACTGGTCATCACTGGTTGTGCTGGGAAGGTTCTTGCTCTCTCTCCCAGCCTGCAGGACTGCTGCCCAAGGACCACCATAACCACTATTAAAGCCAACTGTACCAAGTATAAGGACAGTTAAAGAGGTAAATCATGTAGCCTGACTCAGCTAGCATAGCTTGTACAGAGATGTCAACTCCACCTACTTGTAATGGGCACAAATCATTAAAAAGTGAAACAAATTCCACAGAACAATTTGGCTTCTTGCACACTGCCACAGACATAACAGATTTCAAGTACAACTTGCTGTTTGGAATACAATTTTTTTTTTTTTATTTCCAAAATGCTACCATCTGCAGCAGGAAGGGCTGGTGCAGAAAGCAATACCAGTTTGGTAGAAAACCAGTGTCAAAATTTGAATTGTGTATCTGAGACTTTTCTAACCTGCTTTACCTTTGGTCTCCTCATCTATATGCCTAGACACTGGTGTCTTATCCAAACATGACACTCCCTGTGAAAATCTGTCTCAAGTTTCTTCTCAGGTTAACAAAGGAAAACTTCTCACATAGTCTGCAGGGCTTCTTATAGGTTTGAACTCTACTGGAAGAAATTTTGGTTTTGTGAGAAGTTATTAGAAATTGAAAGCTGGAAGGAAAAAAGAATTTGCTCCACATCCATGGATGGTCACACAGCTAGGAATCCTAAAACCTTTAAAGAAAAATCAGTGTCACAACTGGAGTCCTTTCAGACCAACAGCACCTGTTCAACTCATCACTAGCTTAAACTTAAAATACTCTAGTCAGAACTGAACAGAACTGAAATTAATTAACTTCATGTAAAAGAGAAACAGAAAAGCTGTGGGTGCCTGAGGAAAGCAATGACTCTTCAAGCTTAGAATCACTTCTTCGACACACTGTATTCTACTCTGGAGCTACAGCACAAGGTACAATCTAACCCTGAGAGGGAGAGAGGGAGAATAGTTTGGGTTGCAAGGGACCTTAAAGATCATCTAGTTCCAATCCCCCTGCCATAGGCAGGGACACCTCCCACTAGATCAGGCTGCTCAGTGCCTTGTCCAGCCTGGCCTTAAAACCTCCAGAGAGGGGGTGTCCACAGCCTATCTGGGCAACCTGTTCCAGTGTTTCATTACCCTCACCATAAAAAATTTCTTTCTTATATCTATCCTGAATTTACCCTTTTCCAATTTACATCCATTATTTCTAGTCCTCCCATCATCAGACAAGATGAGACATAAGCCAGGGCATGGAGTATACCACAGCTGAATGAAACTGAATTCCTGCATAGATACCAAACTAGAGGGAATTATCCTGCCATCATGGCAACTCTAATATATTTCTAAAAGGAAACACATTATCTTTCTTTCAATAAATCCTAAATGCTATTTCAATTATTAGGCCTTTCCCTGTAGATAAGAGAGTAGGTGTCAAAACGTGTAGCTGTCTCTAAATAAAAAGCTAAAAAGTGAAGCAAATATCCTTGCCAAAATAAAATAGCAACCTCTGAACCCCTTCTGTAATTTTATATCTGGCTTCTGTTTAATCAAAACAATCTCTTCCCTCCCTTAAAAACTACTTTGGCTTAGAACTCTAGAAAATGCAAAAGCATGAGGTCCAAGCCAGAGCCGTTACTTGAAAAAAGTGCCATTTCACAAACATAGAGGCTACATTATCACTACTATAGGGCATTCGTCATATTAAATTTCATTAATCTGTGAGGTACTAAAACCCTATTTGCTGCCCTGTGCTGAGTAACTAACAGTCTTTATGTCAAATTATAGAGCTTCTGCTGTTGTTCAAGAGGTAGTAAACTAGTGGCATGATTATCTCTCTGCCATAAGCAACAAGCTAATATGGTTTACAGCTCTAACTGCGGTCTATTTTTCACACTTTTTTTCCAAAGAGGTACCAGTGAGAGATGCTTTAAAGTACGATTAACAAGTAATCTTAAAGATACTTCACAAAAGTTGTAACATGGTGTTTTCATTCCTTCCATTTGGGCAATACCTGCATCCACAGCAGGTGGTTGTGTTAAAATACAACTCTTTAATGAAAACTCCAATGGCAGAGCACTAAACTGAGTTCTACTGTAGCTTTAGGCTACAATAATTTTTGCCTTGATAGGATCAGTAACCAAAACTAAGTATTGAACACCATGCATGAAAAATAAGTGTCTGTTCCAGGATTCATTTTTACAGCCCAAGGCAATGTTTCATTATACTCATATTCTGTTCTATAATTTTTTGTTCTGTTTCAGTTTTGCCTTCTTTTATTCAATTCATGGAACAAAATTCCATGTGGATGCACTTTGCTCTTTCTTCAGGGAAGCAAATACATTTTTCATTAATTTAGCAAATTACACACATTGTGGAGGCAGATATAACCTCTGTACTAATACCAAGTTCAGTAGCCTTTCAGAGCAGCTGTTAACACTTCTTCTCACTGCCAGAAACTTCCGGATGGTGACTTGGAACAGAGTCTCTCTATTTCACAGCAAGATAAGCAGTTCTAATGCTTTCTCTGTTGGAGCAAGATGACAGTATTGTAGCTTGGGGGGAAAAAGGCAGGGGAAAAAAACTAAAAAAGAAAAAAGAAGGAGACAAACATCAAAATTATGAAGTGAAAAACTCTTAACTGAAAACCAATACATTCCTTCTCTAAATCCAAGGAAGAAAAATATGTTGAATGAAAGCCCACAGAGTAAAAAGAAACAGACAAAGCCATGATTGAAAATCAGGGTGGAGAACTAGCAAGAGAGGGGGTAAGCACCAAGAGCCGAGGAAATCAAGAAGAGGTTTAAACCAGGAGAAAAGATAGAAGTCTACACAACTCATATGTCGTAATTCAACTACAGCTCCAGATGAACAGAAAGACAGGAAGATACCAAAGTGAAAAGGAGGAGACAAGGAGGAGATAGAGGAAGAGAGAAGCACAGAGATTACTTATATAGCTTACCAGTCAAAAGTATTATAGTTTGCATTTAAAGAATTGTCAGCTGCGAAGTTCTGCTTAGGCTCAGTTTTTCTCTGATGTGTTTTAAATTAAAATTTTGCAGGATTCTAATTTTTAATCAATGTGTTTCTTCTCCAATTACAGGCAATGAAACATGGTCTTACTAAAAACTTCTAAAACAACCAATAAGTTCCTTGAAGTGTTTATTATCAAAAGGCCAAAGCCATGAAACTCATTATTTTCTTATACCATGTGAATGGAGTATTAGATTAATCCCTACAGTATATATATCTCCTGTGCTGCCAATGAGGTAGACAAATATCGTTAGGTCATCTTGTCTATCAATTTCTATGATGTTACCAGAGCTTTCAGTGTTTCTTAGTATCCAAGAGGTAAAAATGGCTAAATCATTAGACCAACTAACCTTACCCATTCCATGCTTCCAAAAATAAAGATTAATTTGGGGAACATCTATATGCTAAAGCATATAGGATGTATGCACCTCTAAATAGGGCAGCAAGAAGCAGCATCAAAACTATTAGCCCTGAACAATTCTAACACCCACAAACAATTTCTTGTTATTAATGTTTACTATATATAGACTTCTCTGTCACTGCATACCTATTTAGTTGGCTGAACATCTGCAGGAAGCGAAACATGAACAGCCGTACAGCTTCTCATGGGACAGTTCCCATCAAAAGGAGCTCACGTGGCTTTTCCTGGCTTCTCACTTGCATCTGTCACACTGAGTCAGCAGAGAACCCAAATTCCAATGGGCTTCAATCACAGGCCAGAAATACCAAGTAACAAACAGCTGAACTGATTTATTCTTGATGAAATTAGTTCAGGTGGAAATGTTTCACTTCAGAGATCACATTCACCTGTCCACAGCACATAACTAGATAAAACTAAACAGAATGAAACACACAAGTCTCTTCATTGAGATCACAAACATAGCAAAGTTTGACAAATTATCATCTTTTATATTTCACCTAGAGCCATAACCACTGACTTCTACATTCTTTTTGGAATTAGTTCCTTTCGTTAAGACAAATATTCCCCAAGAGCCCCTATCATGGAATTATTTTGCCTACACACTCCATGGTTCTACCCTCCCACATCCTGAAAGGAAAACGACTGCACCCAAATTGTTTTACAGATCCAGCAGAACTACTGTACACAAGTCTGAAATTCTTGTTGTTGTTTTATTTGGAGACATAGGGAAGATTATGGAGTAAGGCATCCTCAACGTGAGCCTCCAGGGGCACAATATTGATTCCTTCTAACCACAGCAAGTTGATCCTGGAGGATCAGCTGCCTTGCCAAGTAAGCAATGAGGAGATTAAATTAAATAATTGAACTCAAAATATGAAACATGCTCCACTGTTCCAGGATCTTTTTCCTCACCGTTTGCAAGGAAAAGCAGAAAGATGATCTCCCCATAGATTGTACTTTGAGGGCTGGGTATGCAGCTGGAAGGCACTCATGGTTATATTTAACAGCATAGTAGGAATGGAGAAGAACTGAAATGAAGGAAAAAAGGAGGGCTGCTGTGAAGGGTGGGTTATTTTGGGCCACAAAATTACTTCATAATCAAGAACGATTGGGTTTTTTCCCAGGAAAAGAAAAGGTGGGAGGAGAGGGATGGAGGAAAGTAAAGTTTTAGTGTTCCTTTAATCCAGGTAAAAAGAATTTTTTTGTCAAAAATAAAACAACCAACAACCAAAACTGCCTGTGAATCTGTGAAACTAACGACAAGATATTTTTTTAAAATCTGCATTCTAATAGCCTCTCCCTCAGCAGTGCACGAACAAGTTCTGCCACATAAATATGAGATGAATAGAAAGAAAAGGAGTAAAATAGTTATCCCCCTTGGAAAATTTATCTGGTCAGTACAAATTTTAAGTATGTCCACCATGGTTTTATTAGGATCTACAAGAGGCTTGACTGTCAACTGATTAGAACAAAAATTATTTTGTTTATATAAATAAGCATTCCTATCAGTTTATAAGATGTGATGATAAATCTCTAGAAAATATGTTAGTTAAGAAGGACTAAGTCAACTGAAAGCAAGGATGGTATTTCACTTCTCAATGTATTGCTGGGGTAGGAGTTTCTTATTTTGTAACTGAAGTTCACATGACATATTGAATAATATACTCTATTTCCTGCCTTGAATAAATATTATTCCTCTGACAATATCACTTGTTCACCCTCCTTTTTGGAAAGTTACTTAAAATGCATAAAGATTACTTAAAATATAGTTCAGTGGTTATCTCTCATGACTGATAATGTATTTTCCCAAGAGATGGATAAGGGGACTGTTAAATTTCATGTACTACACTGCATAGCAAAACAAACAGCAGAATAATTAAGAGAATCTTAAAATGGTGTCAAAAGGACAGGAAGAATGCCAGAAGCCCTTCTTGTGAACAAGGTTGTCTTTGCTACAATGTTGCTTAGATTTTGCTAAATTAGTCATAAGCCCATTTCTGCTTTTTAAACGAAGCCAAACAGGAAAAGAAATATTACAGTTAGCACAAAGAATCAGAATAGCTTTTAAACATGAGAAATGCATTACAGCAACCTGGTTGCCAGGCAGATCTGCATATACCAGTGGCCTTTTTTATCAACTATACCATCTTTCTGAACCTTTTGCTTCACTTCCCTTCTCTTTGATTACTCATTCATAAATAACATCACTGGACTATTCTACATCCTTGACAGGGTGGTGTTAAGATTATTACATGTCTAGAAAGTATTAGAAAGATGAAAAAAAGCACCAACTGAGAGCTGCAAAAAGACAAGATCCCCTTATTACCATTCATCTAGGAATCAGAACAATAATAATATAAAAACCAACATTTTGAAATTTTAAGGAAAAAAATGAGCAAAACCAGAGGAGGGAAACCCTGCAAAAGATAGATTCTTAGTTCACAGAGACTCTGGACATAGGCTTGTATTCTCATTAAAGCTAGAAGAACCACAAGGTCTGCCAAATACATAATGTAACATAAAATGTATTTTAAAATAGAAGTCTTCCTTTTCACAAAATGCATTTTCCAAACCTCTAATTGCACCCTTCTCACTTACTCATTACAGCCCTCTCTCTCTTGCTTACTTATAAAAATGTACCCTTGCTGGTTTCCTTTTTACCTTTTTTCTTAGTCAGGCCATCACAATTCACACTTGTCTGTCTCTTGTATTGCTATATCCCATATCAAGATTAAATCCAGATGAGATTTCATGCCAAAACCAAAATAAATTCCTTTATGTATTGGACCCATCTGCTCAGAGATATAATGGGACTGAAAACAAAAATCCTATAATTTCACTATTGCTCTAGAAAATACATTCCTTCCTATCAAGAATTTTTTTTTTTATCTTCAAACTTAAGTCCAAAAGGTGTGTATTTCACACTCCACCACTGTTTACCTAAAACACAACACAAGAAGGGAGACAACCTCAAAGCTAAAGACGTTTGAGAGACACATTCATTCCCCTGACAGTAAGGGGGAGGCCAACTTTCAGTTGCAGCAGAGGGATGGGAAAAGGAATATAATAACACAATAGTAGGACTAACAGCTCAGGGACTCTGCCTTTCAGTGGACCAATAGAGCAGATGTACCAAGACGTGAACACAGTATTGCAAGTTTTGCACCTTTTCATCTGGCTTTTGACTTATTCCTTAATTCTCCAAACTGCTAGTAAGCCCTGTGATTTTTAGGTCAGATGGTGCAATTTCTCACCTGTGCCAATATGGTGAATGATCCTGGAATGGGAATACTAGACAACCAAAAATAGTAAAGGAGCCAAATTTACTGTCTTTAGTGTGTCTTGTTTTCCTGGTTATATAGCACACATATATACACTCAAAAGTCTGCACATAAGAAAGCCTCACACAGACAAAGGAGATTCTTTTTTCTTTCTCCTAGTATACCAGGATGAAAGAATTATTGTCTGCTTTTTCACTGTGGCCTTAGTCTAACTCAATGACACAGAAACATTCAATACTCTTAGGCTGCATGTCCTCTTAGCAATTAGTATACAGAAAGATGCATTTCATGACAAAGAAGAAAAGGAGACTTAGAAATTGATCTCAAAAAACAGTCAGTGCATTTAGATGCTTTGCCAACTCATCGAGGATGAGGGGTTATGGGTATTTTATGCAAAGATAAGCAGTAGGAATATTCAGGGAAAATTGTGCCAAAAATACTCTAAAAATGGCAAACTTGAATTTTTTTTCTTTTTAATAAAGTTCTAAAGAGAGAATTGCTGGCCTTCACAGCTATTCACTAAGATTTTCCACAGCATACAGACACTGGTACAATGAAAAGCATCTCTCACAGAAATTGATTGTTAAAAACTTCCAATGGGTACTCTTCAATTTTTTCAACTAATGCAGGAGGACAAACACGAATTGAGTGAATACACATGTATATGAGTTTTTCCTCAAATACACTTTACATTCAATTAAAATTATACAGAATTTATTGTATACTGGTGATTGATTAAACAAAACTTGGCACACTAAGAAATTCAAAACTATATTAACAGCTAAATATATTATAATAGGATAGTTCTGCATGCAGAATGTGAAATTTGACAGAAACTAGAGTTTCCTTGAGCCTATTGGCATCAGTTATGCTCCTATTCCCCTCCTTGTCTAAAAACACCCCATAGTTCTTGTCAAAATTTGCCAGACTTTGTTTGTGTATTTAACCAGGCCATGGTAACTAAATCACCACTTCTGCTTCCTTAAACTATCATTAAATTCTATTTGGCTAATTTCTGCATACTTCACTATGTGCCTAGATTTGTAACAAATGTCCATCTACCAAAAGCTGTAGGAATCCAAAACATCTCGCAATGACAGGCAGGTGTGAGTTGCCCTTGGAAAGGCAGGACCATGCTATGCAACTTTACCAGCTTTCACACACTGGCATCAAACCCATGTCTGGATCATGTTCTCAGCAGGAAGTGGCTCATTGAGAGCCAAATACAGAGAGAAATTTACCAAATGTTTTTCTTTTTCATAGCAACTGATTTTATTTGTCCCACTTAGTAGTCAGCCACTGCCATTTCTCTCTGTAATAAAAAAAGACCTCACTGGATGCACTCTTTTGCTTAGAGTAACCAACCCAGCTTCACTCAATTAAATCAGCACATTTCAGAATACAGAACTTCTCATTTAGAGAAGATGAGTAATACCACCACCTAAGCAAACCAATAGCACTCAGTCAGATGCCTTTCAGCACAAGCTTTAAAGCAAATAAATACACTGAAAATATAGTGCAAAACAACGCATTCTGGGGAAAATGTGAGTTCATTTGTACAGAGATGTACTAGATATAGCTACAGGGATGTTTTGCTGTTTACTTGCTCATACATTTGCAGTAGAAGTAAAGAACCAGCTGTGGTCTTAAAGGAGAAAGTGACAAACATCAAGCAACAGCTTCCAGCACTAGCTCCAGAGGCACAATTGTCCCAGAGGAAAAAAATCTGGGATTCATAAAAAGCATTAGCTACCAAATATTTGGCCACAGAAATTGCCAACACCAACTACTCAACCACAGAATCCAGGATACTGTAACCACAGCCGTTTCCAATTTAAAGACAGAAATATTAATGTAATGTATCTAAAACAGTCCAATATATCGCATGGCAAATCCCAGCAAGGAAAGGAGTACTTGTCTTGCCTTCTCCCACCCATGAGTGGGCAGCACTGGCTGCCAGTGCATTCCTGGGAACTGGCAGCCCAGGCTGTCTCACTGGGGGTGAGCTCTAGCCAACTGGCAGCAACCAAAGTCCACTTTCTGCTTCACTCTTCTTCTGAGCTCCTTTAGCTTTTTAGGAAATTATTCTCAAGTTCTTCCCTTGCCGAGATCAGTCCTTGGCATTCAGGGAAAAAAAAGAAGAAATACACCAGGAGGAATATAAAAGGACTGTTGCTATAACCTGGAGTTTTTAAACATTCACTGAGACTGAAAAATCTGCCTTAAAAGAACAATCAGACATCAGATGTCAAAACGCAGAAATGTAAAAGCTGGAGTAAAGTAAGGTAGCAATAACACAGAAGAGTGTGCTGCCAGCCGAAGTCTGCAGAAACAAGCATGTACGTAACAACTGCCTCTAGGAACAGACCAGGCATTACACATGGGATAAAAACATTTCAGACAACACTATTAAATGAGCCATAGCTAATCCTTGACAAAGCATGTGAAACTTGCTGTGTAACATCAGCCGGTACTTGTAAGAGGGATGGTCCTCTGCCATTGCAGACACTATTGAAAATTCAAAATAATCCAATAAAAATCATATTATGTGAAAATGACATACAGATTTCTAAGTCAGAATTACAAAAAAAAGCACTGTAGCCAACATTACAAGCTGTTAAAGTGCTCTAAATTTGGGTAAAAGGTGCAAGACCTATGAAAAAGTTCACCACTTGGCTGTAAAGTCAGCAAGGCCCAGCTTAACACACACAGAGCTGAAAAACTTGACAATACCTACAGTTGTCCCAAAGCAATTATTCAGAGAAGACAGAATCTCTAAGAAAAATTAATGAGCTATCAGTGAAAAAACAATTAAGACCATTATTCCACTGGATATCGGAACCAAGGGTAGAAGCTAACAAGACAGCATAAAAAAATGCTTTTATAACTCAAAGGAAAAGCACAAACAGTAGAAGATGAATGGGCAAAGACTTGAGTCTCCCATTAAAGAGTCTGTGTATCAGTCAACAAGAAGCTGAAAAAATGTGTTGATACACAGCCATCTTAATGACAGAAGAAGCAACTGCACACTCAAATGGGTGCTACCTGTTAACAACAGAATAGGCTTGCCAGGAAAGAGGAAAGCAATTCAGGGAAAAGTTGGCTATTTTCACAAGGAAACCCTTAGAATGCAAAATATAGCTCAGAAAGTCTTCCTTTTCCATATCAAAGTGATTCTAAAAGTAAGCCACGTCTAACTCCGAGAATCCCATACTGAGCAGTGGTCTCAAAAGAAAAAGTATACAAGCAGGTCATTGTCACTGAAAAATTGGCATCTGGTTTCTAAAAAGATGCAGAAGAATCAAATAAAAAATTACAAGAACTTACATTTCTTATCATGGAATGATCTTCAAGTAAGACCAATACATAATTATTTTACAAAATTAATAAATCTGCATCATCTCCTTTGGAGAATCTCTTTCTCAGATAGCCACTTGGATTCTGTACAGCTTCCACACCTCTTAACCAGAGGAAGAGCCATGGATATCATCTATCTGGACTTCTTTACAGCCTTTAATGTAGTACATCCTTGTCTCCAAGTTGGGTGGACTAATCAGTAGATAAGAAATTTGCTGGATGTTCACATCCAGAGGGTAGCTGTCAATAGGTCAATGTCTAGGTGGAGAGGAGTGACGAGTGTCTTTATCAATTATATAGACAGTATCAAGGAGTACACCCTCAGCAAGTCAGCTGATGACACCAATCTCTGTGGTACAGTTGACACACCAGAAGAACAGGTTGTAACAGAGGGACCTGGGCAGGCTAGAGAGGTGGGCCTGTGCAAACCTCATGAAGTTCAACAAGGACAAGTGCAGGGTGCTGCACATGGACCGGGACAATCCTCATCATCAATACAGGTTCAGAGGTGATGTGACAGAGCAGCTTTGTGGAAAGAGCTTGGGAGAACTGGTGGATGAAAAGCTGGGCATGAACCAACAGTGTCCACTTACAGCCCAGAAGGCCAGTAATATCCTGGGGTGCATCACCAAAGGCATGGCCAGCAGGTTGAGAGAGGTGATGATCCTGCCCCTTTACTATGCTCTTGTGAGACCCCACTTGAGGTACTGCATTGTTGGGATGCAGAGAGCAGAGTTGTTGAGCTCTGCAAGTAAGAATTGACCCTGGGAGAAAGATACAATAGGACTTGTTGGAATGAAGCCGTGAGAGCAGCAAACTGTGCCAGGAACAAGATCTAACAGAAACAAGGAGGTCACTGTCTATTTGTGTTAGATAATGGGGATGTTTTATCTTTTTTGTGCCATCACACAGAAAATAACATCTTAATCCTGCTTTCTATGTGGAGCTAGAATATATTGTTAATTGTTAATGCTTCTATTCTACTCCTTACATATTTGCTGGATTACTATCAGTAGTAATACCATAATGCTTATTTAAGTTTTTCTCACATAGAAAAGATAATAATTTAATTCTGCGTCTGGCCCTGGAGCCCTCAGCACACAAAGGATATGGAACTATTGGAGAGAGTCCAGAGGAGGGCCACAAGGATGATGCAGGTGCTGAAGCACCTCTCCTATGAGGACAGGCTGAGAGAGCTGGGGCTGCTCAGCTTGGAGAAGGCTGCAGGGTGACCCCCCTGTACCTGTAGGGGGTCAATAGGAAAGCTGGGGAGTGACTACATGCCAGAGCATGTGGCAATAACATGAGAGGCAATGGGCAGGTTTAGGTCAGACATTAGGAAAAAGTTCTTCACTATGGCAGGGGGGTTGGAACTCGATGATCTTTGAGGTCCCTTCCAACCCGGACTATTCTATGATTCTATGTGGGTGGCAATGCACTGGTTGCCCAGAGAAGTCGTGGAGGCCCCATCCTTGGAGACATTCAAGACCATGCTTGATGAGGCTCTGGGCAACATGATCTAGTGCAAGATACCCTTGCTCACTGAAGGGGGGTTGGACTGAATGGCTCTTGAAGGCTCCTTCCAACCCTATGATTCTATGAAATAATTTCTACAAAGCACCTATTTATGATCTGAGGGAAATGATGAAAAGGTACAAGGTAAAAGTTATATTGCAACTCTGAGTCCCTGCTCCTTCCAGCATCACCTTCCTTCAAGCTCCCCCTTCTCCCTTAACACTGCAAGGCTTCTGGTTTATAGTCGCAAACAAGTTTAGGCCAAAATTAAAAAACTCCATCATCAGAATTACACAAAGGTGAATGCTGCAGAATTACACAAAAGTGAATGCTGCAAAAGGATACAGGCTGGCAATATCAAACCTGAGGAGACTGCCAGTATGTAGTCAAGGAAAAGATCTATATGTTCAACAAAGAAGCCAATTGCACAGGTTTTTCCTTTTATTTTGCTCTCCTAATGCAGATCTCAATCTAGCAAGTGTATCAGATTTGCAGTTTGGAAGAAAGGCAAGGTTCTGGTAGACAATACTAGCACTAGTCACCTAGTAAAATTTTCAACAGTACAAATAAAGATATAAAAATTTGTATCTAAATTCTGTTCTTTGTTAAATACTTGCAGTCAGACAGTTGAGCGCTTTTTCACTTACTGGAAAAAATTATATAGCTCAGCTGTTATAATAGAGAACATGGAGGAGACTAATTTCTCTGGTACTGCTGAAACACAGCAGTTTTTCTAACTAATAAAGGTTAATAAAAGCAAAATGCTTTTATTACAAAAAAATACAAAATCTTTAGATTCATTGTCTCCATGACATGTGCCAGCTAACTTTATCATGCAGTCATACAAATAGAAAATAATGTTTTGCAGTTGCACCTTCTCAGGTGATGAGGCAAAGGATCATGGCAACGGATACGAACTTTTTCTGAGAACAGAGATTCCACCTAATAGGCAAAAGACAAGCAAAACATTTATAATGGAGTCATCTAAACAAAAAACAACAACAAAAAAATCAGCCTTTAAACCAACAAGACAACCTAATAATTTTTTCTCTCACAACATTCATAGACAAAAATAAAATAAACAAAAATCAAACTTGATTACTGAATGTTAATTAATCCCAGGATCCCACCTGATGAGAGCACCAAAATTGCTTGAACTTTTCCTATCCAAAATTAACTGCAGAACAAGCAGTGCTGAAGTCCAGCTGTCCAAGATATTGTATTGTTAAAACATACTGTAAGTATTGTTTAATTCTCCCAGCTTTCTGAATAGCTGGCTAAGGCACTGGAAATCACCCATTATCTATTCCTGGGTCCCTGCTCTCAGTCCCTGTAAATGAAAACCAGCATTATCACATCCCAAGCAGCTAATCAAACTATTGGCAACCCAGGAAAGCAGCACATATGCCATCCAAGCTTATTATTTTCCCCTGGTCATTCACTTCTAACAAAGAATCCTATGTAAAAGCCATTTTGCAATATTGATTAAAAAAAAAGTAACGTTGCTGAGCTGACATTTGGTTTCTACACACCTGTGCACTGTCAAAAAATAAAGAACATATGTATTACAGTATTTTCATGCTTATAAGGGAAAGGCAGGCTTAGAAAATAGTAGTTTCAAAAAACAAAAGCAAGAAAGACAACTGGGCTTAGAACACAAACATTTCTTTTTCCTTACAAGAAATAGACAGTTTCCTGTGACTACATCTTACACGTATTCAGACTAAGAAGTGGATTCTGCAAGGTGCTAAGTGTTCTGGCTTAGTTCCAACAAACCACTTAATCATGTACTTAACTTGAGCAACATCCACAGCCCTGTAGAACATCAATTAACTTGATCTGAAAAAGACTACTTAAAAATGCTTAAGGTCACATGCTTGGAGAGAATCAGCAGCCCTTAAAGCTGATTGTTATTTGACAGGTAAATGCAAAAATTGTTAGAGCTAGAGTGAAGGGAAATTCAATTTGAAAATGGGCTGCCTTCAAAACCAGGCTTTATGAAAGTTTTGTATTTCTCATTAAGATTAAAAATACCAAAAACTGTGGTCCCCCTGTTCTGTTACTAAGCACAACAGGAAAAAATAATAGCTCTCACTCTCTCCTCCCCCTTCCTTCTCCTTCTTGCCCAGTTCTCCATTTTCCCTTTTTTAATTTTTTTGCAACATGTAATTTCAGTTTTTATTCTGCAATTTTCAGGAATTAGAAAGTGGCAAGAAGAAAACTGTTAATTCTGCTGTAGGAAAGAAGGGAAAATAATAAAGAAGGAAGCATTAAATGTTAATTTGAAAATTCTGGAATTAAAACAAACAGTTGTGGCTGTTGCTACATGTAGAATAAGTTGGGGACAGGAAGGGCCTGCATAACATAACACACTGTATGAGCCAATGGTCCACAGAAAGACTCCTCAGAGTCTCTCAAACATCAGCCAAAAGATCTGTGGGGTGTATGTGAATTTTTAACTATTCAGTTAAAACTATTCAGTTTTAACAATTCAGTTTACCAAAAAGAAAAAATCAAGTAGAGTTGGAGATTAGCTGGAGCCTGGTAATTTAAGGTTTTTAGCTATAGGAAGAAAAATGAGAGAAGAAAAATTTGTTTTCACTCCTATTTCTCAGCTTCAACTTCAAGAAATTCCTTTCCTTGTGAATCATGTGCCATCAGTTGTTTTAATATGGAGAATCCTATCATAGAAAATTCTCTGTAGCTTTTTCTCCTACAAGCAGGCTCACGAATAAAAATTGTAAAGAAGATGAAAACTAATAAAATAAAACGTAAAAGCCAACCAAAAGCATTAATTCATACTGGAGAATATAAGGGAGATAAATTAGTAAGAAAAATAATCTGATTTAAAGTCAGAACTCAAACACCTAAGACAAAACATTTCCTTTTTTTTTTGTCAATACTGTAAAATTGACAAATCTGAGATACATCTGTCGAGAAATTACAATTCTAGTATTACATTTACTGTCCTGACAGCTCTTTTTATATTAGTGGTAACATAAAACCATTTTTATTGCTGCAGTGCATCAAAGCACAAAGAAACAATTTTTCTTCGTATTTAATTCTGTGCTCATTTCTGATTATCCATCAGCTAGCTAAGAATTTTAATTGCTTCCTTGAGTCCTTTGTAACTTACTAAGCTTATTCTTTGTATTGTTTTGTTCTTCTAAAGTCTTCTCAATACTAATTTCAATATAGGCAGCTAATAAATAACTAGCTTTCAGCAAAAAAAGGAAGAGGGATAGCTATTTGCTATTGCCTTGGCTATTTTCATAACTATATTAGTATGTGCATTCCTGCACCCACACTGTGCAACCTGGTTTTCTGTTTGACCTAATTATCAAAATCCATATTGTATGCATTTCAGAGCAGCTGGATTTGCTCTGTCTACCAGAGGATGGTCATAGCGAACCTGAAGGGCCATGCACTACACTTTTATTATCAGTCTCCACTACCTGCAGACATGATGCACATTCAATTCAGCCACCACAGAAACACTGAAGGCTTTTCAGGAGTACCTTTCATCCACCTATGAAGTTCCACACACTATCATCTAAGTGACAAAACATTTTGATTGCAATTATAAAGGCCAATATTTGTATCTTATTTATGACTACATAAACCTCAGCAATTCACAGTAGAAAGGTTAAACATCAGTGCAAAGATCTACATTATGACATCCTTTCCTTTCCAAGACCCATCTAGAAATGTCATCCCTTCTCTCGTTGCTTGGTTGTTAACCAGTGCTGACGAGTGCAAGAGCAAGGCTACAAGAGAAAAGCAAGGCTAGACTGGGATTTTTTCCCAATTTACAAATTGGGTTATACCATTTACATGTTTAATCTCTTCCTGACGAGCGTTTACAGCTTTCTCCTGCAATGCTATCTGCTCATTAGCTGACCAAAACCAAGATCCTCCTCCTGGGAACACACCCAGCATTAGACAGGGGATGTTGGGAGGAACAAGTCCTCCTAGGCCTGCATGGTGATGGCAATGCAGCACTGGGCCAGTCAGTACCACAGTCCTGAGGGCCCCAGTTCCTACTGCTTCCTACCAGGGGTGCTGTGGAGTAGGCAGAAAGCACATAATTATCAAGGAGCTGTTGGCACGGTCCCGTCTCCTCCTTCATTGGCTCTTTTGAACTCTTTAAGCCCTGCAGAGAGACATATTGGGGTGTGCAGAGAATTACTGAACTTGTGTACAGATCAGGGAGCAGCTCCTACATAACTCTGAATACAAAGTTATTCAGACCTAAGTACATTTTATATCAAACCATACATGGAAAAAGTTCTAAAGGATGTATCTGGCAGCAAAGCTGGAGCAACTACTGGATTTTCCAGTATGCCTTTCTATCCCTGTAGACTAAAAATGTGTATTAATTATCCATTTTGATTTTTCAAATACTTTATATCTTCACAAGAAACATCAAGCTTATACTCTTCCACTAAGCCCATGAACTATCTTTCCTGAATGATCCAGTTATGATAATCCTACTTTTTACATTATTCATTCCTTGTTTTAACTTCCCATTCTTTTAGATAGTTTTACCAGCTGATTACTCGACCTGCTCAAGTGAGTCATGCTTATTTAAAATGCACAAGCATCTCCTCTAGCATAGATTAAAATGGCTCCCAAGATTATTTCTGACACTATCAGCTCTCCATCAGAATGCCCTTTAATGGCTCTCTTTAACTTCTTCCACTATCATGGAATGACAGTTTTGACAAGTGTGTTGAGCAGTCAATCCCCAGCCATAAGAGCTGCAGCAAACACATACCCATTCAGCCTGCTCTTGCAGGGTGAAGTCAGGCACAGCACTTCTAGAAAGCTCGTTATCTAGACTGAGGCAGCAAACATCAGTTCCAAATCCCAGATAATCAGCTAATAAAATACAACCTATTCTGCAACAGCTTTCCAAACGCTCTTAAACCCTTCCCCTCCCTTTAACATTCAGAGAAAGGCTGGTGCAGAGCACAAATAAACATTAGTCAGCTCTAGATTTGCTACCACAGAGAGCTCTACATGGCTGGAATATTTTCTGTGTTGCTTGAAAAGCAGCAGGCATCTCCCTTTGTTGCTGATACAGATTGTTTCCAATCTCTCAGCATGGCTTTCACAGCCACTTGCTCCTCAAACTTGAAAGGAAAATAGGACACACTTAATTTGAAAAATGCTTTGCAGATTTCACAGCAGAAGGGGCTGGGGAGGTTGGAGGGGGTAAGAGAAACTGCTTTGCAGTGTTATTGAGGCCATGTGTGATGGGCTAAATGAAACCTTCAGGCAATTCTGTCACAAGTCATTTTCACTTCTTACAATTTGCACAGCCAAGTGGGTGGCCATATGTCTATCCCATCTACTCTATTTTCAACAAATGAAATGAGGAGGATTTTAATTTTTTTAAATAGCTTAGCTCACAGAAGTTATGCCTTTATTGTTTTCATATTGACTATGTGCAACTAAACAAGTTTCCTCATTAAACTCAAACACAAAAGCAGATGATGATCATGCTGATGAGGCTTCTTGTAGCAATGGCATCAGGTTATATTTATCTTTCATTCTGCTAAGGGAAAGGTCATGCACTGTCTTACACACATCATGGAAGCAGAGTGTAAGTGCAGAGCCAAAATATCACCCTTTGTCCAACACATTAAAGAAAAAATAAACAGAACCTCAACGAAGTTGACAGTAAAAATAATAAGCAAGTCTCATTCCTCTTTCTTTTTCACACTCAAACAAAGGTCACAATTGAGATAGATAAATAGAAATCAAGGGGTTTTTTTCTCCCAGACTTGAACCATAGCAGAGGATGAGACTAGGGCTGTCTTCACAGTCTATGCAGACTTAGTTGAAACATGACACAGCTAGAGTCTTAGTCATGATGGTATATACATCATATTTCCCATATGGGAAATATGGGGGAAAGTCTCAGAAAGAGATAAAACAGCTTCACCTCT
Organism: Turnix velox; assembly: GCA_013400935.1. Lineage (NCBI taxonomy): Eukaryota > Metazoa > Chordata > Aves > Charadriiformes > Turnicidae > Turnix > Turnix velox. Next base: position 91,510 of record VZTY01013591.1, read on the forward strand.
CCAATCCATCTCTCAGATAAATCTGATAAAATGGGATTTTCCTTCTGCCTGTTTATTAACAGTATTGTCTCTTCTATTTTTAAGCACATTCTAAGAGCAGAAGAAGGTATTTAAACTCAGTGACCAACGTCTCCTTGGGAATTGGGAGTGGGCCTTTACAGTTTATTATAATTTCAGGGCTTTTTACATCCTTTCTGATTTCAGCTACTCAGCATTTCTGAGCCATTTGAGGACAATTTTTCCTCATTCTGAAGCAGTTAGCCTACTCTGAAAAGCAGTTGTTTGGGAGTAAAGCAATAAATTCATATCAACATTTAATATCTACTATAAAGGTTTTCCAACAATGGAAAGTGGAAAGACAGTCCTTTCAAACTATTCAGCATATCTATAAGATATTAAAATGGAGTTCTGGTGAAATAATCACTTATCCCCATTTAACTAAAACGTAGTCAAGCCGTACCCTGGGATAAGCATTGTGAATACAGTTCTCCAGAAAGGGGTCAATTCATGCAATACAGATTAGTCCCAGCGTATGAGAAAGGTTCTGGATTATAGTGTTACTCCCAGTGAGATTGCCTTCTGGAAATTGATATTCCAGCATGGCAGTTGTTTTACCTATAAAAAGTGTCAAGTCTTTACTGAGTGTGCAATTAATATACATACATGTCAGGGGAAAAAAGGAGGAAGCTAGGTTGTTTGCTTTTCTTTCTCTACCCTGGTTATATGTTTTCCACCCACTTAACCAAATTCCAGGCTGTTTTTGTGCTTCTTAATCCCCGTTTCTTAAATTCTTTACCAAGGAAATGCCACTTTTACCTTTCTTCCAGCATACAACTCCAAGCACCTGTCCTGCACAGGATTCCTTTTGGTCTCCTATGTCTTATTCCTTTACCTGGACATAATGTCCTCAACTTCCTACACACTCTTAATTTAACCTTTAGCTCCTAAATGCTAAACCATTATTACATCTCTTTCTGTATCTGTTTTTTTTTAATCATTTCAAGGTAACAGTCCTTTGTCAGGCTTAAAATACTGTAACCAATCTGCAGCAATGATCTTTTTTTCCCAGTGCAGACCTTGTTTAACAAGATTTCACACTATTTTATGCTCTTTCAAGTCAGAACAATACAACGAAAATCTATAGCAGTTCTCTGAAAGTCATGACCAGTGAAATCACCTTGAGCTCAGAATGCAAAAATTGATAGTTACAGGATTTTACCTCTTTTTGATTGCTTTCACATTCTCTTAAGTTTGCTGTCAGCTTCTAGAACAGGTTTTTGATTTAGTTCTGTTGTCCTTGTCAGAGAGAACCAAATACATGTTTGTGTACATAAGTATGCATGTACTTACATATAGGTTCAAATATATAAATCAAAAAACATACTCAATGTTGTCAACTATTCTTTCTAAAACAAAAGTTATAAAAAACAGTTTCTCATTGATTTCCAAGTCAAACTCCTGACCTACAAAATTGACTTGAGACTTGCTGAATTAGAAAAGCTGACACCGAAGAAGTAGTTTCACCATACATAGAGAAGACAGATGAATCAGTTTTTCATAACCAACTAGAGGGAGACTAATAAAATTCCCTCTTTTTTTAATTCCTGAATTTGAATTTCTTGGATAACTGGATAGTCCCACTGTGTCTAGGAAGTGTATCAGTATGCTTTCCAATTCTCAGGAACGCATTAAGCAGCATTGCGGCAGTACCTGCTCCACTGAGTTTGAGGAAACTCATACCTGATGTGAAAAGTGCAGGGCAGGGCTACTAGGATTAGCACAAGAACAGAGAAAATCATAATACAGGGATAACAAGAATTTAGTTAGTCCAGCCTTTTACAAAAATGGCATTATGTGCAAATACCATCACAGAGTAAATATCAACAAAGGCAGATAACTGCTGAAACCAAAGATGTCAAAGCAAACACAGGTCATGAATATGTGGTTTTCATCCAAGAAGAAAAGTTCACAGTAAGGTCTTGTCCCAGTCTGCTGTCGGGATGTGGATATGACATATGGGACATGGATAGAGCTCACACAGCAGAACTGGAACTATCAGGGGCACACTGCTCACTGCAGCTACCCAGGAAAAGAGAATCACTTTCAAATCATCTGCAGGGATTTTTCAAGGGAATAATACACTTTTCATGCATAGGACTGGAGCTGATGGGCCAAAGGGGTGTTTCTTCCTCCTCTAGCTGCTCTGTGTTATGTCAGACCTCTCCTTTATTTTATCATTCTCATAAAAATAAGAAAAAAACTGCCAATAATCAGGAACATTACTTCAAATACAGCTCAGCAAAAAAGGCTCATGAAAGATGATGACTGATGTTTCTGAACCACCACTTTGAAATTTTATGAGCTCAGTTAGGATGTTAGCAAGTCCAGGTGCATTTGCTACTTTAAAATCTTAACTGATTAAGTTTTACTACTACCAATAAAGTTAGAGATTCATATAAGGGTTCAATGAAGAACTAATACTTCTGATTTAAAAAATGTCCTCAGAATTTGTCCAACTCCTGGGTGTGGCTGGAGTCTATTAAATTTTTAAACCTTGAAACCTCAGCTGATTTAATTTTATGAAGAATTCAGAAGTCTGACATCTGTGCTTGGCGTGTATTTTGTCACTATGTATGAAGTAGTTGTTGACCCTCCTTTTCGGAGGCATCTTAGTTACCACTACTTTGAATTAGGAATATGCTTTTTAAAACATATCTCAATTACTTGGATGCATGAACTATAGCTGTTCGGAGACAATCATTGTTAATGGAGCACAATTCATATAATAGAATTTGTATCTTTCTGTTTCATTTATCATTTCAAATATGATCCCGTTTTCTAAGCAAGTGTTATGAGAACAACTCAGGATTAAAACAGATGTAAGGTTTACCAAGAACTTGCATAAATCACTTCTTGCATAAATCAGTAGTACTTAATTATCTCATAACAAATCATGCTATTTGCAAAAGTCTCATTCAAAAACAATAAGAGAAAATTGCCCCAAATTGCCCTTATCTGCTGCTTATAAAAAGTAACTAATGTGCTGCTACTGCTTGATACATGGGAGAAATTATTCTTCTGATTTGTTTCATGTGCTTACCTATCTTCTCACAACATATATCCCAAGTTCACAACATTCAGATTTTTATTATATATGTAAAGGTAATTTTTTATTTCATGTTTATTTATATATCCCACTTAAGAAGCTTATTCCTCCTTAGGAATCTTTTCGTATGTAGATTCAGCATCTAAACAAGCACTCATAGGATGCACATTTTGCCAGGCTTCCATTTTTCCATTCATATTTGATATATACTAAAAATGAGTTATTTAGTAAGTATGAATTCACCACCCACCCAAACTCTCTTAAGTAAAGCATGCTATAAAAAATCAAATATAGCACAGCATAGGTACTGCAGTGAAGGAAATTAATTATATTTTGCATCTCCTCTGGAGAACTCAAATTGAAAGGATTTTGGGAAACAACAAATAATTGGCCAGGACTTTTGGCAGTGATGTGAAGGAATTTCTCAATGCCTCATCTCTGGTATCTACGATAAGACAGTAGTGGGCCTTCTTTAAGGACTCAGTGTTTCAAGCACTACTCAGTGTAGCATATAAATTTTATCTGAGCAGTTTACAACGGGCAACAATTCATCTGGCCAGTTCACACTTCAGATAAATATCTGTAGAACTGAGACCAATACAATATGCCAAGGGACAGTAAGATAGCCAAAAGTCAAGAAGTTTAATTAGGAAAGGACAGGGCGTTCCCCAGTCTGGCTAACCCAGACAACATCTTCCAGATGTTAGCATGAAATTATACAGAGAGAGGGTGAATTACTTCCAATGTACAGATATTACTATCTTGAAACATGACAGGTAAAAAAGGAGTTCCTGAGCCTTCAATGAACAGAAGCAGGATATAAACTGATGTCCTTAAACTTCAGTTATTTAATTCAGGGCCTAAAATATGAAGTTAGGCTGCTTTTAATAAAACATGGAGAGATATGAACTGTTATTATTAGTATTGGATTCCTCCCTCTTTCTACTGAGCACACAGCTAGTTCAGACAATATGGACAAACACCACAGTACAGATTCAGGAAAAGAGTATGGTATCTATGCCAAAAACTCATAGTATCAGCTACCCTTCATTTTTTGCAGCATGCCAGAAGGAATACAAAGAAACAAAGCATAATTAATTTATCACTATAGTGAAAATTCTTGCAAGCAAACAGCATTATAAGCAAATAACATTGCTCTCCATCTAGAAGTAAAGCAGAGGCTGTTTTAAGGCAAACAAGGGAAACGGAGGAAAAGCAGATAAGAAACTAAGCAATACAAAGCTGAATTTTCAGCCATTACATACAACCATATTACTCAGTGACATTTTACAGAATGGCAACTGCATGTGGAATGCAATTGAATGTGAGCTGTGCAATATGTAACTGCCCAACAGATTAGCTGCTACAGCCAATTATGTTCATGCTCTTAGCTCAAAATGCATTACAATTCCAACTGAATAGCCCTGTAAGCCAGAAGAGCACTGACCTTTTATTTTTCCTCAAGTTTATAGTTCTCAGACATAAGACCTTAAGTAGTTTCATCATTATTATTTTTGCTATTTTCATTGCTACTCATAAGGTTTACTATAATGGCCACCTGAGAATCCAGGATTACTACCATATTGACAATACAGTCTTGGAGTGCATTGCACTGGATAAGGTAACAGAGAATCAAAGATAATCCTCTTCCTCACAGAAAAACTAACAGAATAAAAATGTGTGAAAAAACATTTTAACCATGTGAAATCCATGCCAGAAACTATGAAGACAGGATTAAACGTTTCTAGAGATCAATTTATCCTTAGAAACCTAGACAATCATGGAAAAGCTTTTATTTATGGGAAGGCTTTTACTTAGAGAAATCAGTTCAGGCTACTACTCTCTGGGCTACTAGTGTCTTCATTTGAAATCTTCTTCCTTGATACTGCCTCCTGAGAAAATCAAAAAGGAAATAAAAATCGTACAAAAAGTAGTCATGGATATAATCTAGTCATTCAGCTATGATACAGATGTCTGATTTCTACTCTTGATTTATTGCGTAAAAGAGAATGGACCAATGACTGTTCGACTCTGAAGACTGCACCATCAGTCCAAACATTTCGAATCAGAGATAATTCAAGCTCCCTCTCTCCACTTACTTTTCTTGTAGTATTTTGTTTCAGGGACAAGTTAAAAAAAAACTGTCGGACATACAAGCTCCTCCATGTGTCAGTAATTCTAACAACTGCTAAGAGGGCTGGAATTTAGATACAGGGAGTCTTGTGAAGTCATGACATAAAGTGCTTGGTGCTCTCTTCCACTTCTAAATCTAAAATCCCCTTCAAAGAAGTCCTAAGGAAGCCTGGATCCCGACGTTTGCTTATTTAAACAAAAGGCTGTTCTGAATGGTCTCTTAATTTGCAACAGAATCATATCTAAGCATATCCCTGAGGTTTAGATGCATAAGAAATATGGAAATTACACAATACATTTAAAATACTTGCTTTTTGTGGCAAGGAAATGAAGAAGGAAGACTGGCAATATGACTTGAAAGACTGAGAATTTGAACTTAGATCCCCCACCTTTACTCTCACAAGAACACTAAAAGGAGCTGAGCAAAAGAATGTATTATCACCACCACTTGTAGCCAAAATAAGTTCCTGTACATGGGAGTTTCATCAGGGGTCCCTCCCAAGACTGCAGACTGTCCACACTACACCAGTACAGTGATGGTTTAGCTATTCTTCTATAACTGAGCTAATTAAACGTCTCCTCAAGATTTGGGACAATGTGATTTCTCTAGTCCTCATTCCATGAGCAAAGTCCACACAAACAACCCCTGCATGGTTCTCTAATACAGAAAGATGTAAAAGGACAAAACCAATTTGTTTATTGTTTTCTCACTTGCTAAGTATCAATGCAAAGGGGATTTTCATCCTTTGGTGAGAATATCCAATAATATTAGAAGATTTTGCACAAATTGAGCTAGATTTGAAAATGTACAGTTCTGAGAGCTTGCTTTGATATACTTTGAGGAAAAAAAATTCCATGGCGAGTATTGCTTTAGGTGAAGAACTCATTCACATATAGAATACTGAAAACCCAGTATAAGCATCTACATGGAAAAACACTGTCATCTATCTAATATGAAAAGCAACAGCGATTTACAGATGGAAAAACAATTGCATTGTTTTTAAAAAGATGCTTTTGAAAGTGTACTGCACACATCTGTCAGTGGCTGCAGAAACAATGCATACAAAGTGCTTCTACATGTATCTCTTCATGAAGGAGCACTCTGGAAAACAGCTGAGGAAGACATTTAGGAGTGACATGAAAGTATATTTAATTTACTTGATTTTTTCCAGATAACCCAGTAGCAGAACCTCAGCGTGTACCAGTCTGAGAATATTGGAATGGTTTAGATGGTAACAGATCAGTGAATATAAGTGACAATAAATGTTGACAGGGTGCATTTTTAGTGCTGGAAAAGGAAGAACTCTGCACTGCAATAAAAGAATGGGAAACTTGAAGTATGAAAGGTACAGAAGAGGGTAACTCAGCCTTTTGAGCAGAAACATCTAAGGTTATTTTACTGACATTCTTGCATTCTTATTTATGTCACTCAAGTAGCTGTTATCTCTTAGCACAACTCCATTAACTGGTTTGATGACAAAGATTTTAGATCTTTGATCAATGAAATAGATCAGTTAAATAGGCTTGGGAATTCCTCCTGTTTTATAGTTGTATAGTTATCTTGGTTTTCACTTCTGTGTCTTCAAGATTCAGTCTGCATATTTCTCATACCTAATCTGTGCCCAACTCTGTGAACCATTTACAGGCGACTCAATTTGACCGCACATGGTATTACACAACTGCACACCCACCAAAGTTGGTGAAGTGGTTTACCAAGCTTCTTATAATTTACACAAATAAAAGTGAAACAAGATGCTCAATTTTTTACCACTTGAAAATTTTTACAAGGGGCAACAAGAACACATGGAATACCTTGAAAGTAAGGTTTCCAGAAATGGCACATGCCTCAGCCATAAAAAAGAAGAGGCACAGCTTTAAATTAGAGGTGTAAAAGCACAAATGCTTCTTTTCGTTTAATACCAGATTTGGTTCAGTTTGGAAGAGGTTTTAACTCAATCAGATCAGAGACATGGACAACTGTACACTTGAGGCTCTAGCTCTAGAAATTCTTCCAAGCCCCTCATTGCCACCCTCAGCTCCATGCTATCAGCCTCCTCCCTGGGATGCTAATAGACCCTCTTCAGTGAAAAGCAAGGCAAAGCAGTTTAAACTGGCAGGGGATAAAGGTGACAAATGAACCTGTTCAACTCAGCACTGTAGCAAATGAAGAATGTTTGCACACACAATTCCAGCATCTCAAGTGAGAACCCAGATCAGGGCAATAATAAACAACTGAATGGCACATTGAAGTTAGATTGTCCTCATTCCACATTTTTACAGTATTCACAGAAAAGTTTACATTTACTAAACTTAAACATGTTCAACTTAAATTTCTGTTAACTAAAATGGGTTTAGTTTTGGGAGTGGATTTTTTCCTTACATAACCTACATTAAGTATAATCATGGCTTAATGATACACACCTGGTCTCATAAAGAAAAAAAAAACCACAAAGATTTTTCTTGTATGTTTGAACAGACTTTTCAAAAGGATAATTTTCTCAAAGGCTTTTCTACAGGGATTTTTTAAGGTGTCTAGCACAAATTTTTAAATCCATAAATAAAGAGGGAGTATATTCATCCAAAACTTAATGACAAGCTACCTTGTCCAGAAAGAGAAAACTAATTCTCTACAGAGAAATTACTCACTTCAAAGTCAAGAAACGATCCCAACTGTTTTGTGCAATGAAGAGGGAAGGGGCTTTCAGGAGTCCCCTGCAGCACACCATGTAAAAATAATGATGGGAGCCGCTGCTTGTAAGACATCCCAAGTGCAAAAATCAATCATCTGCACAACACACGCTTAGATGTTCTCTGGGTTTATTACTCTGACTTTGGCTGGAAGGTTGATAAAGATTCTGGAAACTGCAAATGCAAATCTATTTTTTATTAAAAGTTTTGGCAGCAGGATGGGTGCGTGCTTTACAATAAGAGAAGGGTGGGGCAAATGGAGTGGTGAAAAACCTCCAGCCCCAACACAGAATTCCAGCACATCTGCTGGAGCAGGCAGCACTGTGATTTCTGAGAGGCCTGTGGTTAACCTCATGGCACAGAATGAATTATTCCCCACTTCAGCCCTTCAGTAAACCACCCGTTCTCTGAAATGTGTCAATGAAGCTGACACATGGCCAGCTACTAATCAGGAAGCAGATGGTCCATTCCCCAGGATGCTCTCAACATAACAGTTGTCCATTCCATATAATTTTACATTGTTTATATTGTGCCCTGCTTAAAAGGTATGAACAACTATCATGATTTAATTTAAACAGCCTGTATATACACATATTAACATTGGATGTCATGCAACGTGACTTGTAAGTGCAGTTTTCAGGCCCTAAAAACTGCAATTGCAAATATAAATCAGACACAGAGACTAAAGATGCATTGTTTAAAATGTCCTAAATTTTGAAGAGCAAGACAGATCACAGTAAAACTTGGAAAATGAACCAACAAATTTAGTATATCATCAAAGCTCCTCTCAAGAAATTTCTACAAGAAAGCCTTAGGACAGAAATCACTGGAAGACTGAAATATTCAAATATTTACATAAGATATAAAACTATAGATAGATATTTATAAAGGATATAGGCTTTTATGCCTCCTGTGTGGTTCATCTCTCCTGTGGTTTATCCCTCCTGTGAGGCTCACTTAAGACATTAATGAATCAAAGTAATTGCTATTATATAACACTTTAAATGACAAAAAAACAGAAAAAAGAAACACCACCAGAATTTTGTTTAAATATATTTAAACAACAAAAATGGTATGTAATGCTGAGTTACCATTTAAACAAAGATCAGTTCTTAGATTTCTCGTTTGTAATGTATCCACATTGAGAGGTCTGATTTGCTAGATAATAATAGATAATGCTAGTTAATAATTGCAATAGGAAAGGAACTGAGCTATGAACAAATAAATGAAGTGCTATAAAATACTAAGCTTTATGAGAAATCAGACTACAGGCATCGAGTTAGGCACCTAAGGACAGCCACTTTGGGCACTATAATCTTAATACCTCCTTTCCCCAGGGGCGATAACAGCATCATATTATCTCACAGGGAGAATACAATAGGAATAGAAGCACTGTGGCAGTGAAGGACACCACTTGGAAATTCCTAAAACCATACTTGCAGCAAGACTTGAATGGTATTAAATAAACTGATATATGGGAATTACAAGAAATGAATTTAAAGCACAGGTTTGTTAGCAGTGTATTCAGTGGCACAGCCTACCCTTGCAGGTATTTAGAAACTGAGCTGACACTTTGATATCAGAGTAACCCTATTATCAGTAGGCTTGTTTAAGTCTCCAGGCAAGCATTTGATCCAGTCTACTTCAATTACAGTTTAACCATTTTCTGACTTTAACTAAATGCACCTTCTCCTTTAATGCATAATAATTTTATTCTCAATCGAAATACAGTGCTATGTTGCTGATTTGAAGAAAAGAAGATAGAGGTAACTATCTCTGAGCACCACAGAATCAACAGAAAACTGGCAAAAGAGAAGAACTTTTAAAAGAAAAGAGCAAATATGAAAGAGCTATCAGTGACAGCAGTTTCCAGCTCAACAACAGAACTTAAAATATTTATGTTTCATACAAGTGAGTGAGATGAAATACTAAGGTGTAATAGACACCAAAACAATTCTGTGCCTACTTCACATCTTTTAAACAGAGCAACAGAAGTTTCATTCACCTCAGAAGCAAACTACAAAGAAATCAAGAAGCCATTACTTGCTGAGCTGTAAGTGCTGTGTACAGGTGGGATTTTTAAGATTTTTTTTGAGCTTCTCTCAACTAAGAATGTTGCATGCTAAGAACATGTGACACTTGAGGGAGCTGCTATGAACTGGCAAAATTCAAGTCTGAAACCAACTAGCTACAAGAGGTTCCAAGCAACCTCAAATTACACATGCACCACATTCAGGCCATCTATCATAAAGAAGAGAGTGCTAGTTCTACAGCACAGCTTGGTTGAGGTCTCATTCCAGTGTTCCTCCTTTATGCTGTCTTCTCAGGCTTTTTTACAAGTAAGTGAGGCTAAATTACTGTAATAAAGCTAATGAGCTTGGTTTCCTCACTTTTTCCAGTGTTCTACTTAATGCATTATAATGAGGGTGAATAGAGGTTTCACAGGAACTAAACTCAACATCATCCTGAAACTTTGGGCTCTTGAGGTTTTTTTTAATTTTGTATCAAAGAAATAACCCCAAACATGCATACATACCACTTCTCACATTTAAAATTTTGTCCTGCATGCACCATACCACCACTGGCTATTGTCATGGCTTTAAACACCCCTTGGTACCACTCTTTCTTTCAGCCAATAAATGCAATATATTTCATAGTCTCCTCTAGTCATGCATTGCCTCCTTGCTCTGTCTCAAATTTCAAGCTCCCAGAAAGAAATTCTTACTTCCACCAGCTTGAAAAACACTAGTCCTTGCTAATCATATCTCCTACTTGGGGTCATTGGGGTAAAAGAGACACTGGTCGGGGAAAAAAATGGGATGGTGTTAGATATAAAACAGCAATAAAATCAAGACATATCTAAATGAATCTGAATGTTGCTATTATTGTAACCCCGAGCCTTCCTTTCCCTGTTCTTTCCTGCCCCTCACACGTATGCACATATATCTTTCCTCTTATTCATTGACTCCCATCTGAAATAAGATGGACATTTCTTCTACATAGTCTGGAAGATGCTCAGTGCAAGTACTTTACAAGTAAAGAACAAGTCTAAGTCATTCAGATACCTGGATAAAATAAGTCAAATTCCTAGTAGGCAGGGTATGCTCCTTAACTAACATTTCAGGAACTTTTTCTTACCTTATATTTTGAGATGATCTTTCAAACAGATACAGATGTAAAGGAAACAGTCTGAAGAAATGTGAATAAAATTATAATTTTGTTTCTGCCCATTACACATCTGCTTCATAATATATATGGTAATACATAGTATAATCTACTATATTTTGAAGCTGTCAGTTATCTAAGAACTAACACAAGAAAAAACTCTTATTTGACTAAGAAATATCAAAATCATCCATCCATTTCTAAGACAATAAATGAATGTGAGTAAATAAACATATTAAACTCAGCAGTCGTTTCACAAAAATAAATTGGGTTCTCATGATCCATTATCTCAATATAGTAAAAAAACCAGTGAATAAATGACTCAAAAATAAAAACTCAAAGTAATAAATATAATTTGGATTGTTTATTATGGAACACACCATCCTTATATTCATACTGTTGCTCAGAACACAATGCAGAACCAAGCAGGGACATCTTCACTAGAAATAAGCAAGCTGCTCATTTAAAACAGACACCGAGTCATATAATTTTGCTAAGTGAAACAAATCTCAGCACTTTATATTTTTCAGTGGGGTCCTCTGAGAACAACTCGGGTCTCCCCAAAACCACTGCTTTGCACAGCCAGTAAGCATAGTTTTTTCCTTCCATTTCCTTTAATATTAATTTTTCAGCGGTTAATTTTTCTTTTCCTAAGCTGCATCAAAAGGATGACTTCAGCTTCACACAGTTTGACAAAATCTCCTCAAGCATGTGTGAAACAAGTACTCATACAGGCTTTGCTATATAACAGAATGACTTAAGGAGCTGAAGCTTTTCTTCCTCTGGGCAATATCCTTCAGCAAGATTAAACTGTCTGAGATGGGAGAGTGAAAGAGTGCAGTCACAAAACAGCAATCATGAAAGGGTGATCTGGAATTGTCACCTTTGTATTTTCACAAGGTATTCAGAGACCAAAGCAATGCTAACGGGTAGGATTAAGTGTAAAGAGGAATGTATAACACAAGACTTTCCACTGCACATCAAAATAGATACTTTGGGTGCAAACCATAAGACATTTCCCTGTTGCAGGGAGAGTTTCTTCAAGGAAATCTCCCATCTCCCCACCACATCTCACCAAAGACTGAAACAATAACTTATTCATTTCTGTGCACTCCATCACATGCACCTAGAGAAAAAGCATGGTAAAACTGTGTCTGCATATTATTTGGTATTGTTTGTTCTGTATGCTAAATCTTCTCAAGGGAAAATATCAACTGTGGGAGACTGGAACTCCCTCTGAAGCAGGAGTACACATTCAGATCAAAGATGCTTTTGGAGAGCAAAAGGAGACAGACTATAGAATACAGGTGGTGACCAGGGCACTTCAGCAGAGAGATGAAATCCAGGCCCTGGGAAAGACAGAAATTAAAGGGTTTTTTTTTTTCCTTAACATCTTAGGGGGGACTGATTAGAACTCAACATAAATCAGTCAGAATAAATTGCTGGACTGAGAGCAAGGAGAGAACAATCCTTTCACAAGGATACAGTGAGCAGATTTTAGAAATTCAGAGTCCAGCTATTCTCTCAGATATTGTAAAGCAAAGAATGTTGAGTAGCTGTTGCTGTCAACAAATTGAGTAACTCTAAATGATCCCAAATAGTTGCCATTATTTTTGGTATCCAAAATATAGCAAACTGATCAGTTCCTGGCATGGGTTGACACATACTGTCTACCCATAACACAGATCCAGACAATTGCAAAATGTTGCTTTGATGAAAAATGTTTTCTAAAAAGGCAGCAATACAGAGACTGGCTTTTTGTTAACTTCATTAAAAGAATAGAGATTACCTTTACCTTGAGTTTTTACATCTATATGCATCTTTTATCCTTTTATCATGAGGATCCACAAAGTTTGCCAATATTTAAAAATATGCAACACTATTTTTTGGACTCTCACAGAAAAAAGTGGACTAAGTTATGTCTGACCAATGCACACATTGTCCATCTTGTAAGAAAAAAATTTCCACTTAGATGTGCATTAAAATGTACAAAGTGTACGTCTTCCAAGTTACTTCATTTCAGCACTGACATGAAATGCTCATGTTTGTGGAAGGTCTAAACACACATTACAAGGAGAGCTATGCTGCAACAGCATAATGGAAGTTAAGAACAAATACAGGTGGCTATGACAAATGTATGTTCGTGGTCTGCAGTGCACTCCTGATGCAGCATTGGACAGCACAGCTCAAAATCTGGGCAGCATCAACACCAATATCATCACATATAAATTGAGACAAAATCAAAATATGCTTATTCTTCACAATGTAAAAGAATATTTCAGGGATCCAATATCCTGACATGAACCTATAGAATAGAAAAAACCTGGAGAAACTTCAGATTGAGCAAACTTATTTCAATTTCTATTTAAAGCACGGTGAGCTAAGAAGCTTTAGTAAACCCTAGAAACTGCTACAGAATAAAATACTGAAGGGTAATGGATTTTGTCACTAAGATGAAATGATCATGGATAGGATAGCAAAAGCCTTCAACAGATGTAGATTAAGTGGAGGGGGAATATAAGCCAAGACTACATTAACTGTAAAGCTGGAGTTTCAAAGCCTGGTACAGGTACCATATAAATTTTTTTGCAAACAAAAGCAACATCTCTGGAAAGAAAAAAAGACTCTACCAGCATAGCTTGCTTATTTCCATTCTTTTGTGGCATGGCAACAAACTTGCAGGGGATGGAGTAATTTCCACACCAGATCATATTTCGAAGCCATAAGTCAGAGTGACACAAGTATTAGCCAATAATGGGTTCTTAGAGAAGGAAGAAATCATAAAGCTCTGCCCTGAAGCAGGAAGAGGTTTTCCCAATGGAGTGACATGAGAAAGCACAAGAAGAAAAAGAGATCAGAAATAGCTACACCCTCCTTGCTCCAACGACTAGTAGCCCCAGGAGAATGCTTTATACTTAAAGAAAGGAAGTAAGTATACCCAAGTACTCCATAGCCAAATTATAAATGTCTTGAGCATTCTGCTAGAACAAAAGTCTGTATTGCTGTGTGCAATGGAATATATAATTGGTACTGGAGCACAGCTGTAGCTTCAGGTAAGCTGAGCATTGTCATCACATTCAAGTATTCCCAGCCCACCCCTACACCTCAGCTCTTTCTTTTTACAATTCCTCTCCACCCCACTGTGACTTTTTGCCCCCAGAAGATGTAGAAGAACAAATGTCAGTCAGATTGCTGTAACTGTAACAAAGTATAAGGGGAAAAAAATTGCTGCAATATTTTCATACAGGAGCAGTTTTCATATCCAGCTACACCACAGTTCTACAGCTTTGCTTCCTTAGCTGAGGAAACTGGGTGCTGCAAATCAAAAGTAGCATAAAAATGCATTGAGCTACTACTGTCATTGGATTTTATACACAAAATCTCTAGTTGACTGAAAAAAGTCAGTGAAAAGGGAAAATCGACAGGCAGTCTAGTAAACCAAGCAGTGTAAGAAGCAGACAGCAGGCTTGGGACTATAGTATTTTTCTAATGATTTTTGACAAGTCCCTGTTTAGTGCTGCCAGACTTCTCAACAAAGACTGAATAATTAATTTTTATATTCTTCTATGCATCCATGGGTGGGCTAATTTTCAAATGATAGCAATAAATAATTTTTATTGTACATAGTCTTTGTGGCTTTCTCTTCACTTCTGGAGTAGTCATTTGACACATTAGGCAGTAGAACTCTGCACTGACAAAATAGTCTTGTGGCAGAAGCAGGGACTCAGTAAAAACTCAGGAAATGGGAGTCACAGTGAACTGCTTGCACTAAGAAGTTCTTGGCTCACTTGCTCACACACACATTTACACAACAGCTGGACTCAAGGTAGAATTCATAAAGCTGCCCCTAAAACAGGCTGGACAAGGAAAAGGGGACTAACAGGCTATGTTCTGAGACTGAAGAATTTTTACCTGTAAGTCTTTGTCCTCAGGTAGTTAATATTCTCCTCAAGAAGTGGCAAGAACAAGCACTGATGCTTTATATAGTCAAAGCAACAATTAAGATGCTGCATCAAGCTGCTATTCACAGTGCCAGAATTAATTAATTTTCACCAGATTTCAATTAACAAAACCTCATTCTACTAGGATTAGGTTTCACTCCATGTGACAAGAGGCTACAAGGAAATAATATCAGCAAATTGCTTTGTTTAGCAGAAATCTCTTCCTTAAAGTGAGAAGATGAAATAAACATAGAGTAGCTTCCAAATCACTTGCTGGGTTACAAATGCTGCACTCTACAGTGCTAATTGCTTCACATTCAGAAAACAAAAAAAAGACCTCAATTCTTCAGTCCTCAGAAGGGCACTAAAATACAAGAGGGGCATCTCTATCCCACAGCCATCTACTAGAAAGATGAAGAGTTAATTGCTTGTGGAAGTTGCACTAACTTTCAAGACCTCAAAAGTGAAGCTTGTATGGGCCTGCCTGGATATTCTGTATTATATGTACATAGATATGCCGAGTTCTAGTTAACAGTAGTTTTTGAATTATAATACACATGAAAAATATGGCAGCAAAAGCTTTTATCATCTGTAGCAAGGAATAATATTATGTTTAAAAGGTTCCTTTTTTTTATTCTTTCTGAATTGGAAGTGCTACAAAGAAACTCGAAAAGGAAGCATTCTGTACTCCTTTAGAAGATCTAATTTCCTCTTCTGCTTCAATTTCCATCACTTTCTAGGCCATGTCTTTAAATACCATGGTCCCATGAGCTGTTTATGGACACCTTTTCATAACATCTGGAAGAAAGAGTTGGACCAAATTCTATTCTCTAAAGCTCACCTTCTCTCTCTGTAAGTGCTTCAATAGTAACTCTATAAACCACCAGAAGCTTTACTTCTCTGTGAAATAGGAAACTGAAGCCAGTTACATGTAGGTTAACCAACAGGTCCACCCATCAAACCAGAGTTCAGATGGAAGGGAGACAATGGAGATCCCCTAGTCTACCTCCCACATTACTGAGGATCTACTGTATACTCTGTTTCAAGGTCAAAATCGAGGACTTTGAGCTGTTGCTGTTAATGGTGCAGGAAGTAAAAAAAAAAAAAAAACAACCAAGCAAATAGTGTACCAAGAGTTAAAGCAGACTAAGCACATGTGTGCAGAGCTACTGAGATAAAGTAATCAGGTCTGTCTATACAGTTTGGCATAAACCACCAACAGATACTGTGGGGTGATAATTTCACAGAAAATAATTACCATTTAACAAAATTTACTTGAAAAACTACAGTACTAACAATATATAATAATTCATATTATTTAATGCACAGCACAGTATCTTATTTTCACAGTTCACTGAATTGTAAATTTGAATGCAGCTCCATCAAAATAAATGCTAGGAAGCCTAATATTGGCAACAGACAGAAATATGTATTCTGTGTTCTGTTCTTGGAAGAAGTAACAAAATCTGCCATGAGAATTCAGCAGGAGCAAGGTTAACAAGCAATACTTTTTATTTTTAATATTGGGGCTCCCATCATGGTCTTGTTGGACTGGGATTCCTCTGGGATTTGTTTTTAGAATTTGCTTGTTGGCTTAACTCAGATAATAAGAACTGCAGTATTCTTTTCAGTAGAACCGTGCAATTTGATTTCATGCTTATCTTACCTCCATGAAAAGTCATGAAAATTAGTTGATGGCATAACAAACTCAGAACTTGTAAAAACCAGACCATAGGGTAAATAGGAGAATTCCATTTCCCTGTAAATATACATATACATACACATACTTCTAGATATTCAAATTCAGTTCTATCTAGCTATTGCTAAATACGTCAAGAAAACATCACTGCTTCTAGTTAAAGATGACTGCATCAGGCACAGTAAAACCAAGCAGACATTTATCCAAGAATATGAAGCTGTATTCCTACAGGCCCGGACAGCTTTAAATCTCCCCATTATTTTTTTCCCTTTGTGCCTTCGTTTTACTATTATTTATGCCTGTTCTACAAAGCAGGGGAAAAGGGAAGATAAATGTGAGAAATGTTTGTCCCTCTGCTTGTCTGGAGAAAACAAAATATTATGAGTTGTGTTTTATTACTACTCATACACTGTGAAGTCTTCCCTCTCTCTGGCTGAGCTGTTAAACTAAGGTGTAACAAAGGTCACAGTCTCCTTAACCATGGTTACTCTCTGAAATAAGATGCTTGCTGAAGATACCAACAAAAGCAATAGAACAAAGGAAATTGTAAGTTAGGATACGAAAACAAGAAGAGGAAAAGATTAATTCATCCTGGGTGATTTAAAGTAAATTTTACTGTCCTCTCAATAAGACAGTCCTCTTCAGCCCAAACTCAAACTGTATCAAAATTCTTTATAAAAGAACATATGAGTATTTGATAAAATATGGATCACTGTTTATAGGAACTGACTCTGTTTATGTGTATGTGTATACCTACACATCAGACTGCCAAAAAATCTCAAGAGCTTAAAAAAATGCCAATAAATAGAACTAACATGATATTACAATGTGTTTGTTTCCCTTTTACTTGGCCATTGAAATATGCTTCCAATGATGAGCAACTAGATTTAAAATACCTCACTTTTCTGTACAAGCAGAACCCTTAGCAAACATAAAAACTCTGAAAAGAATTCATGGAAGGCCCAAGGCATAAAAATCAAATCTCAGTGTGCCATCTGGTAAGCTGTTCTATCTTCTTTGCTTCTGCTATATAAGATGACTAAGCGGGTGAGTAGGAATTTGCTAGATTTTCTCTATCTTTGTTTTGTGGGTCTGGTGTTTTGCTTTGTTTTGATTTCTTTTTCTTTAATATTCAAGGATGACCAAATAATCCCTTTAGTTGTAGTGGGTGGCTGAGCTGTTCCTTTACTTCTTCTGGATTTCCTAAATTTTTTTTTCTGATTTTTTTTTTTTGGCCTGTACATGACTACATTATATATTTGTCATGTAAGGCATCTGAAGCAGCCTTGAAATTATCTCCTTTACTAAGGACCCTTTGCTGCTCAGTCCTTTGGAACACCAGGTAGCAAGGACAGGCTAAGGCTTGTAAGCGTCATCAGCCACACGTTATGAAGCAACTGGTCAAACCAAGTTTAATTGCTATTTGTCATGATTATAGAATCATAGAACACATTGAGTTGGAAGGGACCTTCAATAACCATCTAGTTCAAACCTTCCACAGTGACCACGGACATCTTGGACATGTTGCCCTATAGAATAGTCTATGAATTGTGTTTTACCTGATAATTTCTGGGACAAATTTCTCTTAGATGACATTTTGCCTCACCTAAACATCATGAACAGAAGACAGCTGGAGTTTTCTTTACTAAAAGGTTGGTCATTCCCTTGGAGCATGTTTTACTTCCAGAAGATGGAGACACATCTTTTCAGATCATTTTTTGTGGAAATAAGGACAAGTTCCTGAATACTACGTTACTGGAGAGCAGCTACTGAGTCACACAATTTTATCCAAATATTTCTAAAATTCAGTGTAAGTAACAGAGGTACAGTCTCCTGTATATTGTGACTTCTGGCAAAAGCAGGAAGATTTTACTTTATGGCAAAAAAAAAAAAAAATCAATCATGGATATTAAAAATCCAAAGAGACATTTTTGAAAAATAAGGATATTAACCTCTGTCATTCTCACCGAACTTAGAACACCCTTCTGATTCCCTCACCAGTTTTAGTTCCACATAAACTATACTTCCAGTCTTAAATTATTTAACATATAGATACAACTACCAATTTTCAGTCAGCAAATTCCACAACACTTGTGAAGTGTTTCCTTCTGTGAAGCAAATGAAATTTGCATAGTGTTTTCTCATGAAAGCATGCATTTGTGTGTATATACTTGTTTTAAATATATAATCAAAGACAAATACTTGTATTTTTAGAAGGGCCACTGTAGTATCATTTATGTATGCTCCATGAAGTTAAGTTTCTACATACACTGTCAATACTGCACACGGTTTCCATTCTGTTCTGTTAAATGCTTTTGGAATCAACTGAAGTCAAAACATCCTGGAAGAACAGTTTTTGCACCTCTGGTTTCAATTATTTTTAAATCTGACGCACAAACACAGCTTTTTAAGATATGTGAGCAGAGTGCCAAATAAGGATCTTTTGATTTTTTGAAATACATGTGGTTGAAATTTGAGACGTGCCTGCTGCCAAGCCACAGTATTTGGAATCAAGTACTGGCACAGGAAAATAAGCCATTGTTCAGAGTATAATTTTAAGAGGAGCTATCCTGCAAAAAGGAAAACTTAAATTCCCATACTTCAGCTCACAGTTATAGGACAATCCCATAATCCTTTGTTAAACACTTGAAATCAAGATTCTAGCAATGTTTAGTCAGGCTCTCAAAAACAATCTCTTGATAGAAACTACACTAGAAACTTCTAAAATATTTCTACATTGTAAAAGGTATCAAAATTGTGAAACAGAATAGCCCGTCTTATCAATGCTATTTGTAGTCTTGTGCTGTATAAGTTAATGTTGCCCCTACAGCTCTTTCCATAATTTTGTCCATGACTTTGCCACTGACTGTAGCAGCAAAAGTAATAACAAGCTTCCATTGAGATTAAAGGTACCTTGAGGGAAATACTGTATTAGGTAACGTTGAGCAATTTCATTTCCATGATTTTCAGATGCCAAAAGAGCATATACATGTTAACAATTAAAAGTTTATTTGTAGCCACCATAATGGAGACAGACCTTCAGCCAGTGCCATTTTCAGCTTTGAAAAAGTAAAAAGAAATAAAGAGCAAAAACTGGTTCTGTTATTAACAAGTGCTCAGAAATTAATTTTATTACCTGTAGATCTTCCTGGTATAATGGATGAGCAGAAGACACATCAATAAGAAAAAAGTTAAATTGTGGATTTCTCTCTCTATTTTTATACTTTATGAAGGCTAAGATTACATTACAAGCTACACAGTTGCATACATACCATAGATTTTCATATACAAAAATAAACTTAAGTTAAACAACTCAAGTAGCCTACTGAAAGATTTTTGTAGTTTAGGCACCTTTTCCTAGAAACCTGAGGAAATCGAACAGTGTTATTAACCAAGAGGATGTTTCACTCTGACAGTTCCTGGCCAATGGGACAAACTGAAGTCTTGACTCCAGATTACAAGATAAGCATCACATTAAGCATTGCTGACAGCCCTGGCAGAATCCCTAACTAAGCATTCACAAAGCACAGACCAAAACTGCAGTTTCAGCCTTTGTCAAACCTCCAGATTAAAGATACCAATGAAAAAATCTCCATTTCACTGCATATACTCTGGGTCCTCCTTTGCTACATTAGGAATCCAGCCACACTCCTGCTCTTTTGAGTGTTATTTTAGCACAAAAACTCATTAGTCCATTGTCCATCAGTCCATTGATAAAGAGGTATGAACTGAGAGGCCTCTTTAAAAACTAGGCAGACAAGTAGCTCAAGAGAAGTTTTATCATTTCTTTGAAAAAAAAAAAAAAACCAAAATCTACTCTTACAAGAAAAAGGTACACATCCCACCTTCAGTATACAAGACAAATGAGGCTACCATTTCCTTGAGTGCATTTGCAAGGAGACTGTGCACAGAACAGAGAGCCTGCTCTAGTGAAGGTTCAGCCACGGAAGACATTACACTGGAATTGAGAAATATTTCCTGCAGAGTCTGTAGAAACCTGCCAAGCGGGCCAATCTGATCAGGTAGATCAGCTGAATGGAGCTCAGGGTGGCATGAAAAGAATATGCAAGTACAGAAAAACACACATCTCTCAACATTAGAGTACTTGTTCATCTACACCATTGACTTTTTGGTCCAAGTTTGCTCTCAGCACTAAAGACTTAACTTTAATCAGGCACAGGAATAAGAAAGTGTTACAAGAAAATGAGAAAAAAATTTTTTTGAGCTTAACTTATAGTCAGAGCACTGTTTCACAAACACGAACATAGTCGTTCCAGCCCATTGCCTAGATCGATTTTACTGCTTCAAAAAATTTCTTACATCATTTACAGAAGCTGTCCCTACACTTATGCTGTCCCTCAAGAGGTCTTCCTTAGATTGCTTGGTTTTATAAATAATCAAGTCTTCCTTTTTCTACTCATATTTTATTTGGATTAGCACTCAGTATGTGAAATGTCATTCTTAGAGCGATATACTGTCAGTATGTATTCACATAGTGTGGACAAAGCCCACCCCAGATTGTCATTAGCAAAATGGAGGGGGAAGAAGGAAAGGATTATGTTTACATGTGCATATGCGTGCTTGCTCGCACTAAAAGAAACAGAGTTAAACTTATGGCAATGCCTGTCATCCGGCTTCAACTCTTTGTAATGTCAATACACTGAAACAATCTCAACCAAAATACTTTCTTTGATGCAGCAGAAGCATTAAAGTATGATAGATGCATTTGAAAATTATGTATCACTCATTAAGGATTCTCTAAATAGAAATTATGTCAAACACAGACTACATGCAAGGTCTGAAAACTGACTTCCTTGTCTGTGAGGTACTGAAAAATCTCATGCCTTTCTGAGAGCAAACAATGTTTAATAAGAAGTACATTAAAAGGTACAAAGACTACACTGAGTTCAAGTGGAAATCTTCAGATGTGTATTATGCTGCTGGTTTGCTCATCCAGGCATGTTGTTCCCCTTGAATCATCGTGTCTCCTTGGTCTTTTAACTAGAAGGTTTTCTTTCAACATGTGGAGCTGAATAAACTTAGCTGTAAAAGCTATGGGGGACACTGACATGAGCCACCAGGCAACTGGGCCAGCACAGAAGTTTAACTACTAGAAAGGTACTGAAAGAAGCCTGATTGTACCATTCTTCAGGCAACCATAAGAAAGGTATAATGATCCACCATCTGGAGGTCTTCAAGTAGCCTCCCTTAACTATCCTCCTCATTAAATTTTCTACAGCATCTGATGCTACTCAAAATGAAAAGTGATCTCCTCAACAGGTGCACAGTTTCTTCACATGTGGCTTTTGTTTACTGACTTGTATTAAGCTTTTTATTATTAGAAACATGCAGATTTAGGTCAATATGATTATCATCTTCAATTGAGGGAATTGTCAATCCACTGCAAAAAGAGCAGATGGATCTGTGCTTCACTTACCCACCCTCTTCTCAGAGTCCATCTTGACACAACTTTACTTTTTATCTCAGTTTTCAACATATTGTTCGTGAAAAAGATTTAAGTTCTCTGAGAACTCTTAAGTAAAATTACTTTCCCATGACATATGGGTTCCACTGTGCAAACTCCAAGGGAAAGGATGTTCCTAGCAAAAATCCCATTAAAAACCTGTAAATCTGTTTCAGTTCCAATCACAGTGGTGCTTACAAACTGTATTTATGAGGTTAAGTAGCATCAGTACTATTATGGTTGAAGCTTAATATGATTCTGACCTTGACCTCTATGCTCACTGCCCTAACAGAATAATATTTTGACATATCAAACAGAAAATCAAATTTTAAAAAATGTTTTACAGTACTACATGAGAAAATAAAGGTACTCTTAAGATACATTTTCCTCTCTGAAAATCCTGTAGTTTTTAGCTGCAAGTAAACCATCACCAACAAATTCACTAGATAATGTGCAATCAAGCTGAGGCCAAATGTGCTCAGTTATTCTGGTCTGCACTGTTAATAAATGCATTTACAAAATAATGCTTTCCATGTGCTGAGAATGTTCAGGTCTAACTCTGAAGTCACATGCTGTAGTACAAGAAGAATGTAAAATGAATAAGGCCATCACAAGGATTAGAAAAGTCAAGGATGACCTGTCAGTTCTGTTGACAAAGGATTTGTGGTTTCCTACAGAAATAAAAATGTGTTCTTTACTTGATAGGCAACTAGATCCCAGTGACATGTACCTCTCCCACTACTTCATCTGTTCTTTTCCTCCATACCAACATAGTTTTGTTTTACCTAAACATCATTAGTATAATTAGATTAAATAAAAGTCAGCTCAGTGAGGGCTGGGCTATATAGCAGCACCCAGTAACACCACATACTTCTTAACAGCACTTGATACTGAAGTTTCAATGCAAATTTCAGCCTGTGAGCAAAGCTTCACATCATTGTAAGCAGAAAGAATACTGCAATTCCAGCATCATGAACTGGGAAACAGTGACACACATCTTACATGTCATATCTAACATCACAAAGCATATTGGTGACAAAGCCAAAAACAGAACCTTACTCCTAAACATTTAATTTAGTAGATGAGGAGGAGCTTGCCAGTTTCACACACACATACATGGACTTCTGCAGTTATTTACTAATTATTTAGTTATTTAGTACTGAAAATATTTTCAAACTTAACAGCTACAGCCATAACTTCATTAAGCAAAACATTTCACAAATAGGACAATTTCTTTATAAGGAAACCTACTCTCACAGTAACTTGACCCGCTACCCTGACACCAGTGATGTAATCCAGGGCAGAGGCTCCAAGTAGCATATGGTAAAACGTGATGATTCAGTGGAATATGGTAAAAGGAGAAGTAGAAAGGACAAATATATCTTTGAAGGAATTCCACTGAAGCTTGAAAAGGAGGGAAGCCAGCACAACGATGCCAACAAGATTACAACAGGGATTAATCTAAACTGAGATTGACTTCACCTTCTTTACTAACTACTCCACTTAGATTCATTAACTGGCTCCACAGCACCACTCCTCTAGACTTACAACAGCCTCCCTGACTTGAAGGCTTTGTTCACCCTCTGCTCCTGACAGCTTCATCTCAATTCCCATTACTGTCTGGCTCAAATGTTGCATTAGCTCCCCTCCCCTTTGCTTCTTTCTCCCTCCTGATATAATTTGCTAGTTGCAGGCCACAAACCATCCACCAGGGAAATGGTTACTCTTTCATCTTGTTCAACATTCTCATCCCACGCATAAGACATGCTAATGAGCTTGGTAGCCCATTGCATAACCCCAGTTCTGCCCAGATAAGCCTCTGCAAGAACCAAGTTCCTCCCAAAGATCTCTGGATCTTACTGAAGGGAGGAATACAGAGGTTTAACTGAATTTTTTTCTACTCAATTTTCTCTACAGTTTAGGAAAGAATTTTCACAGCCAGCCTCCACATTTCTTGATCAAACAAGGCTCAAAGTTTTGCAGTGGGCTTTACTGTGGGGGGGGTGCTGCTGGTTTGGGGATTTCTTTTAGTTACTAGAATGATCATGTTTACACAACCATAATTAGGTTTGTTTGCTTGCTTGCTTGGAGTTTGTTTGGTTTCTTTTTCAAGGAAAAAACACTAAAACTTCATTCAGAGAAAGGAAATTATTCCAACCTAGTTCTAAAAGGCACCAATTCTTCCTTCCCTCAGTCTTCATACCTTCCCTGCCAGCACTGGCCAGAGAGCTTGCTTAGAAGCAGAGAAGAATCAAAAAAAGCCATAAAAAACTGAGTTAAAATCTTACCAGTTAAACTTCCATGTGAAATAGTATAGAAGCCATTCAATAAAACAGACTACAAATCTACAATAACTGGTACACTGAGTATTTGACAGAGTGAGATTTTTTCTAGGCTTAATGTCATGTTTACTTCCTCACTGCATGATCCAAAAGAAACTGAATGGATGTTTGGGGGGGATAATGAGATCAAACAATCATGTTAAATTGATATTTTGAGCTTGAAGTTCTAAAATATCCTGCATTTACGGTTTCAAAGAAAACCCTCAGAATTCCTTCCATTGAGTTTACAGACATCTTGGAGCTAGTAACCAAAGAGTGGAGTTACCTTCCCTTTCCCCTATGAGGAAAAGTTAAAACAATTACTGGGCTAGTCCATAAATTGTGCCAATGAAAATTCACACAAGTTTCATGCTGATGTAAGGAAACTGTATTTTTTTATAGTCTGGACTACCTCTTGCATTTTGGGTCTTCGTAACTGCCTGACCTGTCAAGTCAACATTACCTGATGGCACTCCCATGAGGCATAAAGAAAAGGGGAAATTCAAGAAAATCCTTGAAATTCCTAGTCCAGCAGGAGATTAAGGGAATAGGATCTTCTCTTGGAGATCTTGCTTCACCACAATTCCCTCCACAGTCACAGATTCTTACACACTTGCACACGCACACTTGACATCTCATGACAAGTAGCAGCTTTAACATTTGCTGACTTGGAAAGTAAATGGGGAAATGCTTTGTGCATTTTTAGCAGTCTTTAATACAATTTAGTATATGCAAATAAAAAGAGAGAGCCAGCAGTGTACAAGCAGCCTTATAGAGACCACAGTCTGGGAACCTCTGCACCACTGGCTACTGATTACCAGACAAAGAAGAAACCTAGAGATCACCAGGACTTGGTAGAAAAACACCAAGACAAGGGAAGAAATCATCCTGCAAAGAGCAGACTTGCAGGTTTGTATGATCTGTGCCTGCTTTCTTCAGCAACTCCTTTTCCCTCTGGTTGCACATCCTGCGATGACCTCAGAAACTCCTTCAAGCTCTGTCTGGATGCTGGGCAGGATGCACCATGTGCCTGGGTTGATTCCAAGGCACCTTAGAAGTCCAGCAGAGATGTATATCAAGAACCAGAAACAGGGGTCATATTAAAATATAACTTCAAAGTAACAAAGCAAACTTTGTGCAAGGACTAAAACGGGTTCCCAGATGGGCTTTTTCATCTTGCCTAAAGCACTGGTTTCTTCAATACCAGTAGGAACATCCTGCCTTTGGCTTCCATCTTTATCAACAGATTAAAAATATGTCACTAGAAAATTACTACACAAGCAGTCAGATCACAATCATATCAACTTCACTTCCTACAAAAGCTGGCTAAAATTCAGGGAGAGTTCAGAGGAAAAGAAGGAAGAATAAAAACCTTAGAAGACGTAGAGTTAAGAAACTTTCAAGAAAAACAGAGACAATATTCATCTGCAATCAGTTTTCTCTCCAGAGGCTGCCTAAGAAGATGGCCTATCCCGTACTGTGTACACATTCTTTGTAAAGGAAGGCCATTATTTGAAACACTTTTCCCCAAGAAATAAGTTAGCAAACAAGCAAGCTCTGTAAGATCAATCCCATATACCTATGTACTTATCTGGAATCACTTTTCACATAAATCTAAAGTACAAGAACCACACAGAACTATCCAACTTATCAGTATTTGCCTCTTATAAGGAAGTGCACATAGGGATGAATGGACAGACTCAAAATACTTCCAGGGCACAACTGACACATTTCTTGAAGAGCCACTACATAGAATACTTTAACAATGTTGTTTGGGAAATGATCTCTGCGTTCAAGCAGAACTAAACCCACTCCTGGTACAAACTACAAGAAGTCCAGTGAATGAAGCTGCTTTCTTTCTTATTGGCAAAAACATATGTTGACCACACTGTCAGAATCTGAAGTAGCCCATCATGATAAACAACAGAAAGGATACACAAGAGTAAAATAATTTCCTTTAAAAATATTAAAATAGAATTCAGTTTAACACTGGGTTTATGTGTTTAAAAAAAGGCCAACATTTTTATGTTTAAGATTTTTTTTAAATTCCAATAATATTTGAATGACCCAGGGTTTCTCTTTTGCCAGAATCTAACTCAATGCCCTGCAATTATAAGATTAGATCCACTGATGTTTAACTTAACAGAACTGCTACCGTTTAGCAGAAGTGTGAAAAAGACTTTTTGCAGCAAAGCACCATGCCAATGGCATGGCCAGGCTGGCAAATTCTCAGCAAAATCACAAATATAGGTATTATCAG
This sequence comes from Turnix velox, assembly GCA_013400935.1. Classification (NCBI taxonomy): domain Eukaryota; kingdom Metazoa; phylum Chordata; class Aves; order Charadriiformes; family Turnicidae; genus Turnix; species Turnix velox. Next base: position 118,287 of record VZTY01013591.1, read on the forward strand.
TACTAGGTTAAATCTTAAGTCCCTATACTTATTATCACAGATCAAAGCACAAGCTGTATGATACAGTTAAAGACATTGCACCCATGCTGTGTTCTTATTTGAGTTACTTATTCATTGGGTGTTTTTTTGTTAATTTTTTTATTACACTGAAGATTCTTGTTAAAATTGCAGAAGACACTGACAAATCTAGACACAACCCTTAAGGAACAACCCAAAAGTATTTGTCGGTGTAATGCAACAACTTCTGTTTCCCTTCTCTCAGTAACTGAGGCTCGTGCAGGCTGGCCACGGGCAAGAAAATGGACATCTGTTCAGTGACCACAGAAGTGGGAGAATGTTACTGCTACATCTCAACTTCTTGTCTTAGAAATACCCCCCACACTCCCCAATTAATGTTGCAGATACAGTGAGTAATGATTCTTACAGGGCAATTGCTCTTCCAGGATTCTTGCAAGAGCGTTCCTTCTGTAAAAAAAAGAAGCAAGTGGTTTGTCATTCCTCCAAATTGTCTTATTCATTCCTAATGATTTTAAAGTCCTTTGTACTTTAAACATGACATTTTCTGAATTAAGAAAATTTTAAAACAGATGCTTGGGTTAAAAACATCTGATTTAAAAACATAGCATTTTTTTCTTCAGCAATAGACTGCTCTCTTATGGGAAGCCAGTTTATAAGGATCATCTGGTTGCAGAATGTTGCTTCAGGGCTGGAGCACTGGAAGCATTTAGTAATTTTTTTTGTCTCTGCACTAGAAAACCTCAAGAGAATTCCAGGACTTCAGAACTTGCTAGATGTCAGCAAAAGTTATCAGAGAAGTGTATTACACAAAAGTCTATATTATAAGCATCCAAACTAATTTGCTATAATGCAAACATCTTTATAAGAATTTATTCTGCAGTGCTTATTGTTACACTGAGCAGCCCATAAACATGGCTGCTTTTAGAATAGACCTTGACTGGACCTTTCTTATATTGCCTGACAGTATCACAAATTGTTTCCCTAGCATTAAATGCAAAATGGTTTGCTATAACATATTCTAATTGCTGGCAGTTACACTATTGTATTTTCTTGACAGATTTAAGTTGTGATTTGGTGTTTGTAAATACTTGCATATATATTTTTAGCAGTCAACTAAAAGTTTGGGATCACATCCTTCAAATTTCATAACTAATGAAAGCTAACTTAATTGTGATAGTTAGCCATTAAATATATCTGCATGCTTGAAGAAAAGATACTTCTATGCTTCAGAAAATATAACTGGAAATATCAAGACTATTAGGGAGCTAATGAAAGTACCAATAGAAACATTTATAGGCCACTGTACCATTGTGTTAAACTTTAAAATCCTATGTCAAAAGGTATTGACCTTTTTTTCCAGTATTACTGCTTTAAGCTAAACCACATTTTCTTGCCTGATTAGAAGTAGTGCAAGAGTCCATTTCTGCAAGCTGATCACTAAAAATCCAGTTTGGCACCCACACAGAGCACCTAGGTCTGCTGTTTGCAAAACGTGTCAGATCACTCCATAAAAAGAAACAGGCTGAAGAGTTCTGGTAACTGCCTGACATCTTAATTTAAAAGATTTATGACTTTTACATAAAGGTAGGATTAGCACAATGCATAAATATCTCAAATGCTGACAGAACATTTCCAAAAGGAAAAAAACCTAATGTTTTCAATAATTTGGAAAAAAGAAAAAAAGTAACATTTTCCCCACCCTATGAATTCTTTCTTCCCTCATAATGTTCCATATCTTTCATCGCAGCACCTTTACAAGCAAAGACTGCATTCCTGTCTATTACATACCTTCACTCTCTGGGGGAAAACTACTCCAGAACTGGGTCTTGTAACAAATGCAGTGCAAGTTCAAATGAAAAAACAAAAGTCATGTTCTGATTTCCCAGACTTCCATTTACTTGCTTGTCTTCAGTCAGTCTCCATTACCTGTGTAATGTCAGCTGTTTGCAGCAATTATACTGATTATTTCTTTTAAAATACCCTAAGAATTAAAGCCTACTAATATATTCTAATTCACTCTGATACACAGGAACAAATTACAGATCCAATTAATCACAAATTCCAAACATACAACTCATTCTTCTGCCTTTTAGTTCTCCCCATTTTAAATAGAAATGGCTTCATGTTCTCAGGTGCAGACCACTAATAGAAATCCTCGGTAACTTCTGGTAGCCACACAAAGGTCATTTATTAAAATTTGGAATTTTGGAACTGCTCTGTAATAATCAAAAGGAAACCAAAATTATAAAAGATCAAACAGATAATGAGAGCAAAAACTGGACAAATTGAAAAGAGTAATTTTAGTGTCTTTCACTAGTTTTCATTTGTATTTTCTACAAATAATGTCATTAATTTGTTGCTATTGTAAAGTCACTAACAGTAAATTTAATTAGAAATAGTTTTGACTATCAAAATGTATATGTAATTGCAATGGACACTACTCCATTTTGCAAAGTACTTTATCTAGTCAAGAAATAAAACCAGTTTTTCTATGACTGCAGTGAATAAAGAACTACTTTTCAATGCCCCCTTACTGATACAGCTCAAATCCAGGGCTGTTATCACACTCGTGATCTTCACATCAAAAAACATTGGTATTTTAGACACTTCCTCATTTTGATCTGCTCAGAACAGTCAGGTGATATGGTAGTGAACAGAATGGTGGTTTTTAATGGCATAGCATGCTTAATTAAAAAAAAAAACACTAACACTTAAAATAGGGTTAACAACAGTGTACAATTTATGCAAAAAATCTCTGTAGAGAAGCCTGTGTACAGTTGCAGGAACTACCGAATGAGAAATTGTTTGCTGAAGGAACCCAAAGGTATTTTTAAAATATCAAGGGAGATACTTTAGCTTTTGTAGAAAAGCCAAAGTATATAGTGAAATTAGCTGAATATTATCTTCATTCTGCTTCACACAGCACAACTAGCACTTAGAAAGAAAGCAGACAGCCACCATGTCCCGAAAAGCTCAATTTAGTATCACCTTCCACAATAGTTCAAAGTTTGAATTCCTTCTCTTACAGACCCCTTGCAGACTAGAACTGAAATCAGCTGAATCATCAGCACTTCAATCACGATGGCCCATCCAAGTAAGCACAGACATTTTACCAACAGCTCAGATAAAGAAAGCTCAGTAGCAAGTCCCATACACTCACACACCAAGCCTTTTCAGTGCTACAGGGCACCACAGGCTCTCACCAGGCAGGCCAAGCCAGAGCGAATCTGATCCATTCTGTTTTCAACTGTTTTCCAGACACCTGAAAGGCATAGGTAGTTTATATACTCATGTATTTAAATAAGGCAAGAATTCTGGACAACAGCATTGTCTTGAAGTGTAGGTAACTGCCCACCGCTCCAAGTTATTGAGGGAGCTAAACTGCCTCCTACAACAGTACATCAACATTACTCAGAATCCAAGATTGACAGAACGTTAAATTACTTAGCCCACACTAATGAAATATATTACACCACCCACAGAAAGGACACAAAGCAGGAATACAACTAAACCTACTTTCAAACCTAAAGAACCATGTTTCTTTCTAAAAGTGTCTAGAAGTGATGCTTAGAAGAGTAATAGTCTCCAGACATTACTGTTTCAGAAGTTTCATCTGTATAACGTTTTATAACACTACAATTATCTTGTCTCTCTCACTACAAAAAACTACTGGCACGTGTGCTCTCATTTATGACATAATGATTTTTATGTTGAAGAGAAGTCTGGTGATTTCCCACACAGAAACTGGGGAATGAAAAACTAATGAATGAAAAGATTTTTATAGATTTTAGATACTCAAGTCCCAAAACCATCATCTCTGAACAAAGACAGCACAACTGTCACACATTAAATGAATTTCTCTGGGAAATAGCCAACATAGTGCAAATAGTAGCTAGTGTTACATCCTTGGTTTTGAAATCTTTGCTACCTCACTTTGAAGCAGTGCTCTCGACTCCATAACATCAAAGTTCAGCAGATGTACTCTGCTGCTCTAACCACACATTAATGTACACTCATCTCAATAGGAAAAGAAATTAAGGATATCACACATATTACTGTCTCTGGGTTTGGGTGTTCTGGTTGTAAATATTTTAGTCTTTGACACATACCATGACACAGAGGTCAAGGGAACTGAAAAGGATCATTCCCTTTTTATTTTTTATTACTGTTCTTTCAACAAAATAAAAAACGCAGGGATTGGGGCCTTTTATTTATAGCAAGTTGAAACACGCATCGAATAGCAATCACATTGAAAGCTGGGGACACTAATGAAAACAGATGAAAACACAGAAAACTTCATCTGCTATCCAGACAGCCAAGATCAGAAAGATCCTTACATTTTGTAATGTATGTAATGATGTGCATAAACCGTGCAAATGTTCAAATACTTAAGCATCAGGCACATTTGGAAAAATCTGGCAGGACAAGTTATCTAGGTACTTGTAGGATCACAAAGGAGTTATTTTAATTGGGAAATTTCAGAGGAAATTAAGTAAAAATGTGTTTTTCTAACTAACTGGGAGTGCACAGCGTAAAAAAATAAAATAGAATCTAAAATTTAACACTAATATATGTCTGCTGTCCTTATGTCCTACCAGTTCATAAAACTAAGAGCTGTTCTGAATTCAAAATGTGCTAACCAGCAATGCATAAAACCATAATATCTAAATGAAAAACAAACTTCAAACCTCAGTGCCACTCATACCAGCCACCCACACTTTTTTTGGAGTATTCTGGCAAAGATGATGTTATTGCTGCCACAGGCCTGTTGCTTAGTTGTTCTCTCACCTCCCAAGAAGTCCAAGATTCTATTTCCAAATTCTTACTTGAGTCATTGTGATGTATCATGAGCTGTCAGGTAGCCAGCCTGAACTGAAGTTCAGCATCTTGAGGCAGACTCCCTGGATAAGTATCACAGCTACTCAGAAGATCTCATGTCATCACTTCAGGAGTCCAGCTGAAGCTAAATGCTTGGCAAGGTACCAAGAGTTACATCACTGGAGCAGAAGACACAGTCTGTGGATCTGGAAGAGCACAGTGATGGACAAGGTTGCAAAGAAAGGGAGATTAAATCCCCTGTTACAAAATGCCAGATTAAAGACCAGAGGGTGTTTGTGGACAGAAGAATGTTGAGGGAGAGAAGAGGATTCTCCTTATGGTAAATATAAATTTCCAGTAATTGATGGGATTTCCTAAGGGTTATAGGAATGAGTACAACAGTCATAAATCTCTATTGCTGCACACAGTTACATACAGCAACAGCTCTTCCCTTGTTCTAGCTGTGCACTAGAAGATTGAGAGTTAGACCAAAGCAAGCATATGTGTAAGAGAAGAAGTGTTAGGACCCAGAAAGATGCGGACTTGAGCTTGAAAGAGAACAATTGACAGCTTAGCATCAAATATGTTCCTTAGACACTGCTCATAAATTAGGATGTCAGAAAATGGGAAGGTAAACTTAAGTCCAGTTAAATGGTAGAAAATTTGGAAAGCACTGACTAGAAGATTTCGTATTTTCATTTAGAGAAACTTAATTTTGAACTGTGTGATTATTACTGAAATTTAGCTAGATTACAGACATAGGTACGTCCCAAACATCTTATTTTAAACCCTGTACTTTGGTAACTGGCATACATGATAAATCCTGTAATTAGGTTTTTAAAAGTATCTATCAACCACTGCATTTTTTAAATACTATGTAATTACATACAAACAAATGTAGCTAATATATTTACTCGTACCCAGCTTGTTCTTGCAATAAACTTTTGTATTCAGCATAGGGGAACCATTTTCATAGGTCTGAATAAAATCCTGATTGGTTTAATTCTCAGAAGTGAAAAACAAAATGCTACAACTATCAAAGCTACACATAATGAAATGAAGTTAATTCCCAAGATAATCACAAAGAATTACACTCAAACCACCACAACATTTTTCTTATTATAATTCTTATTATAATTCTACACTGTGTCATCCACTCTTCTTGGCCTTTTTTCCCCTCATCCATCCAGGTGGTAATTAATTTCTTATTAATACTTTCCATGAGCCACTAGAACTTCAAATGTGACAGCATTTTTGTTTGCTTCCCATGGAACTCTGATATGCTCACCCAGCTGGTGAGCATGAATTACAAGGCACCCAGAAAGCCAAGCATTTCCAGGATCCAAGTGCTCCTGGCCACAGTGCTCATGCCCATTCCTGGCACATCCCAGCCATCCATTGTTTGCAGCCTCCATAAGCACAAACGGCACACTCAGCAGTGGAATGCATTGTCAGGAAGGAAATACCAGGAGAAAGCTTTCTCCAAATCAATTCCTATTGCAAATAATGTTGCCTCGGTGATTAAGGATGAATTACCAGATTCAATTATGACATCAAGGGGGAATGGAAGAGACTTGAAATACACTACATAATCTGCTTAAATTTCTGCACTTGCAGCCAAGAAAATCTAACTTTGTGGGCTCACAGAAGATCTTTGATCAGATGCTGGATTCCCAGGTGTTTCAGTGCTGTGCTCTACCAAGAGCAGTGAAACTCCCTCACCCTCTACTTTAACCCAGATGGGAGAGGGGAAAAAATTTCCAAAACATCAGATATTTGCACCTTTAAATTACCACACAGTTGACATTCTGGCCCAATGTGCCAGAAGGTAGTTTCCTACCAATTACCAAGCCAGAATGTAACACAGAGACATCGTTGCTGTCTGTTTTCTGTAGTTCCTCTGCAAGGGGGCACAATCACTTAAAATACTAAAAACGGGATGAGATTCATTGGACAATGACCTCAAAAGATAAAACATGACAACATAACATTCCTCATGACAGTCCCCTGACTGCCAGGGAATGAACAGAAAGAGAAAAAATACTTCAGACATCAGAATTCTCCCTTCTGGACAACAATCTTCAAAAAAATCAATTTATTTTGAAGCTTGATTTCTTTTTCACATTCAGTATGAAATTGACAGAGTTTACCTTCAAAAATAAAATTCCTTATCTATCATATATATATATATATAATTACACCATATGAGAGTTAGCAAAGTGAATTTCTTATATGACCTTCATACGTACTTGAGATAAACTGTGGCATATTACTAGTATGTGCTATTTACAAAAAATAGAAACATTATTTTAATGTGAAATGGAAAACAAGAGGAAAGATAATACTTGAAATGAAAATACCTCAACTACTTTGATAACTTAGCTTCTGTGAAAATACACTGATGTTATGCTAAGGTCTCAAATTCTTTATTAGTGCATTCTTTTCATCTAAAAACCCACAGAATTTGGCCTCATGGATAATGAAAGTACTGGCTAGGACTTTTAAGTGTTTAAGTGCAAATTATATCAGGGGAATTACTATTTATTAAATGAAGGACAAAAATAGGTAATTATATTTTTCAGCCTCTGAATTAGAGCAATATAAATATTCTGCAGTATTGCTAACAAGAATTTAAATATGCTTTCAACCAAAACCTCCCAAAAGAAATCCAAGAAGTCAGTACAATTTAGTTAAAACTAATAATATGCATGCAGTTTTTCATCAAAAGTACACAGAACTATGCTGATCAGTTGGTAATGCTATGCTGCTGCAATTTTTTCTCAAAAGAAAGCCAAAGTGCACCATTATGGCTTTGTTATTTGTTCTAAATCAAAGCTAATTTCTTTAAATTCTATAGGAAGATGATCCAAAGTTCATGAGTTGAGCCATACTAGAATGTAAGAGCATCAAGGTACAAGTGTGATGATCGGAAAAAGGAAAAAAATGCCTAAAACCCTATTTGCAGTCTTCTCAGCCCTCATCACAACTCTACCTTTTGCCCTTTCTGAGATGCTGGATCAGCACAAATTGAAGAAAATGACACATTGGGCTGGCTGCCCAACAGCCTTCTGAGGCTGCTGTACAGCAATGGTCTGACCCTGTCTTGGTTTGGCCTGACTTCAACTACACCTGGACCCATTGCAGGCTTTTAGCAATACCCACACCTGGGGTTCTCTGCACTCACAGCAGGGAAAGTCTTCAATTACCTGATTAAGGTACCTTCTGAGTGGCTTTGCCTGGTAGAGCTGAGGTAGAGCTAAGGAAATGGGAAACATGGGCCTGTGCATGTACTGAAAACAAATGCCCATACCAGAAGAGTGTGAGAAAATTAAAAAAACATTCTCCTCCAGTTTCTCTCTCAGGATCTGTACAAACACTTTTGCAGAGAAGGAGTACAATTAGTTAAAAAGTATCAGAATACTGGTAATTGGTTATTATAAAGATCAAGGAGTAGAGCCTTCCAGAAAGAGTTAACATTTCACATGTTTGCATTATATTTGTTCATTCATGCAAAGCAAGTAGTTTTTGTGTTCTTCTATATTGCCAAGAAAAAAAAAATCCATTGCTTGCCTTGCCACCATTATAACACATTACCAGCTTCCATCAAGAAACCCACAATTGGATCAGTTTTCCAATACGAAACACAGAAGGGTACAGACCACCATTTGAAGTTTATCAAACAGCTTTTTTCAAAAAATACAAGTAATCTAAGTACATCTAGGAACATCTTTGCTTTCAGTGACTATCTTTTCAATTGTTCTCCCCCTTTCAGGGCCTAGCTCTTTCAATTCCCTGTTTCAACACGATGACATAACATTTCTTTAATCAGATGGTGGCCATTTATAAAGACCTAGTGCTTGTTAACACTTTAAATATATAACCACCTAAGGTTTCTAATGCTTTACCTAGAATTCTTCTAGGACTTAAATAGGGAAAAGAATGAAAAGGAGATACCAAGAGAAACAAAAGCGTACACTATAAAAACTGCAACAGTAACTTGGATGTATATTCCCATCAATTTATATTAAACGGTGGAACTGTCAAAGGGGAAAACTTCATACAAAAGGTCAAGCTTTGTTTCTGTTACTTGCTTTTTACCCCTCATGCTTTCAATAAACTGCTTAGCTTTAGCAAAAAAAACGTGGCCCTGTTAATGTAACAGCCATATGTTACACTGTTTAAGAGGCTAGCCCAGCTTTCACAGATTCTTGTGTTCAGCTCCAGCTTGCTTACATCTGGTCTTTGTCTAGATTTATTAATAGCATGGCAAGAAATCTAAATTATGCACAGTGTCACAGAGCTCATGCAGCATGCATTCAAACTCAAGCACAATATTCAGGAATTTAAGTATTTTAATGGCTTTAAAATAAAACTGGACAATGCACCAGAAAATACATTTGAGAACAATCGTGCTTTGAAAGGCTGATGAATTAGATGACCTAACCAGAATTTTCCAGTTGAATTTTCCATCATCTCTTTTATTTACTATTATCTCACTGTTCCAGTACAGTATCCTGGCACTACTTAGAGATTATCTTTTAGACTCAACAGCCCAGAGGTAGAATGAACTGACTCCATGTGGTTCAAAAAGCCATTCGGGAAATGTAGAACATCACCCTTCTTTACCCTTGCCACTGCTGCACCTGCAGGGCTTAGGCAGTGCCAAGCTGCAGACTCTGCAGACGGACTTCTCCATCCAAGCACGACCCAGGTGCTCCGAAGTGAGACAGGAAGATCTCCAACTCTCTTTTCCATTCCTCTCCGGAGATGGTGTTTCTTTTCCCATTCTTTCAGACATTTCCTGCAGTAACTGATCAGGGTGGTACATAAACTGGGTGCAGGGATATCACACCTCCAATGAATTATTGGCTTTCACACTCCACGCATACACAGACTACTACCCTAGTAGAGACTCTGCCCTTGTTCATCCACAGATTGTCAGTCATGTTCAGGGGGAAAGCACAGTTTAAAACATTCTTGGTGGACACATTGAGACCAGTAGGCTGCACTTTAGTACCCCACATCATGTTCGAAGCTGTTCCACACCGAGGACAGCTTAACAACTATGTACCCATAGACTGCTGAAAAGCAGCCTCAAGCATACCAACTGTGACCTTGTGCTTCCTAACCACACCAGTAATCAAAAGCCTGGCTGTAGTTCTGGCTTAAAGCACCTTAACTGTGCTTAGAAAAAGGCAAGCTTCAGCTACCTGTTTGTAGGCTCTACCATAATGATTCATTCAGACCTGATGATCAAGACACTGGATCTATTTCAGCTTCTACAAAACATTCAACCTGAAGCCACAGGTGCAAACACACCAATGAGGAAGAGGGAAAGTGAATTTGCATAATGACCTTAGACTTGTATTTCAATGTCAGCAAATATTTTCTTCATTGCTCCCAGGCACTTGTACCAGAAGTTTAATTACAGCTTTGATACAGCAAAGTTGACATAATGCAAGTCCATCATAAAAAGGCAGAGGGAAGAGCCCAGATACCAAAGTTAAGGAGAAAAACCTAATAAGCAGCCCATTTCTGAGCTTGCAAGAAGCAAAGCTAGCTTATATGCAAGGGCTCACTTTTTTTTTTTTTCAACAGGTTTGGTGCTTCAGCAAAGTTGCCTGGAAATTACTTAATGAAAAGTAAAAGTGATACATCTATGAGAACACCACAACAAGACACAGCTAGGCATGTAGCAGATGCAGCAGGAAACTGAATTGTCAGTTGGACTGATCCAGTAGCCAACAGATAATCCTGTCTGACCTCATAATATTATTACAATCAAGAGTATGCGTGGGAACTTGTACTGCAACACCTTACTTTCAACATCTTCTCTTCTGCTAGCTGACAACTTGACTAAAAATGCTGCTCCAGTAATTTCCACAACTATACATTCAAATACCTCATAAGAAAGAGTGTAATCTTCTCTGTTTATAGACATCTATGTTCTGTCATCCTCCAGCTACATAAGCAAACTATGGCAGCATATTTCCTTTTAAATGCAGAGATCACTAAAATACACAACTTCAGGAAAAAAAAAATCTCAATAAGACATACACAAAACGTGGCTTCCTTCCCCTCACCCAAAGCTATATCTTTGAACATTATTAGTGTCAGAAAGTTAAACAAAACTGGAATCCCAGAAGTGTTTCAAAGTGAAACATGCAAGAGAAACTTAATACTCCATAACTCTGAGCATTTACATAAAAACAAATATAGTATCTTGATGTAAAGCTAATGCAGAAAAAGCAGCAATGACTTCTGAACGTAACATGCCTTGCTCAGAAAAGAGAGAAGATGGCAATCCAAAGATGCCCTGAAGGAGGTGATTCATGATAAAGTTATCTCTGCAATTGGAGAACCTTTCTCTGCTCCTTTCTAATTAGGAGCAAAATGTATCCCTATTCAAATCCCAGAATCCTCGAAAAACTCAAATCATGCTTGGGATTCCTCCAGTTTGAAGATTTCAGTGTAAACATAACAGACACTAAGTCAGCACAATTTTCAGCAGCAAGAAAGCAGTTACAGAAGCAAACACATATAGGCAGCATTTGTGCCTCAGTCTGATATGTGATGAGGTACAGCACCAGAGGAATTCTGCAAATGAAGCTCTAAAGTTATATTTCAATAATATTCTCTCATGCTCCCAATCAATAAGATCAAAGATCTAAATTACATGTGTACATAATTAAATTCACCACCATTGACAGTAAATTCCTTACACATGTCAACAAAGGGATGATGCTGCAAGAAGATAGTAGGGAAAAAAAATTAAAATTCAGTGACTACTGACAGAAGGAACAAGTGCATTGAAAGATTCTGCCAGCTCCCTTTAGCTCTTCTATACTCAGATCAGCATCAAAAACTGGGTGCAAATCTCTAATACATTTGTTTTCTCTCAATTTTGTTGCTTCAATCAAAATATATGTGGTTTGGATCAGGGAAAATCTCCCACTGATATTCTGAAAGCCTTCCCAAGCAGATGGCCTGAACTTATCCACAAATCTGAAACTCTGTCCCAGCATTACTGCCAGGTTTCTTACAGTATCATTTACAAGGAGTCATCCCTGAAAGGTAAGGAGATGCCCAAGCCTCAAGAAGTGCTCTCAGATCATCAGGAGGAAAATAATCAGCTACTTACAAATATTAAATAAATGTAATAAACTTCCCCCAAAAAACACAACACCACAGTGGTAGCCATGGATAACTTTTCAGGAACTCTCCTGCTCAGAAACTGCACATTTAACAAGTATAATTTGAAGTTTGGCATTCTCCATCTTAGCATGGGACCAGCTTACAGTCTCAATTCCTAGAAACATTAAATCTCCATAACTTGTAAATGCATTTTTAAATTATATGACCCCACTATTACTACTGGAAAACAGCTTTTAACTACTCCTAATCCACTCCCCATCAACAACAACAAAAATCAGACAGCACCACAAAAGAACTATTGATTTTCTCCCCATCACAAACAACTAAATACTGACAGCAGTTTTTTAGTTAGACCAAGTTTCTTTCCTCTCCTTTCCTAAGAGATAGATTTCTTTAACAATGTTGCTTTCCAGGATAACTTCCCACAGGTCTTCCCAGATCCAGTTTCAATAGCAAACCAATTCACACAGGATAAGGTACCTCTGTGGAGCATATTTATAGAAATCGTTAGAGAGTTTTGTCTGTTTTGGTTCCCTCTGTCATTTAATAACATCCTGTCTTTCCCAAGACTCACATAGGTACAAAATAGTAGTAATCATTCTCTATCATCCTACATAATACTTTTGACACACTAGTTCCTTTCCCCTAACTAAACATAAAACATGGCTACACCTATTTTAAGACTCCTGACTGAGACAGTAAACGAGATCTGCCTTGCTCCAAAATTCAAAAAGCAGGATCTAAACCCTCTAGAGAAGGCTTAGCTGCTAAGAGACTGACAGTATAGACCTTCACTGGGGATTGTGCCCCTCAGCTGTATCCTCAGACTATCAGCTGCTGAACAGCTTTCAGCCTAATTTCAAAGAGCAGTCTGATTCCATCATTGCTTTATAGCTTTAGTAGTTGTGCAGCCAGCTAAATCAGAGGTCTAACTCCCTCTTGCACAAAGCTGGTGTTTTACTTTTCATGGTCTCAACTACTTGAAATAGGCTGTCCACTAAGCTCTGGCAACAGGGAAGAGGGCAGCGGGTCCAGGGATTTTGTACCACATTCTCCTTTAGAAACAGCATAACATCCTTCCTCTTCCAATATCAGTCCCTGACTTCAGTTGTTCTCTCCTTGTCCAAGCTTGCATTACAAGCTGCTCCTCTGCAGAGCCTACATGAATAGATTTACACCAACAATGTACAGCGCAAAAGTGGGAATTAAACCATGAGCAGAGTTTCCCCTAGTGATACAACACCCTCATTCCCCAATTGCTTGAAGAGTAACATAAATCCATAAAATACATAAAACCTTCATCCACATTAGAAGCAACTTTGAGAGGAAGTTATGCATTAAACCATATTTAAAAGACCAGACTGAGATATTTTCCTCTCAGAGGACCCAGTGGCACAAATGTCTCTAAGCCACATACTTCCTACACTTGAAAATCCCAGGCAGCACTCTGCCTTTTCAATTAGAATATGCTGGAAAGAAATGGCAAAAAGCACACTAGTGTCACTGCAGACAAGTAAGGGAATTTTCCGCAGCTCTAACATAGTAAGAGACTATTGTAAAAGACTTCTACAGAGAATTACCAGCAGCATCCTAAAAATCTTGTTTATCTCCAGCTCTAACTCTTTACTAGATTTATCCAGGGTGTTCAGTAGAGTACCTGAAATAATTTTTTTCTAACCACTAAATTTCATACATGCTGTGAGAACAGCAGTTTGAAGTCTGTTATTTGCCCTGGGCTCTATCACACTAATTTAAGCTAAAGAATTTCAGCTCTCTTGTGTTAAACTATTTTTGGCACAAATTCTGAAGTCTGATATTTACTTTTAATGTCAAGCAAGTGCAAAGGAGCCTACTCATTCAATGGTTACATGAATAAAACTGAGTACAACCTTGCAGAGTGAAGTTACTGTAACATAGTTTAATGTAATGGTTTGTCTTAAGCACTGGAAAACAAAGTCAGCTAGAAAATACCATCAATAGACCAATTTCATTTTTTAAAGTAGAGTTTCTGCAGTTTACTTCCCAGATTTCCTTTGCAAAGCTATATAAAGGACAACATTACTAACATGAAAGAAACAAAAATACACAACAAAAGACAAGCAAAATCAAGTAATGACCAGACCTAATGAAGTGACTTTACAGCAAAGCCTGAAGACAAGCAACACAATTTATAAGCTCAAATTCAATGGAGACATGGATGAAAAAGGAGTGCACATCAAAATAAACTGAAGCTTCAAGCAAAGCCTCAAGTAGTTTTGCTATTATTCTCAATCTGACCAATAACTCAAGCAAAGTCTGCCACATTAATTTGCCTCCATATGGGTCTTCTAAATTTAGATCTTAAAACAAGTAAATTCAGATTTCCCTTGTTATCTCATGAAAAATTTGATAAACATTTACTCCAAAGGAACTAGCTTATGAGTAACATTCTTTTATCACCAGAAAGAATACCTGTGCTCTGAAATACCTATGTCTTCCTGTCATCCACATTTCTCACATTTTAAAAACCTGCAACTTTTTTTTTTTTCATTTCAATATAGACTATGAGCCCTCGACACAAGGAACAAGGAACTTCAGTAAGAAAAGCAAGATGTCAGGACACTCATCTAGCAGGATGTCTGAAACTGAGAGCAGAGTGATATGGAGTTAAATTAAGTAGGTCTCCACAAGGCAAAGTAACTCATGCTTGTATTCTTCTCTCTGTATTATTGCAGTTGTATAAACCCCACAAGTGAAATTCAAGAAGTTTACAGAAAGCTCAGGAGACCTTTATTTTTATTTTGATTTTAATGTGTTTGGACAGTTTCTGTAACAGTTAATCTTGTCTGATTGTTCTGAGGGGTTTTTCTGCTTAAAATGCCTTCTTTGAAAGCATTATCCCAGGTTTTTTGGATCAGCAAATATAAAATGTATGAATTATTTAGGTCTTGCAGATATCATATTTGCATACCTGTAAACAATCAGTTAGACATCTCTCATCTATTAATCACTCCACTGAGATCAGCAGAGTTATTATCAACTAACATCAGTATATCTTCAGAGATAAAATACAGTGAATATCCCCCTCTTTAGGAAAAAGCCATTTTACTGAGATTTCTATTGTAAGTATGTATAAAAAACCTCTTCCTGTCTCAGTATCACAAGTGCTAAAGAGAAGAAAGCAATTAAGTTAAGAATATCAGACATTTACTTGTATTAAAATATTTTGCTGTTGGGAGTTTCAGAACCCTGATGTCATTTTACCTTGCATGTTTATGCTACTATTTCATCTCTGGGATAGTTTATTATTGAGGATAAATGTTTGTAGGACAGAGCTTTTTCCAATGTAACAGATTACAGTTCTTTCGGTTGTTTACACAGGAAGGTCAAGACTGAACCCTCTGTTTGGAAAAAGAAACATGCTAACCATGGCTATGTTCCTCAAGTACCTACATTTTTGGCACTCCATGCATATCTTGGGAGGTAATCCCCAACGAACTTTGTATTCCGTAATTGCTATGCCTCCTCCACCCAACAGATTGAAAACTATTTTGCTGAACAAAAAAACCCCATGAGTCAGGGAAGAGCAAACAAACACAAGACAGAAATGAACAACTTTCTAAAGCTACCCACAAGAATCTAGAAAGGCATCCTCTTAGCTCAAAATCAACTTTTGAAAGGGGATGGAAGATTCTATTTTCCTTCTTAACATTTGAAACAGTCTAAATTCTGTCAATTCCTTCTCATGCAGATAGGATTTCAAGAGTTTTCCAAGACTTCTAAGACAGATGGCAATAGTTCTGTACTATCACATTAATAAATCTACACAGCACCCAAGCTTTAGCTTTCCTAAGCTCATTGACTTATTGTGGAGTTTTGAGTTACTGTTCCAAGCACTTTTATTAAAATGTTTCTTCACCAATCTCAATAGTGGCATTCTCTTTACTTGCTATTGGCTTTTGTGTCCCTAAACTCTTCAACCAGAAGAAAAAACAATTGTCTTTTATTTAAACTAATAACGTTTTTGTTTCACTGAATCCTTACACTAAATTTCAAGTTAATCAATTATGAATGTCTTAGGTATGTTCTGCAATCAGCTGTTCCATACTGTCATGTCTACTTAAAATAATCAACTATAACTTTTGACCCTGTGACTATGGATAGAACATTTAAAACTTGGCTTTGAAACGAGTATCTTTATGTTTTGCAGATATGCAGAAACTTGAGGGACAATAATGTCTCCTGATAAAATACAACCATGAAACACACTTTTTTCTCCTCAAAATTCTTTCATTACTGCTTAGTAGGCATCCAGAGGTCAGGCTGAAAATGCTGATGCTTCAAGGCCAGAATACTTCTGATTTCATCCATAGAAGAGCAGGAACTGGAAAGCTATATGAAATGTATGCTTTTCATGTTTAAAAGCAGCAGTATGTTTCTCAAAATATTTAAACAAGTAGGGGAATAAATCTCCAAAGTGGAAAGCTAATAAACATTCACATATGCATTTTGCTCATCTCTGAATGCCATGGTAGTTTAGTTATTCCCTTATTTATGCAGTGGGACAAAGATCAGGAAAGATCATCAGTGAAAACTATTTGGCTGCCTGTTAACTTTCTTTACTCCCGGTTGTTTAACATTTATTTTTAAAGTTATAACAAACGGTTCTTTTCTGTTTGGTAGGAAAGTAGGATGACAGATTGTGGGAAGGAAAGTGTGAGCTGTATGGAAAGAGAACACGAGCAAGAAAAGGAGGGTGACTGATCCAACAAACCTGTTAATAGCAAGTGGAGAGCAGAAAAATGATAAATGCCCTTTCCTAACCCAGTCCACCATATCATGGTACTCAAGCCTGTGCTGAACTTAATTCCAAGAAAGTATTACCACAAAAGTGACCCTCCCAACACAGGAGGAAAAATTCTTTTATAACAAATCATTATAAAAATTTATAACATTCACATAATGTGAATGAAACACTGCAGATCAATCTAGAAGGAGAAAATTAGCTACCTTCTCTGAAGCAAAAAATCAAAGCAAGTCTCTTAGGATATATCACACCAGAACAAAAAGTAACCTACCTGACACTTTTATCAGCTAACACTCAAGGAGATGCCATGCAATCACAGCTGAAAAATAACTGCAGCATTTCAAAGAGCCACCACATTGGAGTGAGAGCAAAAATACATGGTGAACTTTTGTGAAAATTATTTTAATGGTTTCAGTCTGTCTTCATCTGTTCAACAATGATTTTTTTTTATTAGAGATTTGAAGTGACAGATTAAGAAGCAATAATTCCTCTCGGATTTAAAAAACAATGCAGTCTCTCTTTACCCAATTCTTCACTCTGCCTGCTGCCCTCAAGTCCTTCTAAGACTAGAAAGGTTTAAATCTTTTACATCTAGTATACCAGTAAGCTTAACACCTGTGTAAACCACCAGTGGAGTGGCCGAATGTAAAAATGACAGAGAGGGAAGAAACCTATGAATGCCTAAGTCTGGCCTCAATATGCAAGAAAGGAATACACTCAAAACAGAAAATTAGTTGAAAATTTTCATCAAATAAAACAAGAGTCTAAAAAAAATAAGCAGTATAAGACAGGTCTTTCTTTTGGTAAGATAATTGATCAACCATTTCATGGAAGTACATCACAAAGAAGTTTGAATCTGAAAAAATCAGGGAAGATGGCAGAAATTGAGAAACATATCAAGAAATGGCTAAAATGGTGATGTCAGTTAGCTGACAGCTGATGTCAAAAGCTGAACACAAAATTTCTCTAATTCAAGATATCTATTTATTGTTACTTATCAGCTTGTTACAAAACAGGAACTTCCTAGTGACTGAAAACTGTAAATTATCAGTTGGTAGGTAAGAATGAGAGGAAAAATTACCAGTACAAGACCTTCAGTACGATACTAGAAATGGGATTAAAGCAACTGGTCCCAACTTGTTAGGTCAGTCATCAAAAAAATAAATCAAAAAAACCCAGGAGGCTGGGAGGCAGCAATCTAGAAACAGAGAAAGAAGTTACCTGGACACAGTTAGTGTAGGACACAGTTAGTGTAGGACACAGACAAATTGAAAGGGGAGGTTGAAATCCTGCAGTTCTGTTGGAGTAAGAAAGTCAAAATTAAGATGACTGCATGGCAATCAAGAGAGCAGCTCCCAAATTTTATTGGAAAAAATGTCTTCACAGAAAACATCTGCTCCAAAGAAGGCACTAGAGTGTACTATAATCACCAAAAGCAAAGAATTAAACTAATAAAAATGTAAAAGAAATGGTCAATACCACATTAGACACATTCGTTCTGTCCTTTCACAGACAGGTTTCCTCATAAGCAGACAACAGCTTCTTATCAGCCTTTAAAATTTGATAAAGCCATGTATTTAAGAGCTTTGAGGTGAGGACAGGAAGCTGCCCCTGCATTATATCCAAAGCCACTGAGTTCACCTCATGCAATACTAAATATTGAGGCCAATTACATACTTGTACATAGCATTTTAACAATCCTAATATAAAGAAATAAGAATATCCGTACCTAGCAAACAAATTGTGGTACCTTCTCTCTCTCCAATTAAAAATAGTCTTTTTAATGCATTTTTCCCACTTGAAGTTCCTGTCTTCTTCCCTGCATTTACCACTTGGTGGTTAAAAATGTCTGACATGGTTTTTAGATTAGATACCTAGTACCTACCCATATTAAGCCAAATCCTGTCCTAATTTAAGCCCCAGGCAACTCTGAATGAAATACATCAAGTCCCTTTAAAATTGCTCCAAGACATACCTTGCTATGTGATTAGTGGCCCTTGCCCCAAAACCCAAAGTGCACTACACCATAACTGAAAATGTTTGCCTGGCACATTCCCAGAACACACAACACCATTTTCTGGTTTTCTCAGATCAGCCCATTTCCTTCAGAGAATATTTGCTCCCACCCATTGGACACCACTGTCTGATATCACATTTTCTATTTTACTGTTCTGCGGCTTCCATTTGATCTGAAAAGAGATGAGGTGAAATGCTTGCTACTAAAAGATTTCACTTAGAGTAAAATCATATGTTTCCCCTTGTTGCTCATATTCATGTATGGCACGTTAAAATTGAGTCCCCTAAGTCTTCATTATTCAGGCATTTAATCATATGGAAAATGCAGTAATTTAATTAAAACAAGCAACATAGGTTAGATATCCTAAGGGATACAGACTAAGGAAAAAATACCTAATTCATTGAGTTTCCATTTTCAGAACATATTCATATTAGACCACAAGGCCACAGAAAAAAAGAAAAATAAAATAATAAGCTGCTCATTTGCAAAGCAGTAACCCGATACTGGGACAACTTCAATTTAAGAAGCCAAAACTTACACCACACTGTCTCATGCCTGCAGCAACTGTTTGTCAGAACATAAGGCAACAAGCAGTTACTTCTCTACGGCAGTAAAGCCTAATTTATTTTTTTCCCATGAGATAAGAAAGATAAAAAGCATACTTAGTTTAGGCATCACTACTGAAGATAGCACTTGCTAATCTTTGATAGAAAGGCTTTCAGTTTTCCTTGCCATTGTGATGTTTAATTCTTCCCAAAAACTTACGTTATGTACCTGGCATTTGACTTCAAAATGATTTGCCAGCCCAGTACTGGGAGGAAGAGGTGCAGAGGAGGGGCAGCTTCACACACACAGATGGTTGCCATTCCCACTGAAGCCTGCATTACACCCACTAAGCTAACCTTTTGTTTTTAAGTATTACTGAGCTGTTTCTTTTTTTCTGACTGAATATTATTTGCCTTTCCCTCCTTCTCAAACATCCTTCAAAACAAAACCTGAATTCCAAAACCTTTATTAATAGGCTGTTCTCTGAGAACACTTCCATCTGCATCGTAGAAGACCTCGGAGGTGTATATAAAGGAAGCACTACCAGATTTCTTTCCCTGACTTATTTTTATATAATAAAAGCAGTTACTACATACATTGCTGACTCCTACTTGTAGCACCTATGCAGCCATTTTCTCTTCTATAATTCTGCTTTTTTAAAAGGCTTGATCCTACTTTTGATCTCTCTTCAAAACTCATGGAAATTACCAAAAAATGCAAGCCTTTGCAATACAGTGTGACTTCAGTAAGAGATGCTCTTTTCTTTATATGATAGAAAAGACAGCACAGTCTAGCCATGCTACTCAGCTGGCCTATGTCTTTATATTACAGTGACATTGCCATAGTTCACATGCGGTGTTGTAAAATATATGAATGTACTATATACAAAAATACCCAGCTTCCCACACATTTTCTATAAACATTAAGCAGTATTTTATCTTAGTTTTAGATGTCTTTCCAATACTTTGCATCCCTTCCTTTCCAGGAAATTCACATTTTCCAATCTCTCATGCAGAATATTTGGAAAAAATATTTTAAATGGGTAGCAAAAAGATAGAAATTTCACATTAAATTCTCCATGTTAAAAAAAGTATAGTATGTTCTTCACCCCAGCATTCTCCTTTATTTTCATAGCTTAACCACTAGCTGCTTACCTTGTTAACACACAATTGCACATCTCAATTTGCTGAGAAATATACATCATATCTGCCTTCGAGCATTTAAAGGAAGATGGACACCCAGGGCCCACACAGAAGCCCAAAATGTTTCAATAGCCAGAGGTAGAAAGAATTAGAGACAATCAAGTATGCACACCTGGATCTTGTCAGGTAGCTGGGTTTTAAAGAATTCCTTCAGCTTTAATTTAATCAAAAGAAGGAAGAAAAAGAAAATTTCTAAAACCCACTTGCACTTCATGCTCTCTTTGTATCTGCACATCTTTTACATGAGCTACATGGTGCTGTGGCTTTAGGATCTTTCACTACACTACAACCAAGGGAAAACAGCCAATGAAGTAATGAATAAGCAACATCAAACTTAGCGATACCTAACACATCTAATACTGAAACAAATTCTAAAAATAATTTTCTCTTGATTCTTTTTTTTTAAAACAAAATTAACTTTTTACATTCATTACGCATTGCAGTGTGAAAAGTTAAATCAGAACAGCACTTTTCATGCAATTCTTTTCAAGTCAGAGAACTGCATAGAAATATGCCACTTCCAGGAAAGTTCCTAATTCCAGATCTCATACACTGCACTCTCTGCATTTAGCCCAGGGAGAACCCAGTTGAGGCTTTGGGATTATAGACTGCAAGTAGCCCGTTCAATGTTATATATGTTTAGTTTTTCAGAGCATTTATCATCAGACATACAGCACTACACAGATGTGTTTTGCCTACCAGTAATCTTCCATTTAACAAAATATGAATTATTTTGGCAAGCATGCAATCCATCAAGACAGCAGACTTCAACAGCAAGCCACATGAGCAGAATTCACCCAACATAGTGATCATGACTTAAGAGGATCATTACAAGGTATAAAAGACTATGTTACACAGACTAACATTTATTTACGCTGAGGCACTGATGCAGAATTTTTCCTAGTTTAAGCTAAGTATGTTGGAGCTTTGTAAGAGATCCTTCTGCCAATTATGATTCTTTATTACTTCTGATTTAGTGGGCTTTTTCCCCCCTTCAAGCCTTCAGAATTTATGTAACAGAAAATACATTACTTACATACTGGTTATATTGCAAAATTCCTAACCAGCCAATCACCACCAGAGAGCTGTTACTCATCACTGACAATTCACACAATCAGTTCAGCATGATATAAAAGCATGCTTTAAAGTTATGCTAAGCCTCATGCGTGTCCATCTGGAATGATTTTGAAGACAACAAACAGATAAATACTCACTTTGTTCATCAAGAATGCAAATGGTTTTGCCCAAGGCAAACCATTACTCAGTAGCCAGTCAGAGGAATGCCACACACCATAAAAGTTTTAAGTGCTAAATCCTGAAAACAGCATAAACTCAAGAGTGTTGAAGATACAGCTGAGGTGGTAAATAGTACCACAAAGCATCCCATTGCCCAAGCATTATCAAAAGACTATTAAACTGATCTATCAATGGGTATTTGTTACCTCCTAAACTGAAAAGAACACTATTACTATATTTTTGAAAACACTCTCGTTTCACCAGAAAGCTCTTTAAGGACTGCATCTGAGGAAAGAAACCATACATCTTAATCTCATTTCAGAAAGGTTCCCATCTTCATTAATTGCTCACATTCCAGCGAGCTTTCCACATAAAGCTGCAGACACAGATGAGGAAGCAATAGTTAACCAAGGAGATTCCTGAAACTACAGGAAAATACTGTAACACACTATTTAACTACACTGTGCCACTGTAAAATCTGCATTTCTGATACATCGTCAGTCATTCTTCCCAACACTTCAACAGTAACATTAGAAATATTAGTCATTACTAAACACCAGTAATCAAACAACCGTGTATGGGAAAATCATTTCAGAGTCTGGCCTACAGTGATTTATAAGTTCAAAATATTTCAAGTGGGGATGAGTAATGAAAAAAGGGAGGGGAAAAAAAGGATTTTCTTAGCATTTGAGAGAACTTCTGACAATCAAATTTTTTCATTGTTAAAGTACACAGGTTACACTTTTCAGACTGCAAACACTAGGGAGGTAGAAGAATTTTTTGTTCTCCAGTGACGGCAGAATCAAATCTGAAAATCTGACAGCAGTATGGCCCTCTTCCCAGATGAAAAAAAAAAAAAATACCCTGAAAGAAAGTAAACAAGAAAGGGAGGAGTAACATATGGCATAATGCAGGGGAAGAGATGGAACACAAGGTTGTGCAAACATGAAAATCATGATGCGGCAATCAATGAGAAAACACTTCCAAAAATATTCTGCATTCCTGAAGAACTGCATTTTCTTGAGAACATGCAAGGTATACAGTAAAACAGAAAATAAGCTATCACATATCGTGGCTTATAAACTTGAGCGTAAAAAAGAAATTAACAGCAAGAACTCCCCTCCTTCCTTTTCTCTCTTCCCCAGAATCATGTCCACACATACAACATCTTCAGAATTCTTATTCTGTTCCAGAATGACACATTTGTCAGAGTCCCCTTCTTTTTGCCAAGCCTAAGGCTAGTTTTCTGATCTGGCATCTACACTCCAGGTGCAGAGCTGCTGCAAAACCTCATCTGGTTTCATCAGTGCGCAGATTCCCAGATAGTGAGGATCTGGCCTGTGCCTTCTTCTCTTACCGTTCCTCACCTTCTGTCTCATTCTCCCCTCACATCATTACACGATGCAGTTAACACTGTGTGCATTCAGAAGGAAATCTGCACCTTAAACATAAAGACACCATTTATGCTGTTCCGTCATGTAAATTACTAGTGCCATTAGGCTCTGCTGAGAAGTCCTTTCATTCTTTCATTCCATAGGAATATTTTAGTACCATGAAGTGATCATCTTACAAGTCATTTTTTCAAATAATCTCATCCATGCCTTCCAGTCCCAAGAGTGTCTTGACCACTGTTACAGACAGCACTTATATGGTATCGTGACTTCCGTATGTAAATCTTCTTCCTGAAAGGGGGGAAATTTCTGTTTTGTTTAGCATCAAGCTATTTCACTCACAGATTTAATAAACACTGTGATGTTACAGGTTGTAATAAAATTCGAGCATTTTTCAAGTCTTACAATGCAATTCTGGCATACTCTTTAGATGAGGTTTCATTTAAAACAAACAACTAAAGGCTGCAGCACATTAGGCCAAAATGAAAATTTCCATTTTCCAATTAAATAAAATTAAATAATTTTCAAAATTCTTCATCATTGAAGAATGTTTGCAGAAGTCCAGCATTCTGCTCAAGATGGGAAATCATTTAACTTCAGAGTAATGGTGCCAATTCAGGCATTACATATACATCCACCTTCAGATGATTACTAAATATCTATTTAATGCAATTAAAAAAGTTATCAACCCATCATAATGCTCTTCCTCATTGGAAATTTCATTGCGAAAGGGCATCCTAGCCATTAAAATTCTGATACATGATACATGATACCATCTGAAGGTGTGGGAAGTGGGTTACCCTCAAATGCTATTGCAAGAGCATTTCAAGGGCAAGTGGAGCAATTAGTAAGGTGTAACTGGACCAATCGTTAAATGTAACTCTAAAAATCAATCCTAAAGATATCACCTTAGAGTGCTTGATAGGGAAATTACATATACATGTGTGAATGCTCACAACGCACATCGCTACCACTTTATTAAATTCATTCACATATTCCAGTAGGTTTAGACTCCAACTGAGGTCTTCGCTTACTCTTAGAAATGTGTCATGTAAATAAAATCAGCTTTTACTGAGCTCTAATATAGTAAAGTAAGAGTATTAATGTGATTAAATAAACAGTATCTATCTTTTAATGTAATGTAAGATATTCTAACCCTGCCTATTTATGCAAAGTAATAACTTGGGGAAAGAATGGAAAGATTAATTATATCACTACAGGAATTCCCAAAGTGTGCTTTCTTTGCTGGAATAGCAGAAATCTGAGAGAAATAAAGACAAAGTTATAATTATCTATAAGATCCACCCTAAATAACCACTAAATCTTCCTCTCGGTATCACTTTAGATAATAAGCCCACATTGTCTCTAGGGGCCAGTCAGGAATCATTCCCAAAGAAGCAATTACAATACTTGTTAACCTTCAGGAAGGTTTTAGCCATGCTGTGACAGCCCTCAAGGCAGTTTTCACTGCCCTTCTTGGCAGGCAAAGGAACAAATGTTCTCCTGAAGACATAGAGCACACCTGGTTCAGATACTGAATCACCACAAGAGGTCCTGGAATAACTTTCCTGAACAAAGCAGCAGACCATGGTCTGCACAAAATAGAGTTGAAAATGCAACCAGATTTAGATAAATGAGAAATAACACAGACAACAAGCTACTGGTATAATTCATCATATGGTTTTCCCAAAGCTTGCTGAGAGAAAATGTAATCCAAGAGCATAGAGAGAAAATTTCTTGTCCAAAATAAGTGTTGATCTGCACCTTTAACTGGCCTGTCAGTCACAGGGGATTATGTGAGGTGGAGATTCACATGAAAACTGGCTGCTTCCACTGACATGGGTTTCTATGGGTTGGCTTCATCTTACTCAGAACACTTGGGATGCAGTCTGGAAATCTACATTTCACTTGTCAAAGCAAGAGCCATAAAGAGGAATGAATAGTAGTCAAGCATGCAAAACCTCTAGGTACAAAATCCCTCATCACCATTATTTTAGCACAATCCATCTTACAGATTTATCATCTGCATAAAAACTGTGCAAAATCAGCACTACAAACTAAATATTTTCAGTTTCATTATCAGTCTTAAATATTTCCAGAGCAGATAAAACTCCCTAACGGAAGCAACAAACAGGCATCAGAAAAGGCTTGGATATTGGAAATGTTATGCCATTTTCCTGTCTGTGAACCTCACAATTTTATAGATTATATAGACTGATAGACAAATACAGCTCTTTTTAACCCTCTGGTATTTAATGAATCAAATTAAAGCAGATAGGTTTCTAGTCTTCTCTGTTTATTCAGCCACAGTACCTATAATCTGCAAAGTTGTCTCCATGTTACTTTTTCAAGTGCTATTGCAATAAAGTCAGATGGTCCAGGAACTAAAATACATACGTTCTACACAATAACTTCAGCTGCCTGAAAGATTGTTTCACTTCTCCCACTTCTCTTGGCATCGAGGCCAATCCTTTTTTCTAAGTATAAGAGATAGCTTAGTAATAATCATGCAACCCATCTACCAATTCACCAATGACCAACACATCTGATGAGAAATTTTATTGTGGAAATTAAGACTTAGCTGAGCTTCAAGCTGTTACTTCTACTTTACTGCAAAAAAATGGGCTGAATATGCGATATGGAAGTTGATCAGATACAAAAAGATAACTCAGCACAAACTCAGATTCAATCAGTGTTCTCTTCATTTACCCAGTTTTCATTGCCCAAAGTACATTACCATCGCACAAGTGCTTTGTAACCTGCAGGCTCTATTTTAAATTTTTTTTATTAAAGCAAATGTTTGGAGACTGATAGATTCTTTCACAGCAAGATCTGCTACAAGTGAAAATCACAGCTGGTAGTTTTGTCCCCAGTTTTCATGCATTTACTAAGAAAGGCAACACAACTAAGCCAAATGGGTAAGAAACGAAAAGTTAATCTACATCTCTTGTAAAAGCAAATACAGAATTCCTATGTCCAACTCATTCAAGCTGATGAATTACAGTAGCTTTTCCAGAAAAAAAAAAACTTGCTGTACTTCAATGAACTTCATTCCCACAGTATCCTCAGTTATTGTATCTCTCTGTTTAGAAAATCTTTCCGCATACCATCTCCACTGATGTCTTGTAAGCACAGAGCGGCAGCACATTTAGTTGAACAGTTTAAATGTTTCTGCTTTATGGGCTGTATATCATTTTAAAGAGAGAAAATTATTAATAATCGACCCCACAACAGAGCACTACTTTGCAATTATGTGCACTAGACTTTTAAAATAATCATGTTCTTTGTTGGTAGTCATAAAACAGTTGAAATATTCCAACAAAATCAGAAGTGGAAAAAAAAGAAAGTAGAGACATCCACCTTGATTTTACTTTCTTATAATTGTTCAAGTCATCTCTGTGCCAGTAATGACTTTTTAATATAAGGCATGTGACTTCCTTTTTAATACTTGCACAGGATCTATATTTTACACTTGTTGCAACAACTCCTTCTGGCAGCTCTTGTCAAACTGTACCTCAGATAACATCAAACAGCTTTCTTCAGCTCTTTGAGCTTTTAATACTAACAGTGACACTACCTTCTACTCCAGAGACCATCTGCTTAGGCTAGTATGTAATGGTAGAATGCATATGATGTCATACCTTCAGTATTATTCTTCCCCAAAGAAGAGGCACGTGAGCAATTCTTAAATATGACAAAAGAAATACAGACCTTGAAGAAGATTGCCTTAAAAACTACCCCAAGTGATTTCACATTTTTGATGACCTTTATTTGATACACTGAAAAACACAGTTGTTTGTTCCTGAAGCCCAAAAGGAGAAACTAAGTGTTTCAAAAACCCAGACTGTTAGTATCTGGGAAGGTATCAAGACAGGCTGAGATTTTCCAAGATTACACGTTTGCTTTAAAAATAAGAAATCCCAGTGTGAGGGAGTCATTCAAGGACAAACAGCAAGGTGAGTGCATTACCTGGACACACATTCCAGGTGGACTGCATACCTCATGTAAGCTGAAGGCCCAGAACAAATTAAGTCATTCATGCAGTACTGAAAAAAAAAAGAACAAAAATCTGGAGGAGCAATTTTGAATTATCTGTTTTATATATCTTTTTATTCTAGTTACACTGGCAACATATCTAGGTTTTAAGAAAAAAAATAAAAATAGGGATGCGATGTAGTTCAGGTGAGTCTGCATGCAGAAACTATTTACAGCATGCATTTATAAAGCTCTCCCATGAGAAGAATTTTCCAATTCACCCTTGAATGCTTCATTCCACCTCCTGTTCATTATCTTTACACTAGAAGTTATAGATTTTCAGACCATAGATCTCTGCAAAATAGATTGGGGTGCCTTTCTAACACAGGCCAAAAACAAAACTACCTTCATTTTTCAGAGGAGGGAAAAAATTACTACTGCTGGGAAGTAGTTTAGCACTTCATTTTAACTTGCATGCCTGATACAGATGACACTTTTGTTTCAGAGGCATAAACACATTTATGTGGATGCTATTCCATTACACAAGGCTGCACCTGGAATAAGCATGACAAACTCCTGCTCTTGGAATACTGACATGCTTGTTTAAGAATCAAAAAGGTCAGTATTAAATCATTAGGGCTTAAATATTAAATACATACATGCACACCCACACCTATACAAATTATGAGATATAATTTTAATAAGAAATTATGTAATACTTTCAATATATGCATGTAATAAAGAACACGCTTAGCATAAAATCATATTTTTTGGGCTGAAGGAAAGGTTTATGGATACTGGAATTTTCTTTTGACATTATCTATAAATCCATAAATGTAATACACATTTTTATCTGATCATTCCAAAGGAAACAAAGTTGTAGTAACCCATGAGGCAAATTAAACAGGCCTACATTTGACTTAATATTTTATATATGATTCATGGAGAGTTTCACATTCACTCTTTGAGGGTGTTGCATCTTTTCATCCTTTCTCACTTTCTGATGTTGATGTTTTTAAAAAAAAAATCTGCACATTAAAAATTGCAGATGTCAAGTAAAGAAAAACTAGCAGTAAAAATGAAGCTTGGTTTTGCTCATATTCAAAATCACATCCTATGAGGTCTCTTTCTATCAAGTCTGTCCAATACAGTCTTTGAAGAAAGCAGCACTAAATAATTCCCTAAAACTTAATGCTTGCTCCATTGTAAATGAAGAGTCATTATATCTATTCCATGCCTAGTTGCACCAATTGTCCATATTAGGGTATTCTAATGAAGACTGTCATTAGCATGCTGAGCCATTTCAGCCACTTAGCACTTCTTTTTTGTTTTCATTTAGTTATGTGGCATGTAATTTGCATTTCTATAAACCTCCAGGAGCTAAGCCATCTGTGTTGGTAAGTCTCTGCACCACTCTGGTGCAAACTGCAGGGTATGCTGCAGCTCACACTGTGAACATCCAGATAACATCTTCCAAACATTGAGAATTGACAGAAGCAAAAAATTTGGATTTGTAACTCAGTAATTAAGAAAACAGGTTTCAAGACCAGTTTATCAACCTACAAGGGAAATTGTCAAAGCCCTTCATTATGTATCTCTACAGAATGTTCACTTTTCTCTTGATTCACCCCAAATAAGCCTCATAGGAGTGACTTTACATGTTATATGGACCATTTCAGTGGTGACAGACCAAGCTAAATAAAGAAAAAAGTGAAAAACCTGCTTGTTTTACATTAATTATAATATTGCAAAGGCTTAAAAAGTGTTTCCTTTGGGGCTACAAAAGCATGTCCACTCAATTTTTGTTCTGCATTGAAATTCTCCCATGTAACACGTGCAAACTCCCATCCCCCACATATCCTTTTCTCCAGAACTCAGTACACAACAATACACTTCTGGTCAAATTAATTCAATGGACATGGCCTTTCCATTCAGACTAAACAAATGCCAATATTCAGACCACTTCTGGAACTCACCTAAAAGATTTGCAACTACATCTTACAGGCTGGCTGTATGTGGCCAAATTTGATCTCTCCTGAGTTAATAGAACAGAGTGTTCCATCTTTGGCTTTATTTTATGTCTAGGCATTATCATGTATGTCTCACACCTGTAAGACAAAAAAAGCCAAGCTATCTATTTCAAAAAGCACTTTCTTCCTACAGAGGAACACAGAATCACGACTCGAATCTTTTTGCCATTTTCAAGTAGGAAACTATCCTTTAAATAGAACTAGGCAACAAGTCCATTTGGAACAGATCTGAAAATGAAAAGCTTAACACATGGATTACTGCAGTACAGTATCTAACCTTTTACCTCCCCAGCTGCTATCCTCTCATCAGCATGGCTATAGATACAACCTCTTTTCTTATTAAATCATTTGAATGACATCTGTGAGTTCATGTGGATTTACATAATTACAAATGTATTTAAGTTTAGTCCTGGTAATCTAAGTAGAAAGAATGTCCAAACATATCCTATGAAGTACCAGCTGGGCTTGTTTAACTTGTATAAGATATTGAATACACTGAAATGACACTTGAAGGACACTGTGCTCTTGATTCTTGATTTAAAATCTAAGAAGAGCAAGTTAAGAACATAATAAAACCGACATGTTTATGAACTAATTGGAAATACAAGCTAAAGATGTGCTTATGAGACAGCACATGAAATCCTGCACAGCCTGGCTATTTGAGGATTAACAGAGATGACAGATATAAGATGGCATACATGGAAGTTAAAACAACTTTGAATTAAAACAGATATCTGGAATGTCTCTCCCTACCCCTTTATTGCAGAAAAATTAAAACGTATCATGGGATCAACCAGCATAACACTCAGATAAAAACAATGAGGCCATTCAAAACCAACAGAAAGCAAAGATGGAATAGACTATGAAAAGTTAACGTGTCATTTCTTCTTGAATAAATGATGGCCAATATATAAACACTATATCTATATACACTTATAGACATACACAAAGACCTCAAGCATTATTCTAAAAGCTGCTCAAAACCACAAAAAGAATACCAACATTGCGAGTACCAAAAGGCTATGGTCTCATAAATCAAACACAACTTGCAAAGAATCATCTTCAGCACTTTCTGTGTGTTCTAAAAGTAGTTTTCATACTATTTTAAAACACATTTCCCTTAGAACTAGGACAAATGAACACTGTAGGCTCAGAAAGAGTTTAGTTGTGAAATACAAATCACTCCTTGGCCACAATAGTTTGCTTTTCATAAACTCTGTAAAAGTAATTAAGACATCATACACTCAAATGGTTTACACAGTGTATCCCTGAAAACTTTATCAAAACTGCTTTTTGCTCCACTTTTGAAAAGGTACCGTTATGAAAAGCTAAGAGGCATGTACGTGTCTATACGCACAAACATCAATCCAAAAATTCCTTTAAGGCACACATGGAAAATTGTAAACTATGTAACATTAATTTTATTATGTACCTTTGACCAGCATTTTGTTTGCCCACTAATTAGGCCATTGGGATTACTTCTAAACTTTCCAAGTTCTGAAGTAACACTGAACTGCAGCCATTTGGTTCTTAGATTCTTCAGTCTCTGCTCAGTTATGGAGTTTCCACTAGGACAGCACCTGTCTATGATCCAGAGATCAAAAGCTGTCCTAGCCAGAATTTATGCTTTGTCAAGTTTGTTATGGTTTACAGTTCATTCTAAAATCCAGCTAAGTATCTCATTTTGCTGCATACTACATCATAAGCTTTCTGAAAAAGACACTGAAGCAGAAGTAATTACAGATGAAGGATGAGTTCTGGACAGAGAAGGGCCACCTCCAGCACTCACCTTACCATGTCATTAATGGCATAATCTTCATGTTTACTATGAATTCGATGCTCACAGGAAGCTACAAGGTTGCCAGTGAGGATTCTCATCTACAGCATTCCATTACCCGGGCTTGTGTTGACTCAAAAAGAAAATCTTTCCCCAAAATCACAAATGAAAGGGCAAAGTGGTTTTGCTTTTCTGGAACAGTGGGATAGGAGTAATCCAGTAATGCACTTAAACTACTTTCAACAAACTCTGACTACCAATTACCACATACTTTTCACTGCTGGTGTTATTTCTGTATCAGTCTCTCGATGGTCCGTGAGAACAAGATGCTGCTGGAGGCCAAGAAAGTGACAGGTATCAGCCCCAGATAGCTCTCATTCTACTTTGCCAATTTGAGTACAAAATTGGCTATGAAATTATTACAAGGAAAAAACAGATTCACACCTTCTAATGTGAAGGAAAATATTACACTTGATGCACTGGAAAATTTCCACATTTAAAAACTCTCGTGAACTCCAGTCCTTATTTTTAAGGACTTTCTCCCAAAACCATGTGGAACTCTGGAAACATTTGAGTTCAAACTTGTGCTAAGTTTCACCATCCAGCTTGATTCTAATTGGCATTTACCACATTTACAACACCCAACATGCTTGGCAAAAACATTGGCAACTACACAAGCAATTTTACTATCTAAAATAAGTAGGAGCACAGTTACATTGAAATAAAGTAAGGGCAAGAAAAGGACAGGAAAAGCTAACAATTAAAGCAGTATAAGGAAAGTTTCCCTTTCCGGAAAATATAGGCAACACATGATCACAGCTCTTTTGATCTTTAGACCACTATTTAAAAGGGAATGCTGAATTACAAGTGTATTAAGTGTCTTGAGTCTCTAATTACACAAAGAGGTACTCCATAAGAAAAATCAAGATATGAATCAAAGAAGTTCAAAAGTTTTGGGGAAGAACTAGAGTCAAATATAACTGTATAATGTTCTCATTTATTGAATTTACACTTGAAAAACTTGCTTGTTCTGACTGAGAAATGCTTTCTAGGTATACTTTTACAACATGCATTAGACAGGAGTTTACCTGTGAGAACACCACAGACAAAAAAGCAACAATTCACTTCCCATTCCAATGCTTGCAAGGCTGCTTTGTCAAAACCCAAGTGGGGTGAAGGGAGCTTCCTCACAGATAACTAAGTTTTATCTAGAAATCATTAAAGGTAACTCTACAGTGCAAATTCTCCAGAGTCACTGCTAGCAGTGGCACAAGAAATGCCTTTTGTGACAGCACAAAGCTTTACAGGTGTTTCATTGACTTCTTTCTGAACTGTCAGAAGCAGACATTTCAGCTAGTCCAGTGCTTAATGCTGCCAAAAGGATACATCATAGTCGGACATATGACCAGCCTGAAAATGCAAAAAGCACTGTGCACATGAAGACTCCATCCCTTGAGACAAATCATTATATGTGTTACTGGGATGAAAAAGGGGAGAGAAGAGAAAAGGCAAAAGAAATCATGGGGTTGTGTTCTGCTACTTTGGCAGTCAAAGGCTTGGATGGATCCTTAATTTCACCCACTCCCTAACACAATCAACATACACCACAAATTGTAGAAGGTTATGTCTCAGCAAGAGGGACAGAACCTAAGGTAATTTTGTGACATCTGAAATTGTAGTCCCTTTCCTGGAAGGACTTTGGGACAATTCAAATTACCCTTGGCAAGGATGCAAAGTCATGCTTAACTCAACAGTAGAGCTGAATAAATGGATAAACCCTTCTAACAAGTTCAACACAGCTTGAAGCATTTTAGTCAAACTAACCATCACTACTACAGACTAGAGATTTCGGCTCTTGTTTAAATGGGTTTTACTGTTCAAACCAAGCAGACGCCTAAGCAATTATAGTGCACTGCGCTGGAGTAGAGCCAACATGGCCCAGAAAGTTACATCAGAAGACATTCTCATTAAAGCATGACATTAGCCAAGGTACCATCTGCCTCTCTGAGTACAAACGCAGGCTCTCTATGTACCAAAGGCTCCTCACACCTCGTTTACTTGACAACCATCAGTTGTAACTGGATAGCTACAAAACTGGTAGTAAGGAGGTACTACAGCTACCCAGGCAAATGAACTAACCATTTGTCAGAGACCTTCAATACAAACAAGAATGAAGGAAATACCAGTCCAAGTTCCAAACCAGAACTCTATCATTATTCACTAGTTGGAAGGAACAGAAAACCTGGACACAAAGACTGTTTGCTCTATTCCTGTACAGAAGCATAAACAAAATGTCAAACAATAAGAGAGGAAACTGAATATTTGTGGCTCAGGCTGCCAGAACAAAGCATGAAAGTTTAAAGTCCAGCTCCATCTCCCCAGAGGAAGTTCCCTGACAGATAAAAGATCAGCTTCACAAAGTGAGATGCTGAACCCAGCAGGCCCTTTGTCATTATCATCCTCACTGCTCACAGAGAATGGACTTCCATGCCAGCCCTTGGCACGGCAACTCGGAAGAGAGTGCAAAAGAGTCAGACAGGCTGAGGACAAAACTGGTAGCCTTTCAAGGAACCAGCCAGAAACAGAGCAGCTGGCAGGAGACAGTGACATGGAAAAAAATGGTCTCTCTGCTGAGGCAAATGACAGGAGCTTAATTTAAGATAAGGAGAAGGATACCTGTACACAGATGCAAAAGAACCACTCCTATTACTGCTTTTGACAGCCCTATTAATTCTCAGAAGCTCTCCTAAAACCACATCTATTAAGTTTTCACTCCATATGTTACACCTAATGGGAGTCATTATGTTTCACACTAAGGGTAATTACCTCTTGAAAATTGTGTACATGGAGAGTACAGGCTTTAATTTTCTGCAGGTGTCTTGGACACATTCCTTACAAATGCTTTGACCTAAAATTAGGTGTGCATTCCTCTTATACAGGGCTTCTCTCAAATTAAGATGGTTTACATTTGTGGACCAGGTTGAAGCCATTTATCCTATCTATTAAATGGAGACATATATATTCTAGCATCACCACAACATAAACAATTACTGTTGCATTGAAACTGAATTAATACAAAAAATAATACCAAAACCCTTCTATTGCTAGTTACCAGAATGCTGTACATAGTAATGGCTCAGAATTTGACAGCATGAAACAGGCTACTTCTTCACCTCTTTATATGAAGCACACTTGCAAAATTTCCTGAAAAAGTTTCAGCTCATCATGAATTATTGAAGAGCTGTTTAAAAAAAGGAGTATGTTGTGTTCTTGCATGTTTCTTATTTCATTAATTACAGGTTGAAAAGCCCAATTGAATGAAAACAATACATTTATCATGCTTTATTGAAAGACAGCCATGTCTGTATGTGTGCCAAATTGAAGCTACACTATTTGAAACGCATGGAATAAACAAAACATCAACCTGATTGGTATCAATTTAGCCAGCACAAAACACTATAGACTCCATCAGCTCCGTAATGTATGAATGCTCTCAGGAACCATGATGATAAAACCCTAAAGTCCTTCTCACTTATTCAACAATAATGAAATCAACTCTAAAAGCTATTAAAAAAAAAAAGCCTCAAAATACTATTGTTCTTGGACTAGATGACCTTTAAAGGCTCCTTCCAAACCACCCTATGATTCATATGGCTGTTACTCAAGCCACTGCTCAAAAAGGCTTTGGATGCCTCCACTGCTCTTCGACAGGCAAGCTGACCATCTTCCAGCAATCTCAGTGTGCTGAAAACACATTTCAGTTAGTTTTGTTGGAACTACTCTACTCATTAAAACAACGATTCTTTAGAAAAAGGACTGTAACCAAGTATTCTGTACACTATAAATCCACACCCATAATGCAGCAGGAGAGGGAGGGATCTCATCTGTTTTCTTCCATATGCACCTCTTCCTTTGATTGAAATATTTCCAGTTGGAACATGCTTTGAGTGAAAAACGTTTGAGAAGCTTTGCTTTGACAGTCCATGTTCTGATCAAGAAAAGAAATACCCTATGTTTACTGCTCCCTGCAACTTTCTTAAGTAAGGGATTACTTTGCTGAAGAATGTAACATGAGGAGCATCTCCTTCAGCTAGCTAGAGCCTTATTAAAGATTAGGAAAATGTCCAGAAAGAGTTGGAATCATTCTGATCACTCTTATTCCACAGGTGCATTTTTCAAGTTTGCCTAGATTTGTCTAATAATTTAACCAGAAATAAATCCCTCTAAATCAAACTAGAGCACTTTTTTAAAGAGTAAAATATGTCCCTGTAAAACTCCAGCCTTAGATGCTCTAAATATTAGATTCATATTTTCCTTGCTTTTATAAAAGTGATTGAACTGATTTTGCTCAAGCCTGAAGAAAAAAAAAAAGTATATTTGGCCACAATCCAAAATACAGAACAATTCATCTGTGAAGCTGAATGTTTCACAAGCCATTTGCAAATAGGGATTTATTGGAGACACCATTTTGTTACCTTAGCCATATAGGAAGAGCAACTGCCATAATGTAACGTTCAGGAGGAAGGATTACAGATGTTAAACATGTTCATGATGAAGTCATAAACTACACAATGTGCCCCTTTTGAATTTCTTTACAAATACAAAACTTTTCATAAATGTTTAGCTAAGATTCACACATCTTTAGTGAGAATATGTGAACGTTTATGGAACCAACATAACACTCTGAACGAAGGGTTTTTTCCCTCTCTCTCCCCACTGAACCTGAAACTCAAAATAAAAATCATGGGGTGCAGATCCATGTGGATCGAAAGTAAAATTGTTGCTCGTGAAGCCTCAAGAGCAAAACACCATGTTTTGCACAGCTCATTAGGATGGCATTATTAGAGCTGGGACCACTTAGGAAAACTCATCTAGAAGCCAAGAACGTCCTTAAACAGAGGATGGGAATATATGCTCCAGTTTGCCTGCAAGCCTAAAACAAGCTTAATTAAACGTTTCAGAAATGTTAAATAATGTTAATTTGCTGTTCTGGCAAACTGCCTGCTCCAGCACTACAGACTATAAATGAGAGTCTGTGGGAGCATTATTTCAAAACCCCTTCCTGAGCTAGTGAGACCATTGAAGCCTTTTGTGGTTGTGGATATTTTTGGTGACTTAAAAAGCCTGTGAAGTTGTAGACAGAGACAGTGTTGTATCAGGTTTGAAAGGAAGAAATGTCTGCAGACTCCTTCCTGACAGTATTCCTGATACAAAACTTAGTAAGAAACAAAGCATCCTGCCTCACACCAGCAGTATCAAATCCAGATGGCATTTATAGAGAGTACACAAAATCCTACATGATATGGATGTCTATTCAAGAATTATTTTCTGTTTAATATACACAACAGGACAAGAGGGCATACATGAATAATATAATAAAAAATTGATTTAAAGCAGATGTCAGGAAGCCCTGTTGCACACACACAAAAAAAAAATCATGAATACTTACAAAAGCCAGAAGTGGTGAATTTCTGCAGGTACAAACACTGGACCCATTCAAAAACAATTGAATAGCTTATTGGGGTAGAGTATGGCCAAATAGTCCAAGTCTAACTGACATGTACTTTAACTACATTCTGTGCAGCAATCCAGTGTTATTTAAGGGTATGCGGCATTGTTTTCATACCTTGGGCCAGATATGGATAATAGCACTTTCTAGGATTTCCTTTATTAATGGCTGCAGAGAGATTTCAAATTCTAGATTTGCAGTTTAAATAAGATAGCACTCTGGACCACTTACTACAGCTGACATAGAGCAAATCTTCCTTTTTGTTCCTGTTTGTCATCTTCTTAACCATACACACAACCTGAAGGTTACAAAAGTACATTGGTATAACCCAAAGCAGCTTAAAAGAAGGTCTTACAAGAGAAGAAATGGAGGGAAAGAAAATAAATTATCACAAGTAAAAAATCACAAAACCTAGAGCATATTATAAAAAAAATCCCGCAAACCTTTCACATCTAAAGCCTTTCTAAAGAAAGAATGGGGGTTTTTTTTGTTCTAGAGACAAATAGCTTTAACTTAGATTGGACTTATTCTAAAGAGTAAGAAAGGATTTCAAGACTTTAAGAGAATTAATAAAGAACAGAGAATACAGCAAATTCTTTTCAATTCTTCATCCAGTAGATAACACATCCACATTTACAGTCACAGCTCGCAAATCTCAAAATGTTTTCTAAACTCTATTAGCAGCATGTTCCCCAGTATGGCAGGGTTTCTTAGCACACACACCGAAGAACTAGGGGCCATAGACTTCATATAATGGCCTCACTAAGCTTTCTACTGGGGATGAATGAAGTCCAATCAATCACTTCAAAGCAAAACTCTGAAAGGACAGAACTCATCAGCAACAGCTTTTCCACAGAATTGCTGTATGTAATGTTAGCTTCAAAGTTTCTGGAAAAGTTTCTTTTTGCACACAAAGCACAAAATTAACAAGGAATTCTCAAGCTCTCTGTGAAAATTAATCTTTCATATGTTCTTAATTGAAAGAATTTCCAGCAATTAAGCTATAATTGAAGGGCATCCAGAATAATTTACCTCTGATCTCCTTTTCATTAATAATTCGTCAGTTAACACCAGGAACATTTTTCTGAGTTTGTTATTTCAAAGACTTCATGATTCTCAGATCTGAAGTAATGAATTAGGATTCTAGAGTACATATAGATTCTCCCTTGTAATTAGCACAGAAATTCACTGCAATTCATTTAGAGTTTGAACGGTGACTTGCAAGAAATCATCATTCAGTGCTAGTTTTTAACCCTAGAAAAGGGAAAACAACAGGCAAATCACAGAGGTGGACAGAAAATGCTTTTAAAAAAAAAGCAAAATAATCTTTTAACACATTGCATTTCTCTGGGAAACAGAAGTTGTCTGATTACAAATTATTAAAGAAAGGTCTGGCATTTAATGTGTCTATGTATTTTTCAAATTGAGAAAGAAATTCACAGTATTTTATCTTCCAATAATTCCAATAAATTACTGGTACTATATCTGAGGCACTCCTTTCTTTCAAATGTGTCCCAGTCTCTCCTAAAAGAGAATGAATTACTAATATTTGAGAAAACCAAACCATTTCACAATCATAAAACCGGCAAAGGAAGAGCAAAAGTGTGCTTAAAAAAAAAAATAACCACAAACTTCTTCATATTAGTTTAGCTGCAATGTTCAGAGATTTAGGGACTTTAAAATATGTTTTAAGAAATACAATTTTTACGAAATATTCAGTTAGCTTATCTAAGTTTATCCTGAGTTATGAGTTATGTGTCAAGAAGCCTGCAACACTGTGCTTGACATATCAGGTATATACCTGGTTTATTAACTTAAAGCTGTGCTTAGAAGCATCCCTTTGTCTGCCTTCAATTAACTGCATGTTTAGATCAGTGCTTTCTTGTCAACAACCCACTGTTCTATTTGTCACTCTCAAATACCATGTGGTTTTAGTTTCATTCTACATTCGTCTCCACATCCTTTTTTTTTCTTCTTCTATACATGATTTCACCTTTCCCTCATACTCTACCTTCCAAAGTAAAATAATTTCTCATCAATGCAGTACCAATATGTGAAGAGTTAGATTGCAGTAGGATGACATGAATGGGAGTTCTGTGTGCATGCCAGAATTTTTCCAGATAAAAATGTGAACAAAAATACAGAAACGCATTTTTATTACGGCAACAAAGAAACTCAAGTAACAATATCTAGAGTACACTTAAGAAAGGAAGAAGTTAGAATCACTGAACATAGAGGATATTTCTAGTTCTAACTGCTGGCCACAGCTCTTCTGATGCAG
This sequence comes from Turnix velox, assembly GCA_013400935.1. Taxonomy (NCBI): domain Eukaryota; kingdom Metazoa; phylum Chordata; class Aves; order Charadriiformes; family Turnicidae; genus Turnix; species Turnix velox. The sequence goes on from VZTY01013591.1 coordinate 157,028, forward strand.
CCCAGGATACAACTGGTTCACGTCCAGCTTTTTATCCAGCAGTACCCCAAGACCTTTCCTTCAGGGGTACTGTCTATCATGTCTAACCCTAGTCTGCAGTGATAATGAGGACTGGCCTGACCCGGCACTTGGCCTTGTTGAACTTCATGAAGTTTACATGGGTCACCTTTCCAGCGTGTCCAGGTCCCTCTGGATGACATCTTTTCTCTCCAGCATGTCAACTGCACCTCTCAGTTTGGTGTCATCTGCAAACTTGATGAGAGTGCATTCAATTCCACTGCCTATATCATCCATGAATATATTCCCAGTACAGCACCATGAAGACTGTAGTTAGTTAACCTACAGTCTCAATACAAAATCAGGACATTTGCAAATTAGATGACATTATACAGGAAATGTTACTGCTTGTCTCACCTTTCTTCTCTCATCTCCAAGCTGTTTTTCTCATGCATACCATTATTTCATATGTGTATGAGAGACTCAAAGCTCCACCCATGTTCCAGTAAACTGATAAATTCTACTTAATGGCTGATAAATATTTTCCAAGAGACAACTCTGAAAAGAGTCAAATCCAGTGCGGTAAGTAGAGCCATCAGCACAAACTTGCATTCAAGTCTGCATGATATAGCCAAGCCTGGTTTACATTATAGAGTGCAAATAAAATACAGTTTAGGTTTAAAACAATCTTCTCCTCCCAAGATTCTAGTGTGGCCTTGAATACTTAAAGAGAACTGTAAAATAATGAAATATCACTTAGTTCCCACATAAAAATAAGGTGGATGTCAGAGTAAGACATAAACACAAAAAACCACCCATTTATATTTAGACAAACAAGCCTTTCTTTATAAACACAGTAAGAGACACACAGGCTCTCATATACTTAGAGAAGAAATTGCTACTGGGTTCATTTAATTACAAGTTGGAAAATAATTGTATATTTCCAAATGCCAATCAGAAATTTAAAGCTGCAGCCAATATCTTATTATTTGCCTCTTAATGCAACAGACAATGTGTCTGCGGTTTCTGCACAACAGGCAGGGCATCCTGGCATCCCAGTGAGATTCCTACGGAAGGAGAGGAGTTGAAGGAATACAGCTGTAGTCACAGGGGGAAAAGTCACTGATTAAGATTTCCGTGGTCTTTTGTTTTATGCGGTGCTTCTGAATGGAAATCACATACATTTAAAGCAGACTAAAACATTCACCCCCGAACCACTATCAGTGCTACTTCCAAAAGCCACATCTTGGAAATCCAGATAGCTAAAAATTATACTCAATTGAACCTTTGTTCTAATCAAATGTATCAAATCTTTCAGACCCATAGCAGCTAGTGAATGAGAGAAGTCTGAAATCTATCCCAAGAGCAGTTAGTAGAGAGGAAAAAAATGTTTACTTAAGATTGAAAATACTATGTGATTAATTTTTGCTCTCTGCATAATGTGCTACCATTGACTATTCCTACTCTAATGCTCGAGCCTATTTGTGAATAGGCTTGAATAAGGAAACTGCAAAATAGATCAAAATTCTTATTCAGATAATACTTACATTCAGAATCCTAGCAATCTAAAATATTTGAGAAATAGAGGGGGAAAACACACACAAAAAGGTTAAGTCAGGGAAAATAATTATTTTACTCTTATTACCATTCATTTGAAATGCAAAATCTGTACACAAGCATTTCCACGGCTCAGTTTACCCTGCAAAATGGAATAGTAATTCCCTCTTACTCAAGATGAGATCCACTTATGTATTGCATTTGCATTTTTGATGGAGTAATCAGATTTTCAAGAAGAGACACAGCAAGAGACAAGCTCATAAATATAGTTCGATGAATCACCATGAGAAAAGGTATTTGGAGATAATCTAGTCCAGCCTGCCCTGCCAAAGCAGGTTCAATTGGAGCAGGTTGAACAGGAACAGACATCCAGGCAGGTTTTGAGAATATAGACACCACCACCTCTCTGGGAAGCCTGTTCCAGTGCTCTGTCACCCTCAAAGTAATTTTTCCTCATGTTGAGATAGAATTTACTGTTTTCCTGTTTTTGCCCTTTGTCCCTTCTCCTGTTGTCCTCTCAACAGCTACCCTTACAAGGTAGCTGTAAGCATCAATAAAATACATAAGCACATAAAATAAGCACTGATAAACCCCCTTCCTCAGATTTCCCCAGGCTAAAATGAACCAAGTCACTCAGTCTTTCTTCCCCTTGTAATGGGTCTCCAGGAGTTCCTTTTCCTTCTTGAACTGGGAGGCTCAGAACTGGACAGCATACTTCAGATACTGCCTCAAGAGGGCAGAGTACAGGGGGAGGGTGGCCTACCTCATCCTGATGTCCTGATGTTTTAATGTGTATCAGGAGACCATTTGCCTTCTTGGACAGAAGGACACATTTGCTGTCTTACAGTCAACTTGTTGTCTACCAAGACTCCCAGGTATCTAGAGTAAAGGGAGAGGATAATTTGCATTGAATAAGGCTTTCCATGCCAAGAACATCTTGACAAATATCCCAGGCTCCACTAATCTCATTGTTATTTTACAACATTAACATGCTTGTGGGAGGGATACTGGGACAGACATAATGGAATTAAAAAAAAAAAGTCAATGCAGGAAGGAGGGATGTTAGATTTAGGGCCCTGGGAACTGTGCCCACAGCTCTCTGGAATACAAGCTTTACAGACACTACCATTACTACCAGCACTGCTGTGAGGAAAGATGAACCTAAGGTGCAGAATCATAAAATGTTTCAAGTTGGAAAGGACCTTAAAGACTGCCTAGCTCTAATCCTTCTGCCCTGGGCAGAGACACCTTCCATTAGACCAGGCTGCTAAAACCCCTCTTCCAACCTGACCTTGAACACCTCTGTGCACGAGAAGTTCCAATGTTTCATCTTAAGAAGAACCAACCCAAAGATTTTTCTCTTGAGGCCTTTCTGCAAAACTTCAATGTCAGTTCCCAAAGTTAAAGCATTCAAATTAATGATTTTAAGATCTCATGGAAATCTATACTGTACCTAGATATTTTTCCTAAGTAGTTTCAAGATATGAAGAGACACTAAAGTACTGCATAATAAAGATGAAACAAATGGAGAAATACGCTTAACATTTACATCCTTTGTCATCACCTTCCTTTTTTTTTTTAAGTAAAAGGATTACACAGTGAATTGAAGGAAACCTCATACACCACAGACTGTCTTCTCTGAGTAGAAGAGGACTAAGAGAAATACTCCCACCCACACAACACCGTGGCACTGTAGCTCCAACACACTACTGTTTCTCTTGGGCTAAGGTAGGAAATTCTACAGTCCCAAAAGCATTATACAATTCCCTTTCTGTGTCAAAGAAATAAATAGTGAATTCAACACTTAATTCCAAAGGTAAAAGAATCACATTAACACACAGTTGGCATTTTCTTATCATGCCAAAGAACAAAACAAACCCAGAAAAAAACTTGTAAAAATGGTGCCAAGAGAATCCCAATTGTCCCCCCAGACCATAAAAAGGGCTGGGGCAGGATGGGGGGGAAGGATGAACGGACAAAATGTACCTCCCCATTTTACGTGCCCTGCCACAAGAGGACCAGCCTAGCTCCTCACCAGCTTCAGCCCCAGGTTACACTTCCTAGTCACAGTTCCTTTTATCACCAGGGAGTTCTGCAAACACAGTGTTGCAGCTCTGACTGTGGTTTGAGTCTTTCCAGCTGTTCACAGAAAAGGCCATAGCCAGGGCAGTTATAACAGCAGAGATGCAATTAAGAGAATTTTTAATCTGCCAAACATCAAGCTCCTAGTGACCCATGAGGGTGAGCATCCTGCCATTTATCCTGTCCTTCCATTTCAGCCATTACTGACAAAAGTAAAGGGACAGTTTGATTCCAAAAATAAGCTTGAAAGCAGAGGAATATTAGGCCCAGCAAATCAAGTCTTGCTTTCAGTATATACTCCATCCTGAATAAGTCTGGTTAGAATATATGACAAGCTTAAACAAAAGGAAGGAAAAAGAAAAAGAAAGGGAATAAAGCCAGTGTTCAATGGGGTAGAGTCTAGCTGGAGGCCCATGTCCTGTGCAGTCACCCAAGGATCAGTACTGGGACCAGTACTGCTCAAAATATTCATCAGTGTTTTAGATGAGGGACTAGAGTGCACTGTCCACAAGTTTGCTGATGACAAAACTGGGAGGAGTGGCCAACACACCCGAAGGCTGTGCTGCCATACAGCCAGACCTGGCCAGGCTGGAGAGTTGGGCTGGGAGAAATTCAATTAAATATAACAAGGGCAAGTGTAGGGTCTTACATATGGGCAAGAACAACCCCATATAACAGCATAAGCTGGGGACCAACCTATTAGAGAGCACTGAAGGGCAGTGAAGGGGAAAGGGACCTGGGAGTACTGGTGGACAGCAGAATGGCTATGAGCCAGCAATGTGCCCTTGTGGACAAGAAGGCCAATGGCATCCTGGGGTGTATTAGAAGGGAGGTGGTCAGGAGGTCAAGAGAGGTTCTCCTCTCCCTCTGCTGCTCTCTGGTGAGACCACATCTGGAGCGTTGTGTCCAGTTCTGGGACCCTCAGTTCAACGACAGGGAACTGCTTGAGAGAGCCCAGTGCAGAGCCACAGAGATGAAGGGATTGGAGCATCTCCCTTATGAGTAGCAGCTGAGGGAGATGGGTCTCCTTAGCTTGGAGGAGAATGAGGGCTGAACACATTAATGTCCATAAATATGTAAAGTGTGAGTGTCAGGTGGATGAAGCCAGGCTCTTCTCAGCGACCTCCAATGATAGGATGTGGGGCAACAGGTGCCAATTGGAACACAGGAGGTTCCACAGAAATATAAGAAAAAATACATGAGGGTGAGAAAACACTGGAACAGCCTCCCAGAGAAGTTGTGGAGACATTTAAAATCTGTCTGGATGCATTCCTGTATGACCTGGTCTAAGTTTTCCTGCTCCGGCAGGGGAATTGGACTAGATGATTTATTGAGGTCCCTTTCAATCCCTGATATTCTGTGATTCTGTGAAAAAGAAGCGAAAGGGAAAAAGTTTTCCCTTAGCATTATCCATACCAACCACACAGAACTGCACACCTGAAATAAACATCAGGGATGAGACCTTGCATTTGAGACTTTGGCTACTAACACAGGATATTACACCACACACTCATAACTCAGTACTGGAATACAAGGCAAGAAGAAAAATTCTGCTTGCTATAGGACATTTCTGCAAAGGAACAATGAATATTTTGCTCAAGGCAGAGTTCAATCTGAGCAGCCAGCCAGCTCCTTCAGAAAGGGCGGAGAAGGCTCCAAGTAAGGGCTACTCCCAAACTCCAGGTAAAACCTTGCCTGGCAGCAGGCTCTGAGCAGTTGCAGGTAGTAAACAAGATTCAAGGTACATGAATGAATTACAAACATAAATAGGTTCCTTTTTGGCACTAGGAAGAACCTGGGCAGTGGCGTTCAGAGAAATTATTTGTTTGACACACATGGCAGGAGAAAATGCTCCTTTGGAGAGCACTGCTTGAGAGCTCCTGGGCTGTGGGCATGCCCTAGGTGAAGCAGACAATAGTGCCTGTGATACTCACTTCAGAGATAGTTATTTTTAAATTCCCACACCTCCCTTCAACAAAAAGAGAACCTGGACAGAGAGTTTCACTGAAATCAAATGCAAACTCAACTGAAACTTCGTCACAGTTAGAATTGAAACAGGAGCCAAACCTTAACTATTTACTATCTCTCTCAGCAGACAATCAATCAGAGCAACTGGTCACACTTTTGCACTCATTTCAAGTAAAATCCCCATACATTCTCACATTATAGTTATGAGCAAAGGTTTACCATTACAGCAATTGAAATAATACTTCACAAGAAAGAGAATAATTTTAAAAGAAGTTTTGTTATCTGGGGAAAATAAATTGAAAAAGCACTTTATGAGGTACAGTAAGGTTAATTGCAACTATCACAAATGCAGATGTAACTGGCAAAGGTTTTAGCATAGTCCACAGTGTTATGCATGACTGCCAGATGTATGCCAGCATGAAAGGGGAAGAGATAATAAAAATACTTCTACCACATGTCCTAAAACCAAGGCACTATTTTTCTTCTAAAAATTAGGAGAAAAAATGCAAGCTGACTGCTGCAGGAGCAAAAAAAAAAAGCACAGCATTACCTATATTCATCCGGTTGTGGCAGCAAATTAGTGTTGTTCTCCAAGAGTCATTCACAGCTATAATATCTCTTGGGAGGGAAAAAGCATAGTATACGCCTATAACCCATTAGCTACTACACAAAGATCTGTTTGAAATTAGCTTATTTTTCTTTGTGGCCACAGAGGCCTCTAAACACAGAATTATTATACTATTTCCAAACTTTTTTGCCAAGTGTTGAAAAGTCTGCTTGATTGTTCTCATAATAATAATCAATTACATTAGCAGCACTTGAAATGTGAAATACATAGCAGAACCAAGTGTCTTGAGATTCAATAGTTTTTTAGCTCATGTCAAAAATTGAGAGATGAGACTATCCACAGACACAACAAAGCACATTACAAAGATGTTATCACTTGATACTGAACAGCATTCACCAACTGCTTCAGCCCTTCTTTTTTAATCTTTAATAATACTTTCCAAATCACAGGATATTTCATGGTGTCAACTGAGTATACAGAATCTGAGTACACTAGATCAATATACATGTATTTTGCTTTATATGGTTTTAAATTATGCTTGAACTACTACTACAAGTTACTCCAACAGATTGGGGAATGATTGAAAAGTGTAATCTTGAATGTTTGGGTTTTTCTAACTATTGGTATTCTGGAGAAGAACTCAGCATTCCCTGTATTCCTTTCATTGAGTGTAAAGGAAAGCAACTGTTTTTCAAGGACTAATATTCATCAAAAGACCACAGAAAAAATGCTTCTGGGAAAAGTTTGTGTTTGCTTATTTTGATAAGGAAGAGGCCACCGGCATTTGTTCTTCCATGAGTTAACAGTGAGCAAGTTTCAAATTAGAAAACATTTGACAGTTCTCTCTTCCAATACTAGTTCTCCTTATTTTCCCCCACTCATTTTTTCATTAAGATCCATCTAGCTATTTCTCCAAAATGCAGCTGTGGAAATATTCCTTCTACAAACATATTCTGGATAGATTATACAGCCTGAAAAGTGTCTCACTGAATTTTAAACTACGGGTAGTCACATTAGCACAAGTTTGGGTGTATAAAACAATGCATTAAAATGTTACATTGATTAATAATACTTAACTTTGATTAGTTTGATGTCAATAATATTTTCATTACATATTCTAAAACAGTGAAAACGTACCATTAAAAGAAAAATATACCATATTGAATATGATTTCCTGAATGTGGATCTAAAAGAACAGCAGCTTATTATTTTAATAATGCTTGTCTTCATTTTTATCCAAAAGAAGTGATCAAGAGTTATGAAGAGAGAGACAGACAACAGCCTAAAAGTTCACATGTACAGCATTCAACAAAATAAAACAGCGGAAGTGATAGCTAAGGAACAGTGTGAACTAAAGGCAACACAATAATACGCAATAATAGCAATGTAACCTACAATACATGCATTGGTGTTAGAGGTTAATGAACAAGCAGCTAATACACCTTTATTACCAAGGATCACTTTCACAACTTAAGTCTGAGCCCAAAGCCAGGAGAGAGACCTGACTAAAATGCCCAAAACTCTATCCCTTGCCACAGAAACCAGATCATGGAGCACAATAAGCAGGATAGGAGGAGAATGGCACATACAACTTTCCTGTGTGCCCTGGAAAGCTGAAGCATGACCAGTGTAACTCCAGGTCCCACAGTGACTACCATGCCAGTAACTTTGTCCAAAGATGCATACCCCAGAAGAAATTAAGGCATAAGGATTTTATTTTCAGTCTAATAAAATTTCAGTCTAATCTAATTCAGTATTCTTACATGGCTTTTATTTTGTATGTTTGTTGTCCAAATCTTCCTGTTTATTCTTTTGCACTGCAACTGCCTTAAGGCACTAGAGAAAGCAATGGTTAGCAGTATCATCCATTCTTTGTCAGTATTGTCACAGCACTGAAACCAGTGCCAGAAGTTCCTCCTTATAATAGAATACATAGAAACCAATTCAGTTTATATGATGCAGGTCACTGCACAGCACATAAGAGTTCATGAAGTTTTATTGAGCACATGACCTACAGATTAAGAGAATCACCAAGCTACCAATCCATGTATGAAATATACTTTTCAGTACAAGGAAGTGATTTGATGTTCTATTTTTCTTTATCGGCTACTTTTTACAATTACATTTTGGCACTGTTTCAAAGACTAAATTATTCTCAGACCTCATCACTTCAGCATAGTTCAAGATCATTAACTGCTGCAATTAAATGGCCATGAGCTTCATGTTTCTGGTCAAGCAATCTGTGTCCTGACATACCAACATACTGGGGATAAAGCAAATGAAACATAATTGTCCTTCTCTGCTGACCACATTCATTAATCCTCATTCATGCCTTGGCACTTTCAGGAAGGAAGGGGAGTTGTGCGTGGAAATACAATTCTGGACATAAGAAAGCAATCTACTGGAGCAACCTAAAAAATCCATATAATTACATCTTCTATAGTCTTTCTCTTCAAAAATTAACTGAAATGGAAGCTTAGAAATAAGCAAAAGAAAGTACAGTTACTGTATGTTCATTTCATTTACTATACAAGTCATATCCTCAAACATGGCTCTATCATCTACTTGCACCTGCATTAAATCTCAGCTTTGAAAATACACATTGAAAGCCTTTGAAAAGCAGGTGTTAAAAATACTGATTGAAAGCAATCAAGTTGGGACATATCTGAGGTTACTCTTCCTTCCATCAATATGCAAAGCATTTACTTTTCCTCTGTTTTATTTCTCATATTGATGCCTTGTCCTTCCTGTTTTGAGCAGGTATTTCAGGGCAGACAACAGACACTCTATTAATAGTCTCTCTATGGTCTCAGAGGCTTTGCCAATTCGTTTTATACCTTCATCCATTTAGCATTTTCAATTATAAAAGATACTCCTAGAATGCAAAATGTATTAAGACAAACTTACAAAAAGACTGAATGCAATGCTAAAAGGAATGAATCATGAAAGTTGAAATCTTCATTGTCTCCTTCCAGAGGTGCCACATTACAAAGAGGTGCCCCACAGAACCCAGAACACATCAGCAAACTACAAATTTTAAGAACCTCTTGGACTGGGAAAGACGAAAGAAAAGTAACTTCCAGAACAGAAGTAAACTGGCCTAGTGCCTTTTGCCCTTAACTTCTAGGAACAGAAAGCTGCTGGTGAAGGAGTGAAAAAGTCAGATGAGAAGTTCAGAGACAAACATCCCAAACAGGTAACACTTAATATTCTTCCATAAGTTTGTTCTATTGCAGATGTCTGAGGTTCCCTGCCAAAGTGCGTTATTAATACTGAAACACAAAGACACTTCCATTCCAAAATATCATCCAAATTACAAAAAACCCAAACCAAATTAACTCCATAGTTAATCCACACTTGGGAATGAACCTGTCTTGAAAGAAAGACAGATTAAATAACTTCACTAATTGGTTTTTTATCACTCTGATCTCCACATATCTGGCTTGTGGTCAAAGGGGTGGAGTACAAGACAAGCCTGTGGTGTACTGCATCATGTACAGATGAGGGTGAACACTATCTGAACTGCATGAACTGAATTTGTAAGACCTAAATCAGTGTCAGTTTAGAACTGTTTCTTTCTCCTTAGTGGCCAGTTTATATAGAATATTTTTTACGTCCAGAGATATGACCTGATTTCTAAGGAACTTCACAACTGAAGGCAATTGAGAAAACACAATAAATCTGTTCACTCTTTGTCAGTGGTTCTGGTCAGGGAGAGGAGACAGTTATGTTGTCATGGGAAACACAAAATTGCATGGAAAGGGAAAAGCTACATTGCTCAAAATCAGCCTGTTTTTCTCTAATTGCAGAAACTGTGAGACATACTCCAAAGCTGCAGAACTTTAAAAGGCACACTCCTCATCTATACCTCCTACTTTTTGTAGCAATAAGACAAAGTCACTTACTACTAGGTTATTAGCCAAATTAAATATCTATGGAATTCAAAAGATATTGGAGTAACTTTACCACAATATCCAAAGATTCTCTGCTGAAATTTCTTCTGCTTATTCCAAAACACTAACATTTTGGACTCCTTAGTGTCAGTAAGTATCAGAGCTGTCCCTTCTTGTCAATAACTATCAAAAACCTATTTTGCTTCTCTTAAGAGAGATCACTTACCCTTCCATTGCCTTTATACTTTATGCAGAATACACTCAGCAATACAACTAACCAAGCAGACTTCATGCCTAGAGGACACAAGGCTCTCCACAGTTATTTTGGACAAGCAAATCCTATAGAGATGCATACACAGCATACTTTGTTCCCTCAGCACCACCCTGACCATTCCCATCCACATCTCTACGACTTTATAGTCTTTAGGGAGCATACACTAGAGGGATACAAAAAACTTCAGAAGGTAACAGCAATCATTATTTTTAGGTGATCGAGTTCACTCAAATAACTTTCTAGTGATTGATCCAGTGGATTTTTAATCTTCCATTACTTCTATATTTCTACCATTTCCTTATCCCACTAGGAAGGTAATAACACAGTTAAGTATATGATTGACATGGTGGTACTTATACAGTAAGCTAGCCTGTTAGCTCTGCTAGGACAAGGTTTGCAGGCATTTTACAGGGCTGAGCTGCTTGCTTCAACTTCACAGAGCTCAGCAGTATTGAAGACACATGAGTTACACTCATAGCCAGTCATTTCAGTCATTTCTTTCTTACATCTTCTCTTTTCTAAATCTTCTATCTGTTATGCAGACCTTGAACAGTGAGCCAAGCTTCAATAAGGTGCTCACAGCTCCTAAAACAAACAAATATATACAGACACAGATGCCTTCAAGTCTCATCCTGAGGTCCAGACCAGAATCAAATCCTGTAATTACGCCTCATGTGAGAACTTGAAGTGCTGGGGACATATTCTTCTATTAATAAAAAGGCATTGTGGAAGTACTTTTTTTACAGAGTAGTCACATCAAGAAAACTGCTCTCTAGTATGTGCGTGATGAGTATCCTTGATTACACCACTGAACACACTGCTACTATGCCATAGTCTACCCAAGACATCTTCCTCATTATCTCTCTCAAACAGGAATGATTTCAATCTAAACACAGATTAAGACTGATTTAAACTAAATTAAAATATCTAGTAAAGGTTAAGCATGTTATAATAGGATCACAGATTAAATCTCCACCAGATATGTTTGTGTCTGAGCCCTCTGCTCATTTTAATGAAAACAAATTAATTGAGCAGAACCTTCTGATGAGGGACACAGCACCATCAGGTTGCTCCCAAGGCACAGCCGCATAGAAGCTAAAGCTGCTCAGCCTAAGGATCTGGATCCTCTAAAGTCATCTTTATTACATCTGCCAGGTCAGTAACTTAAAATAAGAGAGTTAGGGCTTAGGGGTTTTTGAGATAGGATTTTGTAGTGGGTTGTTTTTTTTTTCCTAAATCCTCAAAAATCTTTAAATAGGGTTAAAGTGGAAAATCAAGTAGTTAGTAAAGATAAGATTTATCTTACTTGTATAATCCTGGTTTAGGTTAGAAAAAGGCTGCTGGAGAATTTCTCTTCTCTGAGCATCTGTCACAACAGACTTGCAGAGTCTTATGCCTTGCTAACTGAACTAATTTCAGGTAAAATACTATTTATTAGATTTTTCTGTTTGCCTTTTCTTTAGTTAGTTCAGGAGGTTACTGATAATTCTTCTTGTAAAATGTATTTTTATGCAGTAAGTAGTGGATGGAGGAGTATATATTTGAATTAGGTTATGCAGTCTGAGCAATTGCAGTCCATTGAAAATACAGTTTCCCACACAGATCCACACACACAGGGCAATGCAAACACTTTGCATGTACTTTCTGGGCTTCATTTCATGACATTCTGAGTAAACATTGTAACATCTTATAAACAATCGGAAACACTGGTTCACTAAAGTTTCTTTATCCCCAGCCTATAACAGCACACTCCAGTCACATGTTGACGGGCACCTTTAGGTAGGCCTATTTTGTGCTATTTTAAGGCCTGATCTTCTATGAAAACTGCTATGAATTATACGGCACAGCAATGCAATTAGAGCAGTTGAACTGGAATTTCACCAGAATTTCACAGAAGTCAACTAATACTGTCCACTGTTACTGAGGTAGTATAAACAAAAATAACGAAACCTGAGAGATAACTTCCTTTATTTATAGAGTGCTTTTCTAAAGCATTCATTCAGTTTATTAATTTTGGGGTTTTTTTCTTACAAACCAGATATTTGCCCATACATAATGAATACACACTTGAATAAATGAGCTCAATTACCATGAGCTTTTTTCTGCTTATTGCCTTAAGCAATCCATGGGTCTCAAGAGTTAATATGACCCATACCAAGAACAAACCAAAGGGCACACAAAAAAAGCCCACAAAAATAAGAACTAAGAAGACAAAGAAACAATTCTGTAATAAACTTGGAATTATAATCTCTGCAGCATCTACTGCTAGCTGTCACAAGCTGTATTAATAACCATAGCAAGAATTACCTCCTACTAGGTTAATTTATTAAATATGCAACAAGGCCTGACAAAACATCTCCAAGTACAGAGGATTAGAACTCATTTTCTAAGGTGATAATGTTTTCCTCTACTAGAAAAAAAAAAAAAGGTTATCTTCAATAGAAATGTAACTGAATGAAACAAATAAGAATGTTTCTTGAAGTTAATTCCCCTAGATCATATGACAGGAAGCAACACACATTTTTGAAAAACAATTGAAAACATTATCTTTGACAGGTTAGTGCAGCATATCAAATTGCAAAAGAATAAAACATTATCTACTTTGGTGAATTGTCAATATCCCAACAAACAACTGAATGTGCAACCTCCCTCTGGAAGAGCCATAGATAATGTGACACCAGAACTTCATTCTGGTATCATCATCGTGAGATCATGATCGTGTAGGTAGGAAGGCACCTTTTAGATCATCAAGTGCAACCATCAGTCCAACTCTGACAAGCCTCATACTTGCACAGGGATTTGAACACTTGACCACCACACATCAGGAGTTTCATGCTCTCCCAACTGAGCTATGCACATTTCCACTGTCAACTTTAACCGTAACGTTAACTTAAAGCCTTGACTGTCCATTCTCTTCTTCCAGGTAAACCATGTTTTAGAAAAGGAATCTTCCAGCTTTGGGTCACTATCTATCATTCACTGGTTCTAGTATGTGCATCTATAGCATATTTAACATTACACTTTTTTTTATTACCTTTCAGATTATTAATCAATAAGAATGAGCAAACTGATCTAGTGCAAGATGTCTGCTCATTGCAGGGTGGTTGGAGTAGATGACCTTTGAAAGTCCATTCCAACTCAATGCATTCCATGATTCTATTCTAATGAGAAGGATCAAGCTGCAAATCCAGATCCTCCACCTCTTCACACAAAATTCACAGATGATCAACAATACTCCTCTATTCGGATATTGTGCAATCTGATGTGGAAAGGTCCCTTTTCCATACCAACCGAAGGTTAATTATCTATGAAGAACTAGAGTCCCAAAACACTGACCTCTGCCTTGAACTTTATTTGAGTACATATATCATAGTATTCAGTCTGTAAAAACAATATTCTGCTACTATTCATCTTGATGGTTTTCCAAGTTATCACACAGAAAGGTCATGCACGAAGGTATGCCAGTAACTCTATTTGTTTCAGTTATTAATTAAATCAAGATGAGTCACAGAGTCAGCCTGCAACCAGATCATAAGGAGTATGAATGCAGTGTTTAACTAGAAATACTGACCTCAATTGTAGAAGTCTCGCCCCACATGAGAATCTAAACTCCAGGATTCAGAACTCCACTTCCTGAAATTGAGCCAAGTCTCCTTTTAGTTTCTCATACCTCATTTTATTTCCCCCAGAAAGCAAGAGGGAGCAAAAAATTTAAGGGATTTTTTCAGAATTTAAGCCTGAATTCTGCAAAACATAACCAAAATGTAAACAGATATCAAACCACAGGTATCAAAGAGTAAAGGAGAAAACAGAAGTTCATCTCTAATTAACACAGTATTAATCACCTTCTTTCAAACTGCAGGAGTCGACAATGTGCAGTGCCGAGTAGATACAGGATTTGATTTAGAATCATAGAATGGAAGAGACTTTAAAGATCATCTTGTTCCAAACTCCCTGCCATAGGAAGGGACACATCCCACTAGACCAGGTTCCTCAGTGTCTTGTCCAGCCTGGCCTTCAACACCTCCAGGGAGGGAGAGTCCACAACCTCTCTGGGCAACTTGTTCACCACTCTCACGGTAAAGAATTTCTCTTATATCTAGTCTGAATCTATTCTCCTTCAATTTACATCCATTACTCCTAGTCCTGCCATCACATATCATATTAAAAGTCCTACCCCTGCCTTTCCGTAGGCCCTCTTCAGGTATTGATAAGCTACTATGAGGTTCCCCTGAGCCTTCTCTTCTCCAGGCTGAACAACCCCAACTCCTCCAGTCTGTCCTCATAAGGGAGGTGCTCCAGCCCTTTCATCATCTTCATAACCCTCCTCTGGACCCGCTCCAACNATGCACATTGCCAGCTTATGTTAAGATTTTCATCCACTGACACTCCCAAAACTTCGTCTTCTGGGCTGCACTCAAGCCATTCTCTGCCTAGCCGGTATCAGTGCATGGGGTTGCCCCAGCCCAGGTGCAGGACCTTGCACTTGGTCTTGTTAAACTTAATGAGGTTGGCATGTGCCCACCTCTCAAGCCTGTTAAGGTCCCTTTGGACGGCATCCAGTTTCTTCATAATCCTGTTTTCTTCATTCCAAAATGGTTGCCAAATGAACAAAGTGCATGTACCCTTGGACTCTGAGAAGACATCAACAAAACATCAGACTTAAGAGTCAGTAAAAGAAATATAGCCTAAACCATAATAATCTAGGGAAGATGTTTGATTTGTAACTATAATTTTGAAAAAAATTGGTATTTATTTTGCAAAACACAAGCATTTCTGTAGCACATGAGAAAGCAACAGCAATAGGACTCAATACAAGAGGACAAGTGGAATTTGCTTATTTTATGTAGTTAAGTACCTTTAGTCACAACATGGAGCTAAAACCAAATTTGTTAAATCATTCAGTCTTTAAGAATACAAAACACTTGAAAATACCTACCTTTTAAAATTAATAAGGTTTCCCTAAATGACCTGTAAAAGTAAGACAAAATTTCACAATGCCAGTAAGTTCCTCAACTCTTTCATTCCTTTTCATTCTTCTTTAGATACTTATAATAAAAACAAAAGAAATGACCTAGTAACATTTCCAGATGAAAGTCTGGAAAAAAGGAGGAATCTTCTCAAATTGCTTTAGAGAGGGGTCATAGTAAAAACAAACACATGATCCTCATAAAAGCATGCCATGTATTTTTCCACTATAGTTAAGTAGAGGCCCAACCAGCACAGATCCACATGAAGCAATTTAATTTGAGACAATCTCAGGCAAGTTTTGCACATCTACATTGTCAGGAAAAGATCTCTCTGCTCATAGATGACAGAACTGACACATCAGAGTAAATCTAGCCACATTTATCTGATGACGGATCTGACTAATTAGGATCATATTAGGCCACCAGTTGGCCAACACATCAGCTACAACTCTCATCTGAGTTAATTAACACCATATTTCAATACTAAATCAAGTGAACTCTCAGTGAGAGCCAAACATTTGTGTGCACAAATTGTTTCTGAGGACTATTGTCTCTTTGTTCTCACAGCAATTCTTCTCTTCTAACCTTTTAGGCAGATACATGTCAGAGAATGGTGAGAGCTGCTGGTCTCACCAGCACTAGTCCCAACCCAGCAAAGTACCTGAAGAATAATATCAATAACTGATCCTATAGGATTGCATGCATCCAACTTCCACTTTAAAGTGGACCTGAGAGGGAGGGACTACAATCCAGGAGGGACTACAATCCAGGTAGCTGCAAACCTTACATCGAGACTCAAGTCTCAGACAGTAGCAAGTGACATGCAATTTCTCATTTGCTAAGTGGATAAACAGAAAATAATTTGAGACTTACAAAAAATCCTTGGTTCATCTCTGTGCAAGTACTTCTTAAAAGTTCAGAAAATATTTCATAATATAACAGATAAAAACAAAGCATGCATGAAACTTAAATATCTAATTCCATTGTTCCACCAATGGAATTCTCTTCTGATAGTATTTACATAGATTATTCATGTATGATATGAGAAACATGCACAGCTATGACTGGAAGGCCTACAAATGAGAAAGGAAAAAAGAATGAGAACAGCACTAACCCCTGAACAGCCTGAGATAAGTATTTTGGGCAAAAGAACTTCCTGGTGATTTTATGACCTCGATAGAGTGATTTTTCACTTGAAATATCTCTCTAGAATTACTATCTGTGGAGTAGCATCATCAGAACTTCCGTTAAAAGCAAAAGGGAAATACAATCACTACTTTGGCATTTAAAACACATTATTCCCATTGAGCTAGGGGTTAAAGGAAAAGTTTGGGTACATTTTATCCCCCATTTGATAGAAATCAGCAGTAAAGTTCTATTTTTCATGGAGGAATACACGAAGACACCCATGCTTTTGACTGATCATGAGCCAACACACTACGCTCAGCTGATGCTTTGTTTTCTTAAGCCAGTCTTTACCATCTATTGCACTAGAATGCTTTTAATGAAAGTCTTGCCTGTCAGGTAGGACTGATTCACAGTAGTGCCACAGCATCACTAGTAGGGCAAATGGAAACAGATCTCAATATGAGACACCCAATGCCTTTGCTATCCAAATATGCAAAATCTGTACAAGTGAATTTCAATTTATTGAATTCAGTTCAGAAATTCAGGGACAGGGAAACTTCCCATTGATTTCAGTCAGGAAAATCTACAGCTTCAGCAGGACTGCTCTTCCTGACCAGTCAGGTTGATTTAAAAGACTTTAATTACCTTAGATAAATCAAATGCCAGAGTCTGGCTGAAGGCTAATAAATACTAATTAACAAAGATGATCTCTAAATATCTATTAAAGACTAATCTAAGTTCTCTTTGCCACAGAAGCTAACTTGCCAGTAAAAGCAGTTTTAAATACTGAGATGAGAGATTATTTGTATGTAACATTTTTTTGAGAAAATCAGCTTTACAAGTTAACTCTTTCACCTTCAGTATCAAGCAGACTAAGGATAAAATACCATTCACAGGGCACAGGGTCTAGCACTATCTAAACAACACTTGAAGATCCCAAACAAATAACTAGATTTGGAAATGTTTCCAGTCTGTCAAGCCTGCCACCAGCTTCAGAGAGACTCAATTAAAAAAACATATACTTTTCTTTTTTAAAACATAGCTAAAATATTTAAGAGTTCAGAACAGGAAAAAAACTTCAAGGTATATGACTTTTATATTTACATATATGAATAAAAATACATATCTATGACAGGAATATGCATTTTAAATATATGCACTTATATACATATTCCAGCTGTAGTATTAGATAGTGTTAGATCTTTTTAGCCTAGCACAAAAAAGCTGTGTTCTGGTTCCCTTAGTTTTTTTCAGTGCTACCAATTGAAGCTTAGAGGTTTCTTCCATCTAGACAAGGATGAGCCTCCTCTCTTAGAAAACATCTGTTTTTGCAAGACATATGCTAAAGAATCAAGGAGAGCAGGATGTAAACTGCTTAGTCAAATAGTTTAAAGATAATGAAAAAATAATTACAAGAAAAAAAGCTATAAGACTAAGATCTGGATGTAATTAGCTGTACTTAAAATGCCAAAACACTAGGCTCAGAAAGGGGAAAAAAAAATTCTTGAGAGCTCCTGATGATTCTCACTAATAAGGGTGCTGCAATCTGCTCCCAGTGTTTACTGGGTGGGAGCTGTGGAGCTGGGCTCCCTGCTTACAGCCAGGCATATGTTTTCATGCTGTGCCCAAGTCCTATTAGACTTGGCAGAACTATAACCTATGGATTACGAGGCTTGTGCTCAGCCCTGGACAGCTCTAGCAGCACAGCTTGACTTGGTTCAAGTGCAATAGCATGAAAATATATTATGTTTTTGGGGTACTTGTGGAAATTTCATTGATGAAGAGTATATTGGATCTGATCCTTCACAAGCTAGTAATTTATTATAGGGCTACGAAAGCCAAAGAAACATGCAGTTTGCATTTATTTAACAAGAAAAGGGAGAGATTAAGTGCAGTTATGGTTTGTCTAGTGCTGGGTGTTTTTAAACACACATGAACAAAAATTAAAAAATAAAAAAATGTATTAGAAATACAAACATGTTTTTTAAAAAAATTACTGGTAATGGAACTATTTCTGTTGGTTCACTTTGTACTGCTAACCATGATGAATCCAACAGTTTATTTTAACCTACTGTTTTTTTAATGGATCACTTCCCAACTTCATATCTTTTAACTTCACAAATAAAATATTTTTGTTGTCTTCCTGGATTTTATCATCCAGAAGGAGAGCAGAAGTGACCTGCATTGCTCCTACTAAAAGTGGGAAACTACAGGATAGTCCAGTCATCTTGGTGGTGGAGCCAAATGCCAGTTCCAAGGTACCTCAGAGGCGGATGGTAGGAATGAGCAATTTCATAACGCACTACAGAGGAGCAATCCAGATGAGGCAAGACTGAACCACCAACTTTAAACATTTTTAAACAGCCTAAGTGGACACTCATGAATGCACCTCTACCCTGAGGTACCTCCTCCTATAGGCAGAGCTATTCCCTCCCCAGCAGCACTGACTTTTGCATGCATGTAAAATGGCAGGGAAAAAAAGTGACAGTAGGGACTACTATTTCCTCACTTCACATGAGCAAACTTACCAAGACCAATGCTATACATTGTAGTTGGTAACCTGGGTGAGGAAAAGGGAACGGAACAGCCTCTTACTTCACATTTTTCCCCTCCCCACGCTGCGACATATTTTGGTACCCTGAAGCAAAACTACAAAGGCACTTTCTCTAGACATCTACTTTGGCACGTCAAAAGAAATCAGCTTGCACGCAGTGCTGGGTTTACGTCCTGCCAGCTGGACGATTCAGATACAGGCTATTCTCCTACTGTATAATTAGAGGACATGGCCAGGTGAAGTCGCAAAATTCCCCAGTTTCCTTTCTAGGCTTTTTTTTCATTTAAAATACTCAGAAATTTTCAAAATAAAACCTTTTACCAATGGAAAAATGCTGAATTGGAGAAAGAAATTTCTACGGGGACTGACACTGTCAGTCTTTCAATGAAAACCAGACACAGAAGACCAGTCAGCCCACCCACAGACAAGCTCCCAAGGGGGCACTCCTCTTGGCTCCTCAGTTCAGATTTGCTGAGAAAAGCTAGTTGGGAACATGAAAATTTCCACAATATGGATGTTCCAGTTCCCACACAGCTTCCATGTTAATTGTCCAGTTAAAAAAACCAAGTACCCAAGATGTAGGCTCACCCCCTCAGGAAATGTGTCAATAGCAGTCTTCACCACTTATCAGAACACATTCTGCCATTAGCTAAATTAAATGCAGGAGGAAAGACTCCACTATTACAATCAAAAAGAAAGGAGTAGCAGACAAGTGCTGATTCTTCAAGAGAATAAAGGAAAAGGTTGTGTCACTCTTTGATGAGGAGTGGAGAAGCTCCGAATAGTTTGCCTTTGAGTTCAACTGTGAAAGAAAGACTCAAAAACACAGGAGCTCAAGTTTACACAACCATCTTTCTTATTTCAATGCACAAAATGAAAATTTATATAAACTGTTCCTTAACATTGGTATAAACCCCTTCATCATTAGATGATCTTTAAGGTCCCTTCCAACCCAAACTATTCTATGATTCTATGATTACTTTTCATGAAATTTTTATACATCCACTTTGAACACATTTGTTAATAACTATCTTTGTTTTTAAAGTTAGTCCAAGATTATTACTATCTGCAAACAAACAGCAACAGACCATAATCTCCCATCCTCTTTAAATTAAAAGCTGAAATTTTAATATAATCAGAAATGCTTCACAGAATTCATAATAAAACCTTCAGTACTAAAAAACACAGTGTTTCCAAACTGATTGTAATTAAACACATCCACTGATGCTAACACAAATTAGTTCTTGAAAAATTATTTCACGAATTTTTACAACTCAATCTGTTCCATGAAAAACTAAAACTGAGTACATTGCTCTCTGCATTTCACTCTCTGCACTGGCAGCTAACATAGATATCACATCCACATGTACGTACACGCATTCTGATGTACATATGTGCTTATCTTTCCAGTCAGCTGCAAAAGTGTTCATCTTGGCTAGGGAAGTCCCCTTCAGAGATCTGAGCAGCACTTTCCTGCCTAAACAGATGAGATCCAAAGCTACGGCCATGCTGGTTTTAGGCAGACTGTCATTAGGTACTATAACTAGCCATGTTGAGTATATTAATTTCAATCACCCCAGGACTTCCAGCTGAAAGCCTTCAGCAGGACTCCAGCCAAGAGGAAGGAGAGAAGGTTGTTCCTCCATGGGAAGCTGGCTAGACTAATAAGGAAGACAGAGCAGGATGCCTCAGGAAGGCAATTCCTTGAGGAGTTCACAATAATGGCACACACTCATTTTTGATTCAAAGGTTTGTAATATTTTTGGCTCCAATGGGACTATTCTGTTTTTCTTCTGCTTATTCAGACTATCTCCTCGATGCCCCATTATGACAAAACTTAGTTTGCCTAGTCTGGAAAGTCAAGATTAAAGTCTAAAATCAGCAGATGGATGCTAGAATTTCTTTTCCTCCTCAAATCCATCTACTGACATTGCAAAGTGTGCCCTCTGAAAAAGATCAATAACTTCAAGACACAAAGGAAAAGGACAGACCTAAACCCACAACAGACCTACGTCAGCCTACAAAGGATAGAAAAATCAATAGATTTCTTAAACTGCAGACAAATTCTCTCAATTCAAAGTACAATCCTTCCATTTCCATACTTTGTCATGTGAACAAAACATTATTACAGTACAGATGCCAGAGTACTCTGTATCTGATGTAACCTGAAAATTACTTTGGACAGGTTCTAAAAACAGAACCTCCTGTCACCATATGAAGACACTCTAGCATTGAGGGAAACAAGAAACAAAACCATGGAAGTTTTCTTCCAAGATAGTTATTGTATATTATACCAATGTAAAAGTTTGGGGGTTTTTTTATAATAATTAAAAAAATATGCATTCCACCATATTAAATAGTTCATCATTATCTTGTATATCTTCGATGTCCCTACATTCTCATGTAGAAAACAGGAGTGGAAAACTAAAGTATCAACCTTTAATACTGTGTATTGAGCAAATGTTAAATATGTTTTTGTTATCATGGTAACAGTTTAGGCTATTTTTTTTTGATTGACCAATTGAGGGAGGTTTTTTTTAATTAAGAAATATTTCTTTTAATTAAGAAATATTTCTTTCAATTTTCAAGAGCTGAATAAGAGAAGTCTGGTATGTTTAGACCCTTCTGTACTTCCACACCCATTAATAAATATTTTTAATTGTGCAACTTCTGTTATATGTTGACAGGAATAAAAGGTTCCAGAACAGGAACTTAATGAACTCATTACAAACATGGAATAAAACTTTCTATGTATATGTGAATACAATGACAACAAAAAAGGGTGAGGATGGCCAAGAAAAAGGGGTAACTAGCATCTGATGGAAGCAAGTGTCTTGGCTACAGCCAGTACAATAAACAACTGTACTGCAAGTTATATGTTACAGAACTTCTCATTCCCCTCATGCCTGTGCTTACCCTGCCCAGAATCTTTTCACTCCTTTAGCTTCCAAAATCATTCCAAAACAATGGACTCCACATATTCGTAGTGCCTCTTTATAATACTCCTAAATTCCTGCTTCTAATTTGGCATCCAAATAAAAGAATTTCATTTGTCTATACATACAAATCTAGAACTCTTCCTTTCAAATGCTGTCATATGCTAGAGAAAGTTACACACACAAAAAAAAAAATTACATTAGCACTGTCACTTTCTGAAGCCATGTGACAGTGTGTTGCTGTCTTCTTCAAAGTAGGGGAATAGTTTTTCCGCCATCAAGTGAGTGTTATTTGATGAAAGAGAAGCTTTACTAGCTAACAGATAATGAAGCGCTTTCAGCAGTGCCTCTCATCTACAGCCAAGTGGAGGACAAGCAAAAGCAAATTGCTTCTTCAGTGAAATAAAAAAAAAAAAATTGTTCCTCTTCCATTATCATCCCTGGTCCTGCAAATGTGTGAGCAGATATTGCAGCTTTCTAGCTTTCCTGGCCTTATTCAAAAATATCATTCCAGCAAAAAGAAAAATACTGCTTCAATTTGAAATTATTTCAAGAATCACCTTCATTTCTGGGCTCTATGGTAGAAGTACATATAAGTTCCTTTACCACAATAGTAATAACATTAGTGGCTTTGGTGAAATTATTTGCCAGTTCTAATAGAACAGCTGCTTTCAATAGAAGTCAAAGTGAAGTTTGGTACTAAATGTAAGATTGCAAAAAATAAGTCAGATTTTGAGACAGTATCCACTTTTCCACATAAACCAATTCCAAAGAAGAAACAAGAAATTTTCAGAGAATTGGTCTGTTGGTAGTTATCAAATATCAACTATCAGATGGGATCTTGAACTCTGTAAGTTTTTAAACAGAAAACTGATGTAAGCTGGAAGACTGTGAGCAGTTTATTTTTTCTTTCCTTAAGTGCACAGAAATCGACAGCACAGTAAAGACAGGGAAAGCACAGAAGATGGGAAAACTCTTAGAATCATATAATCATGGAGTTGGAAGGGACCTTTAAAGATGACATCCTGCACTACATCAGGTTGCTCAGAGCCTCATCAAGCCTGGCCTTGAATACTTCCAGGGATGGGGCCTCCAACACCTCTCTGGGCAACCTGTTCCACTGTTTCAACACCCTCATGGTGAAAAACTTCTAACAACTAATCTAAGCCTGCATTGCTCTAGATTAAAACCATTGCCCCTCATCCTGTTGCTACGTAACTCTGACCCAGCATTGCCAGGCCCATGCAGAGAATCACCACCACCAAACTATACAGGCAAGCCACGAGAACTGTGGTCTGTCTCCACCACTGCCTTAGATAATGGCTTTTTTTTTCATTCAGCTTATTTTTTCATCCAGAGTTAAATACAAAGAATAAGAAAAAAATTCAGCCAATTGTATAAAGTTAATTCAAAAAAGCTTTTTATGCAATATGCTTGATCACTTGATGCTATAAATGCAGTTGTCTAGTGAAGGATGCAACATGACTGACCTAGGCAGAACACAACTGATGGCGGCGGACATGTTGGAACTCCTCGGTGGCGAGCCTTGGGAGGAGCAAGATGGCACCGCTGCCTAGAGGGAATAGTGTGCTTGGTTTGCAGAGTCCTTTGCATGACCAAGGATGCCCTGCTTACCTTGTGACTGCCTTGGAGGCGGTGCTGGTATCTGCTTTAACAAAGCAGTAAGCGCCTTTTGTAAGGTATTGACCAATCGGTACAAGATGCTAGTATGTTCCATATAGGAAGGTATATAAGTATGTCAGTAGGTACAATAAAGTGACATTTTGCTAACATCAAGCAGCGTCCCGTCTCTCAATCACAGCAGTCTAGGAATAAATGTCACAGCATACCTAGAGTTGCTACTATTCTGACATAATCTAACATCTACCATACTTGATCTCAACTGTTTGTCAACAAAAGGTGGCAATACAGCAAAGGCTCTCAGTTCAGAAGCATGAGCCACAAAGAAGCAAGACATCAGGGAAGGAAGCAGGGAAATCAGCCCTGTCTCAGCAAACACAGGGCAAGTGATTGTTTCTCCTACAAGACAGTCAGGCACTCTCAGACATGACAGCTCTTTCCATCTGCCACCAGGAGACATGTCACCCTAATTTCACTATTGCTGCCATTTTAAATGGAATTCTGAAAGCCATCTGCAATATTGGAATTAATATATAGCCTTTAATTAGTTTCTGCTGCAAAAATTATTTATTTGCTCTTAGACAGTAATACATTACATTCTTTTCCAGTACTGTTTACTTTTTTTTTTTAATTATATGTGCACTATTTCATTGCTAATTGTTTACTGTCCCCTTCCTCCCCCATTGAATTTTGTTTGGCCAAGAGCATCTTATTTTTCATGGATGTCCTAGTGGGAGGCAGGAATCATAGAAACACAGCAATTAATGATAAACAGACATTATTTACAGATCAGTCTGAGTGCTCCACTGACAGAAGAAATCAAAGTCTGTTTTAAACTTTTGTAAAATCTGGAAATACATTTCCATCTCCTTCGCATTCCTCTTCCAGCTTTTAGGGGGATGGGGTATTTTGGCTAGATTTGGGTGCCATTTTTTAAGCTTCAGTACACTAGGAATTTTAAATGCTGTGTCTTGGTTCCATATTCCCTCACTCACAAAACACTTCTTCCTGGAAACATCTGAGAAACTTAACTTAATGCTCTTTGTTTATCTTAAAGCATAAAAGAATGACTACCTGTTTAAAAGCACAGTGGATATGACAAAGCCTCCCACCTTTGAAGTTTTTATAAGTTAATTTGTGTTTTGGGAATATCTTTCGCATCTTGCCAATGTTAGATTAATTTTCAAAAGCCAGCATTACTAAAAATAAAGAGGTAAATTTTAAAAAAACCTTCAATTTAATTGTATAGTCATGGACTGATCTTTAATGAGAGTAAGATATTGCAGGATGATGCATATGTTCAAGATTTTTGGTACTACTGTGGACAGAGATTAATGAAGTCAAGGAAAAAAAATAGCTGAATGAACTACACTTTAATAGGAAGCAAAACATAAAGGGCAGAGAAAAACAAACCATTTGAACAGAAAGGAAACAACAAACCACCTACTGACTTTCCATCTAATCCATATAACAGATATTCTACAGAATCTCAGAGAATGCTTATGGCCCACAGTGAAATCCTGGCTCAAATAAACTTCAGAAATATAAAATTAAACACTCAGTCCCTTCTCAGAAGATCATAGTCACCAAGAATTGGCTGCTGTCTGCAGGGATCCAAAAGGTTTTCATTTGATACCCTCTTTCACTCTACATCAGAGCTCCAGAACACGTGTTGTCCTGGAAAGGACTAACTTGCAACTTCTTGGTAACAGCTTTGAGCATCTGTTTTGGGGGCAGTGGGCAAAGGACATGATCTATAGGTGTTGGCACAGAGTATACCCCAGTGACTTCTCTGGGCTTAGGACAAGCTGACTGTCCCACAGCCATCTGTTTTAAAATAAATACTCCCTCCAATAAGTACTGGCAGTGTCATTAATGCAAGGTAATCTAATGCAGTTTCATTCTGAAACTAAGTTTTCCTGTGTTTTAACTCATACCACACTGCCAAAGCTCCCTGGTTAATTCACTCACTGGTACAATCAAGGTGGTGAACATATATATACCTTCATGCTTTGGACTGAAGAATTCCTTCCTTTACATTCTGGTAGGCATGCATTACATTCTGTAGTTACACTGGACAAAGAAATAAGCATATATTCTGCTGGTGGAAATAGGTAATAATTCAAGTATAATCTACTTGCCATTTATCATGGGATAGCTTACATAAAGAGAATGTAAGCCGAAAGTGACAAAGAAACTTAATTTTTTAATCTGTTCAAGTTGAACCAATAGTAGCACAAAGTCAACCCCACTAAGATAGAAATGAAGAAAGAAAATAGGCTCTGACTTGACTCTTCTGAATACCTAAACAACATTGGGAATGAACAGAAAAAGGTATTGAAACAGAAAAGAAGCATTCAACACCATTTTGAATGACATGGTAGAAGGCGAGGAGGAGCAAGGCCCATCAAGGAAATGTGGTTTGACCAAGATCACATAGCAAGTCAATAACTAAAGGGAGAGTTCTCTGCTCCAGACCTTTCACAAACTGACAGACCTGTGGCCTCTCTCTTCCACCACCTTCCCTCTGAAACTTCCCCCCCTGCACAAATGAAAAGACAAAGAAAAAATAAAGATGTTTGCTCTAAGAACCAGATGGAGGTACTTTTGTGATCATGAGCCCACTACCCAGAGCACTGTTTACTCTGTAACTATTCCCTCTTCAACCAAAGGAAATAAAAGCAGAATTTTTGTCCTTAGCATATCACTAATAACTTCCTGGGACATACATTTGACAGAACATGAACTGAGGAAAACTTTTGATCATTATCTAGGGAGCTACAAAGAAATACTTAGCACAAAGTTTATTCTCATGAGATCTGTTTCCTGACACAACAGCTACAAGAATTCAGCATCTATACCCTAGGAAAATCATGGAAGCTGTTACATGTATAACCATATGATTCCTATAACTTTTATTACAGTGTTTATTTTTAATTTACCAGAGAGTGCAACATAAACAGAAAACTCATTTTCCAAGTGTCCCACCACAAAAAGGTATTCTACTTACAGTTCAAAGACGTCAGCTAATCTAGAATAAAAGATTGAGTTAAAAAGCATAATAGCCACTATACAAGCTAGATACAAACCTTCCTAATTTGGTTATTTGTATTCTTAAACTGCTTAAAGATACAGGGAGCAACTTGGGTGAAAAGACTGTTCAGTTCATTCCTACTTCTGCTATGCCATCTACTGCTTACAAGTTGTTACTGACGCTCTAACACTTGGCTCAAGATTCTGCCGATCGGTGCTTCCCTGCTTATTTAAAGCTGGGCAAGAGAAGGCAGGCTTTCAAATTTGACCTTTAGCCAGGTAAGGAGTAAAAAAGAATATAGGCATAAATGAATTTTTTAAAAAGAAAGTTTTAACACCCCAGTGTGGGGATTTAGCACACTCGTGTGGAACTACCTCATTAAAAAACAAGGCAATGTCTCCTAGTCACATGCAGTTATAGTGCCAGTTAAATGCAAATTTCTGTCAAAGCATCCGGATGCAGAAAACGACACTGGAGGAGTCAATCAGAACAATCTTTTCATACACAATGTTGCATTTCCTCCTACTTTCTGATTTGGCCCATATGGTATCTTGTCAGAAGAGCCACTAATGGCAGGGGCTGCAACAGCTACTACATACTTTTTCCCCCAGTTAAAGCATTTTTTTCCTGCTGTGGATCTACTCCTTATTTGTTGAGCTAAAAATATGCCCCATTTCTACAGTATATAGCAAGACAGCATTCCCTTCTGACAAGGTAAAAGTTGCTTGAGGCTTCACACTGCAGAAAGTAATGGTACTGTGGCTGAAAAAGTGACCTGAAAAATGGACCTACAGCTGTGTCCTACATGGAAGGCTTCATGGCTACCCTTTCTTGAAGGTTCAGTATTGTTTAAGTATGCCACAAAACCATTTGTCTTCACAGTAATGACAGAGGAATAGAAGGTCCTTCAAAAACTCTAAAAATGAGGAGGAAATACTTGGTAAGTTAACTGCCTCTTGACAAAAACTTAGAAGCTTTTACATGTTCACAAGTTATTGCTGAACTCTGGAAGAGAAAAGATGTTTTCACCCACTGGGAAAAGAATTACAGATAATATGCTCTGCAATGTGTCCCAGTGAAAGGAGTACAGCAACAGTCTGAAGGGACTTCAAGGGAACAGTTTTGCCTTGGCTGAGACAAATAGCAACTGAAGGACCCTGTGCATGTGTTCCTCTCCAAGGTCCCTCAACTCTGGAACTTGGTCCAACCATCTTGAACCTAACTACAGTCCCTTGAGGCACTGAATTTATATCAAATCAAACCAAACCAACGTGTTCTGTTACTTCAAACTAAATATTTCACTTTGATGCAAGTCTTAGACCAAGAAATAAAATACTTTCCAACTAAAATCTCAGGGAAAAAATTCCCAACTTAATGGGAAAATATTCATATCAGGATTACTTTTTTTAAACTAAGAAAAACCTGTTCACTCCTGATCCTCTGACATACATGCACACAAGAATGAGAAATTTGAAAAGTTTTATACATGTTCAGAAGAACACAATCAAAGACCAGGGTATTCATAAAAGAAGAAATGAGACACAAAATGCAAGCATGGTTAATGTTGAAAGGTGAGCATGCCAATGACTGACAATCATTACCGCTTAAAACTGCCCAACTGGGTCACAATGGTTTCAGAAACACATGACTACACATCATCTTTCCAGTGGGAATGGCTTTTGAACTGGGGAGAAAGGAACTTCTTTCAAAGTACAGTCCTACTGTAGCTATTCTAAGTGACTAAAAATCACTTTTGGGTTGGAAAGGGACCTTAAAGATCATCTTGTTCCAGCCCCCCCCTCCCATAGGCAGGGACACATCCCACTAGACCTGGTTCTTCAGTGCCTTGCCCAACCTGGCCTTCAACACCTCTCTGGGCAACCTGTTCCAGTGTCTCACCACCCTCGCCAAATTTCTGTCTTATAGCCTGAATCTCCCCTC
>VZTY01013593.1:859-29308 GCA_013400935.1 Turnix velox
CGATGATCTTTAAGGTCCCTTCCAACCCAAACTATTCTATGATTCTCTTCCTTTTGCCAAGGCCCTGAGTAGGCTGGAAGGGTGCTGTGGTTGTCTCTCCCATCCTCTAGTTTTTTTTTTTCACAGGATATCTAACTTGCTGATGTAGGAATCTTCCCCAATCTCTCACAGCTGCCTTCAAGGGTTTGCAGTTCAGGGAAGATTAGTTTGCCCACAGATAAGGGAAATTCTGACCTGTGTGAGAAATTGTCTACCAGATGGGAATAAGGATGATCTCAGGGCAGGGACTGGCTTGTCACTGATGGCACAAGCACAACAGGTTATGGTTGTGCATCTCATTGCTACCTGTGGGAGAACAGTAACTTTGAACTTTCAACTTTCATATTATAAAAACTTTACTCAGTTAAGGTATTTGCCACTTGTGTTCTAGTGGACCCCCTCCTTCTTCAATAACATGTCCTTGTTTGAGAAAATATTAGCTATGAAAGCTGAATACTATTATGAATGTCTTAGGAATTCATCACGTAGTCTGAAGGAAAACTTTCCCTTGGATTATGGTTTTTGGATAGCAAACACCTTTAATAAAGCCTTTTTATAAAAAATAACACTTTTAATTGTAGGATTTCATGTTTCCTCAGTGGCAACTTGCTCTGTGGCACTATGAGATGGTGTTCACCTGTATTATGGCAAGGTGTATGGGAGGAAAGCTTATGCTTGACATCTTTCACAATTTAAAAGAAAAAAAAAATAGTGCCTTCTTGTATGTTTTCTGTTTGAGACTTCACCATGAAGTTATCATTAGTGTGAAGTTTGTATCCTCGTGGAAAGGACCTCTACAGTCAGGGATTCTGCTGGTGATATAAGGTCACAAAAAGAAAGCTTAGTTGTATGTTTTTGAAGTCATTCTATGAGCGTTCTACCTTTGCAGATAGTATGTGCTCTTCTGTGAGCCTACTAGATTGTGCTCAAAACCTATATTTTTCCATAGAATTACTTTTTAAACTAGTAATTCAATGAAATTTAGTATTTTAGAGTGCCCTTCTGTACCAATCACTAGAAGTTTTCTAGTACTGTTGCAAATAGTCATATATTTCAATTAATAAATTGTAACTACATATGCTTACTCTGTTCTAGTAACTATTGGTTTTGACTACCTTATGAGTTCTGAAACTGCTCTGGGGATTCTAATTCCTCAGTCTTAATTTTGTGCTTCCCTTAATTCAAGTAGGTGTTTGTAGAAGCTTTGTGACCCACATTTGTGTGATGTCTGCAGTTAGGAAGCTCACAAATTCTGAATTATTCTGCTCTTTATAAATGGAAACTTAACTTTCAGACTATTTTCTTACAAGCAACAATTGTCCTGGAAAACTTACTGCAGAGGGCTACTTATTTGTTGTTTCCTTTTTTTCCCCTGTACTTAATTCAAAGTCAAATATCTTCAAGTAACTTTTGGGGCATTTAAGTATTTGAAGACCTGGAACGTGAACACTTTTTTAATCATGCATGAAAATAATTTCATCCTGTAACATCTCTCTTACAATGGTAACAAAGTGCTTTGCTTAACTCACCTTGTTTATCTTGCTCTGGAGTGTTGGCTTGTGTAAGAATTAACAGAATTGTAGGGTTTTTTTTTTCAGTGTGACTTGTAATTGAGGATAACATCATAGTTGATAACTTGAACTTGAAAGTGTTTCAAATAGAAAGGGTAGATGTAGCAACCGGGGTTAAAAAAAGGTTTGTAACTCTAGTGCTTAGAATAAACAATGTTTCTAAGTGTGTTTTGATCTTCTAGCTATCCCTGATGTTCAAAATAAACTGGTGTGAGACCAAAAAGATTATTTTTTAACTCAGCTTGTGCTGAAGGTTCACTTCTGTTTATTTCTTTTGTCTGGTGTTTTACAAGTTTAAACTAAACCCTGTATAGCTCAAGAGTGTCTTTAGCTCTTCTCCTCCCAGAAAGCAAATGTTAATCATTTTTAGAAGTGACCCTCTTGCCTTTATGCAAGCTGTGACTTAATTTGTGCTATGAGAAAATGGAACACTACTTATTTCCCTTCTGTAAGGAGCTAGGCAAAGGCTGGCTCAGAAACTGAGGGCAGTTGTGTAGAAAGCAGCTATTTTAACAGGATGAAGATATATGGATCTTGATTTTCCTGATGGACGTAATATTGGAAGTTGTTTTGTTACTACTGTTTCCTTTTCACTTCATTTTTTGAATCTTGCTGAAATCAATAGGAAAGTTTGCTTGAGTTTCTGGTCAGTGGTGTGCACTGGTAGTGATATAAGCAAGCTGAATTCCATGCTGTATCAGCAAGAGCAAATGCAGTAGATCAACTGAAGTGATTATTTCTCTTTGCTTGATGCCTATTTGCTGTTACTGGGATGCTCTGCCTTGTTTTTGGCCCATCAGTATAAAAAAATATGTTGAAAATTCTATGTGAAGCCAGCTACAAGGATGAAGGAGAGGCTGAGGGAGTTAGACTGGAAGAACAATGGAAGAGGGGAGATTTATTAGTAGCTCCAGTTCCTAAATTGGGCTTACAAGAAGGAGAGAAACTTTGAGGGTATGGAAGGACAACAGGAGACAGCAAACTGAAGTACTCTCTCCTACCAGAGATAAGGAGACTGTTTTTCTCTGTGAAGACACAACAAAGCCACAATCAAGTTGGCCCAAATTCAGTGCTGATCTTGACGTGCATAGTAAGACCTATAACTCAAGGTAGAGTTATAAAGATGGTGTGTTTATTCAGATGTGCACACCCATCATGGCACTCTGCTTTGATTACATGCATTAAAGTGTTACATATTCTTTAGATTACCCAATACATCTATACATATGCATAACCTGTCCCAACTTTGTATTAAAATTAGCTCTCTTCCTGCTTGCATAATGCCTTCTGGTAGTCTTCAGGTTCCTTCTGGTGGTCATCAGGATGAAACAAGGAGTCTTCCTCTCTGCTGAACTTCTGACTTCAAGCCTGTAGATCTTCCAAACCACAGTACCTGTGTCAGCTAGTTTCTTTGGTTTAGTCCCAACAAAGCAGGATATAAACCCAGATGGTAAAATAGGGTGTAAAACTAGCTGCTTCATGATCTTTTGTTTTATATCAGTTATTTTGCAACATAGGCTCTTTCATGACTTATCCTACTGACAGGAGGTGGTTGTTAGCATATATTCACTTATCAATGATTTATTTCTTAACTTGTAGTGTAACCTACATAGATACTTATGCATTTTATCAATACTGTGTCTGCAGTGTTAAATCCATGATAAGGCAACCTTCAGCAGTTAAGGCTAGTTGCTCTGCCATCTGTTTCCTGTCTGTTGCTCTGGGCCTCTCCTGCTCTCCTGAAGATAGTTTATTTCCTAATTTTCAGCTTGGATAAGATTACTGTAGCTATTTAAGTCTCCCGTTTCTTAATTTTGTAAAGATGAATCTCTTCATTACCTTTATTAAGTAGTTTACAAAATCCTTAATTCAACATCAAGGACAGTAACAGTAAATCACCCCCTTATCAATCTTACCTTGACTGTGAGGTTGCAAAGGAAATATCCTAAGGTCCCTTCCAACCCAAGTGGTTTGAAATAAAACTTTTAAGTTTTGAATTAGTATGTATAATTATTCACTAATATTTTTATATGTGAAAATATTACACACTTTGACCACAAAGTGGTAAGATTTTCTTCAGTTGACATACATTAAAAATTTTTAGCAGAAATGTTTTGTGGCCTATGAAATACATACTGAAATGAGTAGCTCTTTTATTCCCTTCTACTAAATATTATTTCATAGATCCATACTAGATAACCATGTACAGATCCAATATACTGATCTTTCACATTGTTTCAAATTTTTGTTTTACTTTCTCTGAAATTTGGGTGTAGTTGGTGTTTTGAATGCTTGTAAAATCCCTGCATGTATTTTTTACAAGTGATAGGATGGGAGGCTGTAGTTTGAGATTGTCACAAAATAAAAATTAAGTGGATGGGCGAGTAATGCTTAGTTAGCTTTCACTCTATGTAGCTCCCTTATCTTTTATTGAGATAATTTTTTAACCATTTGAA
Source organism: Turnix velox (assembly GCA_013400935.1). Taxonomy (NCBI): domain Eukaryota; kingdom Metazoa; phylum Chordata; class Aves; order Charadriiformes; family Turnicidae; genus Turnix; species Turnix velox. The sequence goes on from VZTY01013593.1 coordinate 4,926, forward strand.
AGCTTTTGGGTACCCTTCCCATCAATTTTTTTTCAGCATTTTCATAATTTTCAGCAGTCTATTTGGTCTCCTGAGGCTTTTCAGAAGCAGGGCTACTTTTTTGGGTGGTGTACTAGCACTAGGTGGTGTGCACTTGGGAAAACTAATGTTCTGAAAGCAGGAGGAATCACACAAAGACGGAAGTTTGTGTTGTAATTTCTTTAAGTAAAGTAGGATTAGTGAATAGAATGACCAGGGAAGGAAGAAAAATGCAGCTAAGGGTGGAGAAGGGAGTTGTTGTGTGAGGCTGAAGTGAATAGAATGTGGTGTTCAGAGGAAATAGCCAGCTGTAAATTGCCAAGGATGTCTGGGCAACACACAACCAAAACTATCTGTTAATGTCACGGCAACACACAACTGAAACAATCTGTTAGTGTCACCAGTGTCATTGTAAACAGCTTCAGCCACATTCTTCAGTTAAAGGTCTTTTCCCCAAACCATTCACTGGGAGGGGAGGGTGGAAGAGGAATGACTGCTGAGCTTTTACTTTACCATTGCAAAAGCTTCCTCCTGAAAGAAGGGAAAGATGCCTTTAATTTCCCACTTTTTCGTGCAGTTGCCCAACTTAGTTCTGTGATTACTGACATGATAGAACCAAGAAATAAGTTTGGCTCATGAAAGGAATGCTCAGAACTGTGATTCTTACACTTTTATTTCATGTTATTTTAGAAATGTCAGAGCTAATACTATCTAAGCATCCATCTTCTCGTTGAGCATCTGCTGCTTTTCTTAATTTTTCTTTTGGGACAACTTCTAATGTAGGTACTTTGTACTTCAGTGACTCTTGTTTGCCATCTAATGTTTGGCCAAACTAATTTTTTATTTATTCTTGTATGAAGAAAGTAACTTGTCTGTATGGATGAATGTCCTGGAGCAATGATTTCAGGCAGGGCTGAGAGTATTAGCCACATTTGCAGATGATCTTAAGTCAGATATTACAATGAGTAGGAAGAAATAATATGACATAATGTAAAAATCTCAGCAACAAGAAGTTGAATGTAACTGAGTAGAGAGGAAAAATACAAACTGATGTGTTCTTGGAAAAAGCAAAAAGTTCTGTACAAGGGAAAACTTGAAAAATAAACTTAAAGCTGCAAAGCTTAAACACTGCTGATGAGATTAGTTGTTAAACTCAAAACTGTAAAATATCATACAAATCCATGAAAAATAGTAGGAACTAAACACTTTGAAGGAACAGTGTCTCCATCTGCTGTGTTTTTGAAATGTAATCTTTCTGGTGCTTCACAGATAGTGGAATTGGTTTGCTAGCCAAATCTTGCTTGCCATATCCATGTGAATAGTGCTGATACCTCAAAGTGGTGAGAAGGCAAAAGGAAAGATAAAATTTCCCCCTTCCCCAGTCATGTCCTTCAAATAAGTAAGTTTGCATATTTGTTTACTAAAAACTGTAGTAATGGCACTTGGTATATAAGTACATAAGTGAATACGTGTATATATATATATATATAATGCAATAGGATTACTCAATAGCTTAGGAGAAATAAATCTTTATCTGAATTGCCCAAATTCTTAAACTACTAAATAGTAAATCTTACTCAAATTTTAGCAGTTTAAACTCTATTTGCAGTTGTGCACTGTGTTAGAAAGCTGGTATTAAATCTGAGGTCCCAGAAGAGAGGTTTTTTTGCTAACACAGTGACTAATATAAAGCTGTGCTAATAAAATCTTACAAGGAGGTGATCCAAAAGTTGTCACCCTTCTGTTAAACCAGATCTCATAAGCTTTGAAATATTCACTAGTTTTAAAAGTTGATTTGTGTTTTTATCTGCTTTAGATATTTTTTTTAGGCTAGTTTGTTGATCTAGCCTATGGCAATTTTTAAAGCACCTTAAGGATCACAAGAAGATAGTCAGTAGGCTTTGTGTTCTTCAATAATAATCCAACTTCCAAAGTGATAAGCAAAGCTGAGATTAAATACTCCATAATCTTCAAAGTTCTGATGTCACTTGCAGAGACTATTGATTCTACACAATAAACCTTTCTTATTATATTATTAAATCTAACAATTTCTTCTGGACAGTTGCCTGTTACTTAAATCTGCTTTTTTTGAAATGAAACTGCTAGTACTTGACTGTGGTAATATATTGACTTTCTAACTTTTGAGACAATCTTTTCTCCCTCACAATTGAAGTAACTTTGCAGTTTAGGATTATATCTACCTAAGATGATTGTGTCTTCATTAAGTTCTTTCTATTTAGATGAAGCTCAGCTTTATATCTATTTAGATGAAGCTCAGTGTCCTCTCTAAGATTTCAGTGGGTACATTTATAACTTTGCTTGGAAATTTTACAATGCTTCACACTGTTTTTTCAATGCTTAATGGCTCTCTAATAGTGATTTTCATCTATCTAGGCTAATCTTCTTTCCTGTTATCTCTGCTTCTTCAGTTTCACCCTTTCAGTCATTCATCTGACAGAAAAGTGATATGTGAAAAAAAAAAAAAAAGACTTATATCCACAGATAACAGCAACACCCCTGCTGGAACAACAGTTGATCCTTTATATCCTCCCATAACTGGGGTTGTGGATCACAAAACATGATTGCAAGGATATTAACCTAACTGTGCTAGATGTCACTTCCATGATAATCCATAGACTTTGTGGCTGCCAAATTCATAAACATGTGAGTGTCAGGATAAAATACAGGTCATGCTTCAAAGCAAGACAGACTGCTTTGTAGCTGTGGCTTTTGTCAGTCCATCTTCAGCATTATAACTGAGTCTTCAAGCAGTTCCTCATGTTTTTAATGTACTGTCTACCTTCCATACTGTCTGCATATTACTTGACTGTCCTTATGTCAGGTTCTCTATTGAATATTTGGAAACGAGAATGTATTCTCCTGGTGATGAGCATAATTTTTTTTATTTATTTTTCAAGTTTTCACAATTAACTTCTTGATTTAGAGATGCTTTTTTCTTTTCCAAGCTTTTCACATGTCTATTTTAGCCCACCATAAATTCATTTTCAGCCCTTGGCAAGCTCTATTTTTTTCTATGCTACTTTTTTTCTGTCATACCTGTGACTGAAATAGTCTTTGATCATGCTGCTTTGCGTCTAGTCCTTTGTGAAAGGAAAACTAGGACTTTGGGGGAAAAAAAAATAAGACAACAAAACAGGAGTATTTCTATCCTTAGAATAATTTTTCCCTTGTGAGAATCCTCTGGAAGGTTTTAAGAGTCCATCCTTGCTATCTCTGTTTCTTTGTCCAGGTACCAATAGGCAATTTATTTTGAAGGCAGGAGAGAATGAGAAATTTGTCATCCCAGACTAAAAATGACACAAAGTGTAGTTGGCCTGAAACTGCTGGAAATTTCCTGCTCTAAATAAACACTTGTTTAGAAGGTGTCAATGCACTATTGTGTGGTGGAATATATTTCTCCATTATCTGTGGTAATCTCTCAAGACCAGGTGTATATATATTAAAAAAACCCAAAACCACAGACTTTCAGAAACTTTGGAGAGCAAATCTTGCCATTGTTTTAGGGTATCCCATGTGCAAGGACGATTAAAATCCTTTGACAAATGAATTACAGAGGAGTAGACGCCGTGTGAACCTTGTGCTGTATGATTAGCAGGACTGCAACAGAAGCTGCCCCACATTCCTCTTATGACAGAGGTCACCACACTTTCAAAGACGTCAGTGACACCTTCCATGTGAAAAGTTTTTCTACTTCACTTCTCCCTAAAACTAGTGTCAAAATAACTAGGATTACTTCCCAAAATGTGTAACACACAAGGAAGATGCTAACAGGGACAGATGTCTAGGTTGTACATACTGGTGGCCCTTTATGATTTCACTCTTTCTTATGAGAGTGCAGGAAAGATGGCTGGATATATTCTCTTACTAAGGAATTGGATTTCAATAATTTGGGAAATTCAGCTCTTAAGAGCTGCCTACATAGAGAAAAGTGCTAATTAGAAGAGTGTGTTCACCTCTGAGGCTTCCAGTGATCTGTCAGGATTTGAATGAAAGCCTAGACAGTGTTGTGCATGTGCAACCCTGGTGTGCCTTTAACCATTTTAATCTCGTTACAAACTTTGTGTTTTCATTGGGCCTCCAGTTTGATTCTTTCCCCCCCTCCCAGGATTTTATGTGAAGATAATTTTTTCCTGACCAAACTGTTTCACAATTTATATCTGAGAAGTAACTTTATAAAGTAAAACTAATGCTGGCTTTAAAAGAGTTTCACTATGATTTACCCAAGTGTCACTGAACAACAATTAGCCTTAAACCTTTAATCTAGTATGTCCTAGGTGGCAGATAGAAAAGGATTTTGGGGTTTGAATCTCAGTTTTAAGTAGCATGTCAACATACCATTTATGAAATGATAGATTTCTAGGAAAATGTGTATGAAATAAAATTTCTGAATAGCTTTAAGGTTCCAGGGAGGTAAAAAAATATTGTATGTGAAGTGTTTCAGCCAAACAAGCTTGTGATTAGGGTTGAATAATGAAGAGCTCTTAAACATTTTTTTTTGTGAAAAGTATTCTATGAATATAATAAAATACTCTATAAAATATGTGATTAAAAAATAGAGATGCCACCTCCTCTTGCAGCTGGGATGTACAATCCAGCTTAATGCTTTTCCTCATTAAAATAATTAGCATACAATATTAATATTTTTAATACATTAGGTTCTTAAGGGGAAGAAGAGCATTCTCCTGGTGGTACTCAATGCATCACTCAAGTATAATCAATAATCCATTGATTATACTTATCAGATTGTACTTATCAGAAACCACAGCTAAAGCAACATTTTTTCAATACAAAAATCAATTATGTTATGTAAAACTGCCTCTCTTTTTGAGTCAGGGATGCTCCTCCAGTACACAGTTTAATATCAGGGCCACAAATACAGCAAAATGTATTTATTAAAACTAATTTTTCAGAGCACTAAGAAATTAAAGGATGAAAAATGTACTTAAAAGTTTTAAAATTCTGACTAGCAGAACATGGAGCATTGATGTGTCTCTCCAGTCAGATGGGTTTTACTTAATGTTGATTTGGGATGATCACTTAACTGGCATTTGTAATAGTGATTTAAAACCAAATTCTATTTTTAATTGTGTTAGGAATTTCCCTACTTCTTTATCCACAGGAGGAAGCAGAGTAAAAAGAAAAACCTCTATGGATATTGCTTTGCTTTGCATAATCTGAAATATATTTAATAACTTTAACATTCCTAGACTGAGAAATCAACTCTGAAAGCAAACTATCAATAGAGGAATTCTTTTTTTTTTTTTTTAAAGTCACAGATTGTCCTATCTTATTATAGCAGAATTCTCTATGGAACAAATTCTATGAGAGTCTGCTTTTTGAAGTTATTTAATAAAAATAATTGTCTAGGTTACCTGATCTAGTGGGAAGTGCCCCTGCCTATGGCAGAGGGGTTGAAACTACATGATCTTTAAGGTCCCTTCCAAGCCAAACTATTCTGTAATTCTAGGAAAATGATGGAGATCTTCTCATGGAAACAGATAATTGGGAAGACTGAAGTGCTTCATATATTTTAAGTGAGTTTTATAACCTATAGCCCTTCATTTTAGTTTAGTTGCTCTCTTAGGGGGTTAAAAAAAATAGGGATACAATAAATCGTTGTAGAACAAAATGCTCTATTGTTAGCCTTGCTCTGCTGGGTAAGTGATAAGCGCTTGTGAAAGACCTGTGTTATTCTACAAGTAGTCCAGAAGCAAAGCTTTCCTTATCTCCAATATACTTGTTTTATATCAGTTAGATTCATAGTTTGTCAGAGATGCAAACCAAGTTGTCTAATTTAGCAGAAATTAAATTATTTTCTGAAATCCTGAATGGAACAGATTTTCAAAGTGGGAAGCAGACTTCTAAGCTGATGCTGTATTTCCTATAGTGGGGATCAGAGGCTTGGAGGAAGGATTTGTTTGAATCTTCCCAGTTGTTCACCTCCTGACACGAGGAGAAAGGTGTATGTGAGGCAAAGTTTGCAGAACTGGGTGTGAAATTTCTATGAAGAATGTTTTACTGTGCAGTATAGCAGTAATTTTTGAGCCAGGGACCATTGCAGGTACAAAGTGGGTCTCAAGGGTGTGATACTCTGCTAGTATTTGGGTCATGAGCTTAATGAAAGGGGAGAGCACAACCCATAAAGTTTGGGAATAGAAGCTGTGAAATGTTGCAGTACCAGGGTCATCCCTTGTGACTGCTGGTAATTAGGTAAAATTTGCTTCTTAATGAGGCCATCATTTCACATATGCTTTAAGCCAGCCTGAAATCTAACCTGATAGTGATTAGTTTTACCCTGAATATGCAACCCAGAAGCTGAGTTACTTGCAAATAAAGCGACTTCAGATGCACAGGGAGGTTTTCAATTCAAAACTGTAAAATTCAGAAGTCAAAATCCCTTCAAAAGAAATATTATATTTTTTTTTTTCAACAATGCTTTATCTGATCAATTCTATTTTGTGTCATGCTATTATTTAAAAATCCATTGGTAAATGAGAAAGGTTATGCCTGGATTGATGGCTTAAAGATCAAACTGTAGAGGTAAATATTGAGGGTCTGTGTGATAGTTATTGTTAGAAATAGCATGCACAGAGTGCTATTTTTTTGTGTAGTCCAGGAGAGGTTACTAGAAGTGTGATAGCCCTGAGAAAACCAAAAGGAAATCTTTTTTTTCTCTATGGAATATGACTATAGGAGATGATTCTTGTGTATGAAATATAAGACACCTCTCCAGGGTTGTGAGTGAAACTTCATTACCTGAAAATGTAAATCTTAACACAGTAGAAAATGTAAAGGGGACATTTCTGTACAGAATTTAGTCATTTTCCTCTGCTTTTATCTTCAGTGAAATTAATCTTTTTGTCACTTCCTACAGCCTTGTAGGTAGTGTGAGCTGGCACTTTGAAGATTTCTTATTTTAATAGGGAGGAAGGAACAGTGAGAGCCACGGAAAAGATTTTTATTATCCACTCTTGCCTAAAGTAAGGTCTACAGAAAATTACTTTTCCAGTAGCTGAATGAGGTCGATGACACTGACAGATTCAGGGTGCAGCCCAGTGATCATCAGAAATGTGATGACTGTGTTAGAAATGACACAAACGTGTGGTGATCAGGCAGGCTGGAGGTCAGGAATCAAGGATGTCTACTCAAGTAGGGGCCAGAACAGAGCAGATTTACCTACACATCTCAGAGAAGGATGAGGGGCTTTAAAAGGGTCAGTGGATGGGGATCTATGATGAAGCAGTTGAGAGCAATTAAAGCTTACTGATGTATTTGTGGTCCAGACAGACTTTTAACTGGGTTCTATGTTGCTTTTATTAGAAATAGCTTAAGTTGTAGCTGCTTTAATTTTCACCCCAGCAGAGTTACCTGTTACAGTGCTGTTCTCATTAAAAACACCTGAACAGCATTTTTTTTCTATAAAATTTACCCTTCCTATTAATTTAGGTTAATTGTAGCTTTGCAATAGCTACTCACAAGAGAGGGGAAGAAGTGTTTTTACCTCCAAGCTAGAATTTATATTTTTTTTACTATGATTGAAGGTACTGCCAATTTTAAGACCCAATGCATCCACACACAGCCTAAGACAGATGCTATCCCCAAAAAAATTTACTAAATCAGAAAATAATGTAGGAAAGATGTCTCAAAACATTCACGCAATGTGAGAGTTAAGTCTGTGGACATTGACTTGCTTGTGTTTCCAGAGAAAGTATTTTTGACCTGAAAATGTGAAGTCAAACAACTGTAAGACCACTGTCACAAGAGGTTTTGAGGGCAGCTTTGGTAATTCAAAATCATTGTGTTTCAGGGAGAAGCTGACAAAGGACCAAAGAAACAGGATTTAATCTAATTTTTTTGGTGTTTTTTCCCCTTTGGACATTGTAGCCAGAATTTATCAATTGGGTTACTTAATTTTGTATTTATGTTCATTGTTTCCAGGCAATAAATTCTCTCTAAGGCAAGAGCTGTGAAAGTTACTTCAGTATGGTATTTTTTTTTCTTTTCCCTAGCTAGAGAAAAGTCTTCAAGTTTCTAATCACTCTTTTAATAGTAGTCCCTGACCCAGGGAAACTGCTTTCGTCAACAATTACTGCTGTAATTCAGAAAATAAAAGTGAGGACCTTGGGAAATTCTTGGAACTTGTTTTTGATTAATCTGAAAACACAATATTCCTCCTCTTTGTGTCACTATATTGGGAGAAGAAACCTCTCAAATCTTTTCAGAGACCCATACTTAGAATAGGTTTTTTACTAACTTATAATGCAAATTTCCTTGGGTAATATATATATTTTTACTCAAGTTTAGGGAGGATAGTAGTTCTATAAGTACTATTTGTACTATAAGAAAACTTTATACTGAACATTGAAGTATAGCCTGTAGGGGACTGTTGAGCCAGATTTATAAGGAAATAACCAATAGAAAGGGCTTTTTTTTTTATCATTCAGCCTATCATCAGTCTATAATCTTGCATCTAAAACACATGTGAATCTAATCTTCATTCTTTTTGTTGGCCAGGACTTTGTGCTTTCCATCTCAGCAATACTCATTGTCAAAGAGCAAGTTTCACTTGTTGATCCTCCTGTCTCCTGCTGAGGTTGTCTTTTTTGGTTTGTTTCTCATCCACTACTTTCCTCCTCCTTTAGAGAGCTTGGGATTTGAATTTTGAGCAGATCTTTTCCTGCTTCTCTCCCAGTATGATTAAGAACCCCAAAATACCTGGCTTTTGGAGATATATCTATTACAAGCCTACCCTTAGATTATTACTGGTGTAAAAATGGAAATTTATCTTTGAAGCAATTTCTCTTTGTACACTAATGCTAAGTAGGATGACATTTTACAGTTCAGGACTTTTCATCAGCAGTGTTAGGGTTCTGTCCTGTTAAATTTCAATCATGTCCTGTAAATTTGGGCTTAAATCACAGTATATGTTGCTTTTGGGCCAGAATTCCCAAATGTGACAAGGTTTTCCATGCTTGTTTGTTTCTGTGTCTATATGGGCATCCTCCATGGAACACAAAGATGGTTTCTTAGTGTATTTATCAGAGAAATTCCCAGTGCTACCAATTTTCCTTAAACCCTAAAGACACCTACTCTGTCTTAATATTTTTTGTCCTTTTTCTGCCAACATGAGGAAATGGCCACTCACAGAATGGCTTGTTAGAAGCTAGACCTCAGCACTACATTAAATATTTTGCATCTCTGACCATCCACTCAATCCAGAAACAATTTTCTCTTATCTTGAGGGCAAGTACAGCAACTGGCATCTCTTTCCATCATGAGTGACCATCAGCAGTGATACACATCAGTGCAAGATGCTGCTAATCCCTGTGGCTACTTCTTTTCGAAACTGCCAACTAAGCTTTTTATGTGGCCACTCATTTAAACAGATAAGTTTAAATCAAAATGAGGTGAATTATTATCAGCAGCTTTATCAGCAGGTATAGACCAGGGCAGTTCACTTTAGCAAAAATGTGTTACAGAGAAATTGTGTGAGTTAGATGGAGAAACAGTGTAGCCTCTGCAGCTACACTTCTAATAGCTGTATTAGACGAAAAAAAAATGCAATCAAGATGCTTTTACCCTAAACATTGTAGTTCACAATTCTTGGCTTGATGTAAAAAAACATTCTTGTGTATTCCCACCAAATAGACTTGGCTGCACCTTTCTCTTTCATAATTATTTGATAAATTATCTTCTGTTAAAGTAAACCATGAATCTTTGCATTATTTGTCATTTTTCTCATGTTATTAAGCAGATATGAGCATGATTTACTCCATGATTGCATACCTTTATATGTGAATATAAAAAATGTATTTTTTAATATATATAAATATATATTATTCACTGCATAGCTCCTGCATTGAATAATAGCTAGAAGCCAAGTGATTTTCCTGTGAAGTGTCATCATGTGATAATATTTCTTTGAACATATGCAATTATCATTAAATTTTATAATTATGAGCCTATAGGTTATCTTTGCAACTTAAAAAATGGAATCAGTTTGCCTGGTGTTTTTTCTGTAGTATTTTAAGAATTCTGTTAAAATTATGAGTAATATGCTTTACAGAAGGTGAATGAGATTGCCCCAGCCTTATATTTCAGTGTAATTCTCTTCCTCTGTTTGCTTTTCTTTCTAAGAACTGAGGTTTTCCAACATGTCTGTAATAGCAAAGCAAACAAGTGATGTGTTTCAGGAGTGTTTGTTCTTTTTGAAATAATAGAACCAGTCCATCTATAGCCTTGTATCTCTGCTCCTCCTTGTTGAAAAGAATCCTCCATAAAACTTGATGATGGCTGACACCTCTGTCACAGATGATTTATACTGTAGTATACTTGAAAGTAGGAGCTGATTCAGCTGTAAATACTTAAACTTTTTGGCATTTAAAACCTACTGATTCTCTTGTGCACCAGATAATTCTGTTTCACTTGGCATCTGAATGAGGTGGATTTCATAGATGTTACTGTGAAATTAGTGGTAAGCTGTTAGTTTGTTGTTTTGTTGTGGTTTTTTTACTTTAGTAAAATATTTAGAGCTCTTTATTTTGTTTCCTTGTCAAAATACTTTTTCAAATTATTCATATTTTTTAGTTTCTTCTAAATCATTACCTAGTTCTAAGATGGTTAGTTTTGAGTTGTATTACTTCTGCCCTACTGGATTGTGGGGTTTTTTTAATTTAATTTTATTTTGTTTTATTTTAATTTTATTTTGTAAGACAAGGTATTTTAGCAACTGCTGTAATTGTATCCTGGAATTTGTCATTGTCATGTATAGTCACTTCTTTACTATAGATGTCCCTGGTGAAATAAAAAGCTTTACCAGCACATTTCTCTTGCACACCTATCACTGAAGGGACTTCTTAAATTAGATTTATTTTTGAGATTATTAACAATTGTTACCAATAGGCCATGAGTGGAATATATTTCCTTAAAACTTTATGGCAGAATAATTTGCTCTTCACACATATATAACAGAATTCTTGTTCATTGCTATTTTAAAAGTGTTTTTAGAACTAGATGCTATAATTTATTAGAATTGACTACTCTGAGGAGTGTGTAATGCACCTTTTTGCAGATAACAGGTGATTCTCTGACATTAGAAATAACTGTGAGGAGCATAGTGAAATAAATGCTTTGTGCCATCTACTGGTGTGAATAAGATCTGCATTTTGGTTCAGAGGCCGATTTTGATCTTCAACTGAAGCAAACTGTAGCAGAAAATTCACCATAAACAAGGAGCATATTTTATGTTATTATTTCTTCCCTGTCTTAAGTGTTAGGTAATGTTAAGCATTGCTAATTCAAAGCAAAAATTAGTACCCTAACCCTTTCCTGACCTCTGACTTTCCAATCATGCCTACAACTTTATTTTTAATCTAATTTTGGTAGAGCCTGGGAGCATTTTGTACAGCTAGATCAGTCATGTTGTAACAGGAATCAACAATCAAAGCAGACTGTGCTCTAAATGTGGACAGGATTTGTCTGACCATGTTAGGATGAGCCATTTCTATAATAGTGCATAATTACAATATTCCATTAGCACAGTTACTTATAATAGAGGATTATTTTCCCTTATGTGTTTTCTCTGCTGTATATTTCAGTGTTAAGCCTGGAGCAATAAAGCTGCTGGTATGGGGGGAAATTCAGTATAGCTCAGTTCAATCTTACATAAGGCCTTTTAGCTGAAACCTCTTTGTATCCTACAGACTAATAATAGGCTATTGTATTTTTTGTAGTTCTTAAAATGCTTGGATTTCATGTTCAATTCTCAGTTGTTTCCATATCAGTGTTTATATTTTGTTTTTTAAACTAATTTCTGATTATAAATATTATTCTTTAATAAGCTTTGTTTCTTTTGCTGGTATGTTTTATTTGCTTATCTCCTAAGACCATAAACAGTGGACTCGGAAACAGTCCAGTTATGGTTGGTTTGTACAAAGGGAGTAAATCCAAGAAGTATTAGCATGGGATTGGAGTAGATGATCTTTTGAGGTCCTTTCCAATCCCTGACATTCTGTGATTCTGTGAAAAAAAACCCTTTACAAATTAGGAGATAACTGTACACTTCAATATCACATTCAGGCATCAGATGCTTCACTTGCTGACACAATCCAGGACTCATTTATCTACAGGGGTAGATATTTGGCATGGGAATGTGGAGGCTCTGTGTTTGCTGCTGGAGAAATACTTCTCACCACTTCACTTAACCCTGTCAATAAATATTTACCTCATTTTTAAAGGGTTTTTCTTTTTGAGATGGTATGATACTCTAGCTAGTTTTGATATTCTAGCTGGTGATCTAATTTTGTCGTTTGAAAAGCTGGAGGGACAGAATATTCATATCCTTGAAATTCTAGTTAATTTTGAATTACCTAAATGCATGTATATATATTTGTATATAAATATGTTACCAGCTACAAACATAGGTACAAAAATCAATACAGTAAATGAGTTGATGCTAGATGACACTTTAAAGCATAAATATAAATTTAAGCAATAATAGTATTGGCTTCAGAAGATCAGGATTTTATCTAAGTATAAATAGATAAATAAAGGCATTGAAATACTCTTTTTTTTTTTTTTTCAAGTTTATTNCATTGAAATATTCATGTTTTTTCAGATTTATTGTTTTTTGGCAGGTGGATGCCCAAAACAGTCATCTTCACTTCTTTATGACTGCTTGTTATGCCTGGACTGCAGTAAGTGCACAGTTAATATGAATTTTCATGGGAGAGAGGGGGAAATAGCTAATAATTTAATGTGTGACATTATAGCTACTACAATCATACAAGTGAAGAGTAATCTTATGATGAATTACAACTCATACAAGTGAAGTACACAGTTGAGAAGCCAGGAATTGAAGATAAATATATCCTTACACCTTTAGGAATTGTAGGAATGGAGAACAACAGTTTTATCTTAGAATCATAGAATAGTTTGGGTTGGAAGGGACCTTAAAGATCATCTCATTCCACCCCCCAGCCATATGCAGGGACACCTCCCACTACATCAGGTTGCTCAGTGCCTTGTCCAGTCTGGCCTTAAACTGTCTGAACACTAAATAACTACATGGGTTAAGATGTTGCCAGGAAGTTCATCCATTTATCCATTTCAAGACAATGTGGCAGTCAATATATTTCTTCTGTGTTTTTATTAGTTTTAGTTTAGTTTTAGATTCACATTTACCCTCAAGTCCTTATTTTCTGATGGCATCTTTTGTTGTTTCAGTTATAGATCTTCCTTTTTATGAAAAGGACAAAAGTTGTATCTGTCCCTAGGCATTTGTAACTGACAGGTTGTGATTAATTCCTACAGCAGGGTCTCAAGGTTTGCTGTTGCCGTAAAAACATTTGCAGAAGGATTCATGGTGCATAGCAGGCTTTCTCCTTGCTGGGACAAGAAAAGAAGCAAGAACCACAAATTCCTAGCTTAGATTTTTTTTTTTTTTTTTTTAACATAGACTGTTTTATTTTGTGTTGGGAGAACATCTAGAAGACTAGCATTGTGAAGACCAGCTAAGATACTATGAAGAGCTAACTGCAATGAGTCTTAATAACTCCTATCATTCAGTCACAAGGTTAAAACAAGTTAAATGCCCTTTGGGAGGAGAGATAATGGGATAATTCTGGCTTAAGAAACAATCAGAAGAATTAATCTTAGAAATTACTGTCAGTGGAGAAAAATACATTCTTAGAACCAGAATTAAATGCAAGTGCTAGACTCCCTAAGGCTATAGGGCCTCAGAGGGTCAGTGGAACAGAGAAAAGGATTTATGACCTATACTCCAAACTCATATGTTAATACAGAGTGTTGCTCAGCTATGAAGTAGTGGACAGAAAGCTTATCCAGCAGGTGGAGATCCCATTTTTGGCATTAGTGAGGGCAATCCATGGTGGAACTAGTTCTCTGCTTTATGGGAATAATTTATTTTGGGGAAAAGAAGTCCATTAATTATTGTGGATCCACTAATAATTATAACAATAAAGTTCTTCTGATGTCAGTGGTCTCACCACATACATAACTCTGGGCTTTGGCAGATGTTGTTCATCCAAAGGAACCTCACTGACCAAAAAAAGCCTTGAGTTGCAAGAAGTGATGTTCTGTTCTCTGTGAGTAAAATACTCAGTGCTGTGACTAAAGTCAAATTGACTTAATTACTCTGTTTTGTACCTGAAAACACAGTGGAGGCAGAGCATGGGAAGTGGAAGGGCAGTAAAGTAGGACTTAGACTTCCACAGACCCAGTCACTTGTGCTTAACAAGCCAGGGAAAGCCTCCCAAAACCTTGTATCAAACCCTTGATGTCTTCCCTGATGCTGTGTACATCAGGAGGCAAACTTCCCCATCCCCTCAAGTCATACTTAAATTTTGTAATTTTTCTTGCTTTCTGCACTGAGTGTACATCCCTGCTTATAGCATCAGTCCAAAAAAGCAATCCCAAGCTCTTTCCTTGTATGGCTTTTTTTTCATGTACCTGATATGGCAGCACCACTCCTTTCCCTCTTAAAGGACAAGAGGGAGTGGGCAGCTGGATTTTTAAAATCCAGGAAACTGAGTCAGGCTTCTTTCTACTTAAAATTTATAACCTTGATCTGTGAGATAAAAGGAGCTTGGGGAAGGATTACTTTGTTAGAAGGCAAGGACCAGCTAAGGAAGGTACCTGATTCTCTTGGTCTGGAATGAGAGCAGAGTGCTCTGCATGATGCCAACAGCATTCAGCCCTGCTATTGCCATATCTCCACCCCTTTTCTGCCCCCCTTACTGTTTTTGGGGGGGCTAGTAGGACAATGACTACTCTCCCTGAGGGTCTGATAGCATAGCAGGTAGGAGCTGGATTTTTCACACTGCAGGTTTGGTGGTAGGAAGGACAGAAAAGAGAGAAGTATGTGTATCCTTCCTCCTTTCTTAAAATTTTAAGAGGGTTATTTTAAACCAAGTTGCCTGTATTTAAGAAATTTCTTCTTCCCTCCATGGAGGGCTCTGTATTTAGGACTCTGATTTACAAAATCATTTCCATGTGTTCACACTAATTAGACAAGAGACTCGACTAAAAAGATGCATGTTCTCAGTGTGCTCTGTGGCTGTGCCAAAATAACTGGCTGAGAGCCTGATCCTCCCTCCTTGCTTTACACTAACCACAGTGCACACTTCACTGGAAGCTGGATTACATCAGTATTATTTGCAGCAGAAACTGGGTAGCAAATAACCTCTCTTCTTCTGCTTAAGTTCTTTCACTTTTTGTCTCATCAACTTGCCTGTTAAATTTTTCCCCCAGTTGTAACCTCGTGGAGGGCATCTGGAACGCCCCTAAAGGCGGTGCAGAGAGAGGGGGCTGTGCTGCTGGAAGATCAGACCAGCCTGGTGGCACACAATGAGTGAGCAGTGGAAATTTACTGCCCTGAGACGGGCTTCGGATCACTTCTCCTGTGAGAACTCCTCGCTCCTTTGGAAATGTGATACCCTCGGAAGAGATATTCAGTGTAGAAATGACAGGAGAGTGCTTAAACCTGTTAACTGCTGGAGGGTTTGCATTTGGGGTGAGGAGGAGAGTTTTGGGTTATCTAATATTAAATTTTGCCTTATTCACCTTAATCTAAATCTGCTGTTTATAGTGGCAGGTTCTCCAAGTGTTAGTTTTGGGGAAAAGTAGCATGATATCTTTAATAAGGTATGTGATGGGAGGACTAGGAATAATGGATGTAGATTCAGGCTAGATGTAAGAAAGAAATTCTTTAGGGTGAGGGTAGTGAAACACTGGAACAAGTTGTCCAAAGAGGTTGTGGATGCCCCCTCAATCCCTGGATGTGTTTAAGGCCAGGCTGGACAAGGCACTGAGCAACCTGATGTAGTGGGAGGTGTCCCTGCCTGTGGCAGGGGAGGTGGAACTTAATGATCTTTAAGGCCCCTTCCAACCCAAACTATTCTATGATGTTTCTGTAGAAAAATGATAGCAAGGGTGACTTGGTATGGAAAAAATAGTTTCCAAAAATAGAAACAGGCTCCATGAAGATTTGACTGCAGAGTTGTTAGTTCTTTACTATGTATTGTACAGGAACTTGCACATGCAGTTATGCAATATTTGTTGTAGCTGTTAGCATTTCATAGAGATACAGAGTGGTAATAAGTGATAAATGCTGGTGTAAAACTGTTATTCATCCACAGGAAAGAGCTGTCTGTCAAAGAACTTCATTTATGAGGCATAATACAGAAAGTTATGGGTCATGCAGCAGGTTTAGGGTCTGGCTATTTGAAAAGATGAGCTTCTTATTGTAAGCTATTGTGTATATTTCAATAGTGCCTTAAGTTTGAGATCACATTTAACAGGTGTTACTCAGAATTAAGCTGAGATCTCACTGTAACAGGTGTTGCTCAGAATTAAATACCTGTGATAGACATCTTATGACTTTCTTTTTCTTGCCACAAAAAGCTGTAGCTTAAATTAATGAGATAAGTGTCTTTGTTCCCATTGAGAGGGGATGAGATGCTAAGGGTCAGGCATAGCAAGTGGCTTTTCATCAGAATCATGAAGGAGACAGGTAGAAGCAAGCTCTGGACTTTTGTTCTGATGCCTCAGCTGCAAAACCACTTTCTGGTTGTGTTCCTGTACTTGGAATTAGTGATCCACAGCCGTATTGTATAGCTCAGAGGCACAGAACTGCTGTGTGGAGTCCCCATTACATTTATTCATGACTCACCTTTAGCATAAGTCATGCAAAAAATAAACCTTGGGAGATAATTTAAAATGGAGGAAGACCTGGTGGCGCACACTGAGCACTGATGTTTTGTTTAGGCAGTGGAGAAAGGGTTACAGATATTAAAATGAAACCACACAAACTGGGGATATACTGCACAAGTGTCTTGCAGGCTACTGAAAAGTAGTATTTATCTATGACCTGCTGCTATTTTGCACACTTAGGGAGACACAGCATGTTAACACTGAGTCTAAGAAAGAAGCACTTGACTCACTAATGGCAAACTTGTGCAATAACTCCAGCATTTCAAACATTACTTGAATGCTTTTATTCAGTGTCCCTAATCTGCTGGTTACACAGAGAGACAGCTACAAGCTGCCTAATTTAGCCCAATTTAAATGTCTGCTTAGCTTTGTGGCAGACAGCAAGAGAACTTCTAGACATCAATTGAGCTCTCAACTTCTGTACTATTAATGATCTGCACTACCCATGATTTTCCTAGCATTAGGGCTTCCCAATGAGCTCTTCCATAAAATAAGAGGGCTGGAGTAACTGCCCTATGAAGACAGACTGAGGGAATTGGGGTTGTTCAGCCTGGAGAAGAGAAGGCTCAGAGGGGACCTAATAGTAACTTATCAGTACCTGAGGGGGTCCTACAGAAAGGCAGGGGAATGAATTTTTAACATAATATCAGATGGGAGGACTAGAAACAATGGATGTAAATTGGAGGGGGGTAGATTTAGACTTGACATAAGAAAGAAATTCTTTACAGTGAGGGTGGTGAAGCACTGGAACCGGTTGCCCCAGGAAGTTGTGGATGCCCCCTCTCTGGAGGTGTTCAAGACTAGGCTGGACAAGGCACTGGGCACCCTGATCTAGTGGGAGGTGTCCCTGCCTATGGCAGGGGGGGTGGAACTCGATCTTTGAGGTCCCTTCCAAGCCAAACTATTCTATGATTCTAATGTCCATGTTTAATAACCAGTTGACTAAATACAAAAGAACTAAGTCCTTCTTTCTAGGTCTCTTCTCATTTCTGACCATTTGCTTTTCATGAGCACTCTATTCCCATATCAGAGAAACAGAGATTAAAATAATTTTCTGAGCTGAAATTCTCTCTCCCCATTTTATAAATATCTAATCAGTCCTTTCCATGAAGACTGGAGTAAAAATTATTCTTGGCACTTCACTGTAAATTCTCAGTGCATGTAGGTAAGTGTGCTTTCTGGGCAAGAAAAGTTCCAGGGACAAATGATGCAATTTATCTTCTCTAGAAATTTCCTTGCTGAATGGGGATTCCCTTTCTCTAACAGAGCAGCCAGTTACATCATGTGGAAAGACAAATTTTGTCTATCAAATGCAAAGACTGCTAAATACAAAGATTAATTTTCTCTATCATTCTTAATTTGAAAATAGGATTTTCAGTTCTGGCTGCCCCTGGTGGCATCATCATGAATTTTCTGTGGTATGGAATGCGTACATAAAGATAAAACAGACTTCTGTAATTTGCAAAGTTAGAGGGCCAGAATATTCAAATCCTTTAAATTCTAGTTAATTTTGAATTACATAAATGCATATATATATATTTATATGTGTAAGTATGTTACCAGCTGCAAACACAGATACAAAAATCAATAGAGTAAATTAGTTGATGTTAGATGACACTTTAAAGCATAAATATCAATTTAAGAAAAAATAGTGTTGGCTTCAGAAGGTCAGGATTTTATCTAAGCATAAATAGATGGATAAAGGCATTGAAATATTCATGTTTTTTCAGATTTATTGTTTTTTTGCAGGTAGATGCCCAAAACAGTCATCTTCACTTCTTTATGACTGCTTCTTATGCCTGGGACTGCAGTAAGTGCACAGTTAACATGCATTTTCATGGTTGGAGGGAAGGAGAAGGGGGAAATAGCTAATAATTTAATTAGTGTGACATTATAGCTACTATAATCATACAAATGAAAAATGATCATATGATTAATTACATCTCATACAAGTGAAGTACACAGTTGAGAAGCCAGGAATTGAAGATAAATATATCCTTACACCTTTAGGAATTGTGGGAATGGAGAGCAACAGTTTTATCTTAAAACCAGAGAGCAGTTTGGGTTGGAAGGGACTTGCAGTGCAGAACACTCAAGAGTGTGACACTCAGTATCACTCCACTTGGCTGAATACATAGTTCCATTAAGTTAGGCAATAAAAAAGGCAAAAAGGAAGATGATTTTTTTTACTCTTTAAATCCTATGGGCAAACTCTGAGAAAGTTTGAAGGTTTGTTTCCTTTTTCTTAGAGCTTGAACAGTGTTTGATACCTTCAAGCTGTAAATAAGCAGCTTACAAACGAGCATTACTTTCCTAGTTCTGAGCAGAGTCTCTGCATGCTGCCAGAGATGATTTGTGATCTCTGCCACAACCATGTTTCAATGGAGCTTCAGCTGCCAATATTAGCACAGGCTGCTCTCAGAGTAACTTAGATACTATCTGTGTACACCAGGTTGTTTGGTGTTAGCTTAACAGATTGGTAATAACTTACCAGGGGTTTGTTTATTTGTTTTGCCTTGAGATTGCAGAAGGTCATCTCTAGCAGTGTAGCTTATTGCATTTCACTTTATAACACTCTGTTTTGGCCGTGGACTTCACTTAAAATCCATTCCTGGGCTGTAAGCAGAATTAGATGACAAAATATAATACACTAGTACTGAGTAGGAGTTGTCTGTGACCTACTTAAAAGAGGTAGAAGCAATCTACCATCAGTTCTCAGCTGGGGGCTCTAATTTGAATTGGTTTTAATTGGTTTGAATTTGTCTCCTTAGTCAGCCAGATGCCTGGGAAGAAATCTTGCTCAGGGTAGCAAATTCTCTCTAAGTAAGAAAAAAAAAACCCAACTATATGCATTTGTATAAAAAACTTCATCTTTTTTAAACTGAAGCCCTACCTTAAGTAAACACAAACTTTTCTATTTTTTTATCTTTTATTGTATCAGAAGCTGATAACTTTGTGATTTGGTTTGAATCCAAAACAAATACTTTAGTGTTTTAAACAAACACTTAAATTTCACTTGGAGCTAGAAAGGTTTTAGACATATGCAGATTTCTTCACATCTGCTTGCATTTCAGTTTGTTTTCTTCCTACCTATACGTTTTTAGGGAGGTTTTATTCTTCAGAGATTTTATCACAGTGATTTAGAAGACCCTTAAAATGAAATCTGTTTCATAATACTTGTGGAATATTAATATGCCACACTGGAAGTATATTATATTGCAATTTGATGTACTGCCCCATAAGCCTATTGTGTTGTGGTGTCTCCCTTAGTCCTCTAATTGCTCTTGAGCACTGTGAGGACCAACCACAGGACAGTGAGAGGAAAAACTGGACAGATTCAGTGTTGATAAAGCTAATAAAGCCTATATGGAAGAGTCAGTCCCTCAAAGTAGCTTGGTTAGCTTTACAAGCTCTGTGAAATAGCAAAGCTTGGATTTCCTTTAGGTTTCTGTCCCCTTTCTTAACTCTGAGTGCCAGTTTGAAGCTGTTCTATTAATTATAGTGTTTAATTCCCTCACATCTATGGTGCTTGGTGTTTAACTGCATTCCATGAAACCTTTTAGATGACTTCACAAAAGGGCTGAATGAAAATACACAGAGCTAATGTGAGATTTTTCTATTTTTTTTTTTTCATTTTGCTAATGGGCACCATATTGTCTTCAGATTCTGATGAAATAACAGCTATCCCTGGACTTTTATTTCCCCCACTGTTTTCAAACCCAGTGCTGATGTTCTGCAGCTCTCAGGCATTAAATAATAGGACATCTTTTAGGAAAATGGTTTTAATAGTCAGGGAGCCTGGTCCCTGCATTTTAGATGAGCCTGTCCCACTCACTTAATAGAAAATTAAGATCACTGGTCCTTCTGGCAGAGCTAACCTGCCTTCCTTTGGAGCTGGCCATAATATAAGTGCAAATTAACCCTGTAAACTGTCAACTTTGATTCACTTTGTGGGTGAAAAGCTGAAGAAAGCATCACCATTCATGTCTATGTTCTTGTGTGAAGTTATTTTTTTGAGCCTGAGACTAGTAATGCATGTTTTTGCAAATAGTGGATTAAAGACAAAAATAAGAGTAATTTTATCCCCCTTTTGAAAATCTATCCCATCAATTGCAAGAGGAAAAAGAAGCTCCTGCACCAAGGAGTACAACTGTAGAAGATGCATTCTGGTGTAGTCAGGTCCAAGTAAAACTAAATCCGAAGTGGCAATAGCCCAAGATGAAACTTGATGCTAATAATTGGACATTAATAGCAGAGGGGCTGTCACATGATGGGATAAAATCTATAAAATATTGTCACTAATCTGCATGTCAGGTGTCTTTACTGGGACACAGTGCTTGTGCTGTTGTATACCTTGCTTAAATGGCTCTGCTGCCCATTTAAGCATTTTTTGGGGGGTTATTCCTTTCATTTTATACATCTTTCCACCAAAACTAAGAACTGGACTGAGCAAATGAATGAAGATGTTACAGATATTACACACTGTACCAATAGCCTTGCTAGTTAGTGTGCAGAAACACATTCTTTGAAAAAAAACTTGGATTTTTTTCCCCTCTAAGAAGAAATTTAGGATCTTTTCTTTCTCCCAACTGATGACCATGAAAAAACTCTGCAAAACTGAGGTCAGCCTTGGTAGATATTATGCTTTTTTTTTTTTTTTCTTTACAAGATGCTACATATTTGGAAGAGTTCCAGGGGACAAATGTGCTTAGGAGATAAGATTTATTTTTTTTTTCCCCAGTAAGGAACAGTTTGGTGCTTTTTATGGTCACAAATGCCTTAAGAATTTATTAGCTGATTTTTTTATATCACAATTTAGAGGTGTCAGTAGGTATGATTGCTTGTAGCTCAATACTATAATAGCTTCTGTTAACTTGTAGAGATTTTTTTTTCTATTAAAATGATGTAGAGCTATATTAAGATTAGTAAGGGGGAAAAGAAAAGGAAATAGTAGAACAAGGGTTAAAAGAGAAGGTATGTTAATGGTTAAAGAGTGCCAGAAGTATGATTTCATTCAAAAGAAGAAGAGGAACTAACCTAAAAAGTTCCTAAAAAGATGGGGAGCTGAAGTGGTGCCATAAAATATTCTGCTAAAGAAAAATTGGTTCTTGTGGGCATATAAGTGTGAATGTATAGCTGGAGATTTTAAAAACAAATACCATCTTCCCTTTCATAACATCTCAAACTGAATTATATTACAAAAGTTTCCTACAACAAAGTTAAAATGCTTGGGGAGCCACAGAACTGACAGAAAATGGTCCATCATGGAAGAACATGCAGGAATTTTACTCCAACTTGATAATTCCTCGTGGCAACAGTTCACTACACCTTTTCCCAACAAATTCTGAGCATGGAAATGGTCTGTTCAGTTACCTGGTGATATTTATTCACCATTCTAGTACATAGTGGTTTTGTGGCTCACAGGTAGTCAAGAGAAGCACTTGCTAGGGTTTTATACAAAATTAGCCAGTAAACTTGTTTTTTTTCCCCTCTAACATGTTAAAAGAAGGGGCTTAACTACTCATTATGTTTCCCCTGGAGCAAACAGATGTTGGTAGAGCAATGCTGAAGAATCACAAATGCCTACAAGCAGTGCTTAATGAGATAAGCTCTGATAAGAGGTGTCCCTTCATATGACAATTCTGCTCTACCTTGGCTTTGGAGGACCCTTTTTTGCATGCTCTATTTTTGGAGGTTGTTGTATGCTACTTCTCAGCTGATATCTAAGTTTGCATCCACTCTGGAAGCAGGAAAAAGCCTTCAGGAATTGGGACACAGTAAGTCATGAGGCAGTGTAGGAGATAATAATATTCTCTCCATTCTCTTTCTTTTTTCCCCATCTGTTCTTTTCCCCTATTGAGAGCATCTAAAGCAGCACTGGTGAAGGTCCTCAAAACCTCTAGCAGCTGCAGCAGCCCTTTAGGACTTCTCAGAAGGGTACAAACAAGGCCTGAAGGGTACTGTGATTTGGGGCAGGCAAGAATTCATCTGGAACTGGAGGAATCCTCAGGGTTTATCCAGCTAAATACCTAGTTATTGAAGAAAAGCTTTTCTTCTCATTTATACCACCATTTAGTTTTCTTTCCTGAGTCTCTTACTTAAAGCTAGATTACTACTGATAGTATTAGAACCATTTTCTGTTTTAAATCACAAAGTGCCAAAACAAAACCAATTTTTTTTTCAATTTCTGGTAATGCTGCAGCCTCTTCCTTGACTCTGAGAGGGACATCTTAAAATATAGTGCCCCACATTAGGTTTCATTCATGATTTCTTCTAATCAGAGAATTCCTGAGCTAGGTTTCCTCATTTTCCTTCTCCTAATAGTCCATTTTCGTTTTTCACCTTCTCACATTACTGCCCTGGCATTCTCTTGCATGTGGTATTTATATAGTTCTTAGCTGTAAATGGGTTTCTTCTGGACCTTGAATGATCCAGGAATTGCATTACACTTCAAGGTGACTTTCCCTCTGCTTACAGCTATGATCTATCCCCTAGCAGGCTGTGAAGTTCCGTGCTGCTTTTGTCATTTGATGCAATTTTTTCTCTTAAAAATAAATTCATCAAAACAAATTGTTATTTATATTATTGCCTGACAATTTCTGACCCTGCAGGAGTTGGAGGCTGGATGAATGCTGCTCCACTTTATGGAAAAGCACCAGTTCTCTTCCCTGGGCTCCTGAGCTTGTGTGTGACACCTTAAGAAGCCAGCAGACTTCTACAGAGCTGCTGTGGTCCCTGTTCTACTCCAGGTCTCCCACATGGCCAGGCTGACCCTACATGACCCTACATCAGTGCCCTGGCCCAGAGGGAATGTGAGGAGCAGCACTGTGCTGCTCATGTTGGATGGCAAGATGTCCCCCCTCTAGGGACATGCTCACCTGAGCATTGAGAGGTGGGTCCATGCCAACCTCATCAAGTTCAACAAGGCCAAGTGCAAGGTTCTGCACCTGGGTTGGAGCAAACCCAAGCACAGATACAGGCTGGGTGGAGAGTGGCTTGAGTGCAACCCTGAAGAGAAAGACTTGGGGGTGTCAGCAGATGACAAACTCAACATGAGCCACCAGTGTGCATTTGCAGCCAAGAAGGCCAACCAAATCCTGGGTTGCATCAAGAGGAGTGTGGCCAGCAGGTCAAGAGAGGTGATTTTGCCCCTCTACTGATCTCTGGTGAGACCCCACCTGGAGTTACTGTGTCCAGTTCTGGAGTCCTCAACATAAGAAGGACATTGAGCTGTTGGAGCAGGTCCAGAGGAGGCCATGAAGATGGTCAAAGGCCTGGAGCAACTGCCCTATGAGGACAGGCTGAAGGAGTTGGGGTTGTTCATCCTGGAGAAGAGAAGGCTCAGGGGGGACCTCAGAGCAGCTTCTCAATACCTGAAGGGAACNCCCTGGAGGTGTTTAAGGCCAGGCTGGATGAGGCACTGAGCAACCTGGTCTCGTGGGAGGTGTCCCTGACTAATGCAGGGGGGTTGGAACTAGATGATCTTTAATGTCCCTTCCAACCTGAATGATTCTATAATTCTAACTGCACCAGCCTTCTGAATGGGTTCCATCATTTGCCCATCTTGCTGACTGACAACTCTGCAGGGGAAAAAAAAATGTGGGTTTTTTTTT
>VZTY01013596.1:0-107664 GCA_013400935.1 Turnix velox
GAGCTGCGAGAGCGCACTGCTGTTTGTATGTTCTGGTTTGTTCTCTTTTTGCTATGAAGTCCTGCATTTTTGAGATCATCTATAAACCTGTAGATTTCAGGCATATGAATTTACCTAACTATCAGGTTTTTTTTTTAATAGTTAGCAATGAATAGTAGTAACTCTTCATGTTCTGATACAGATTTAGCATTACTGTTACTACTTAATTTAGGGGTTTTTTTAATTTGATCAATACTAGCTATTGATTCATTGGTGTGCAATGTCTTATCAAGTCATCTCTGCAACAGGAAAAATCTGTGACAGTGAAAAGTCTTAGCATCCATCAACATATTAGCTAAGTATTAAATGTGTGCTGCTGTTTCTCAAGTCATATACATATTTTATTTAGAATAAGCTGATATGAAAGGAACTACACAAACAGAAACATTAAACACTATCAGTAAACTTCCCTATGCAAAGTGTAAACTTACGGCTGTCTATAATGTCTATAATGATACTGCCTTTTAATTTTATAAAACCTTTTAAAGTCCCAGTTCAAGAAAACATCTGAACATATGCTGAAGTCTCTCTCTATATATTCAGAAAAGCAATGAAGCATGAAGTCCCTCTGACTTCACTAAGTATTTTTTCCTGAATAGGAATGTAAATCTCTTCTTAAATTGCCAATGAAATTTAACCATTGATGAAGTGGTTTGGTTTTACAACAGAAGACTTATAAAGTCCCCAAAATCTACATTTTCCTGAACTGGAGCAAATTCTGCTCTTCAGCATGCTTCAAAGAAAAAATAAGTTATTTGATGAATACCTTGAATTATAAACATCTGGGGAGGAAAGGGGGGAAAGAACATAGAAGACACCTTCCTGGACATGGCTATACGATGAATTCGTATCAAGTCCATGCATTATAAACATATCACTGTATAGGGATTTTTTAACTTAGTATTTTGCCAACAATGCAAGCTAATCAACAAATATAACTGTAAAAATTTTATCACATTATTTTCTTTTTACTTCAGAAAATTTCTGATATTTTACCAATATAGAGAGAAAATTAGAACATAGCAGTTCCTTCTCCGGCTGTAGAAATCCAAGTGGATCATAGCTTGACATCACCACAGCTGTAAATGCCAAATAGTACACATGTTGGGGGTACAGGAAGATGTACCCTTCAATTCAGATCCCTCCTCTGCCTTTATCTTGCAGGGAGCAAGTGAATAAGTAGTTACAGCAAAGATATTTTACTGAGCAATTATTCTGAAAAGAGGCAGATTGAAGTTTATGGCTTCTCAAGATGACACAGGAATTGAACCAACATAGCACCTACTCAGAGAATACTACATTTACTAAGGCATTATACAAAAGGATATTTCTGAGCAGCATACAGAGACAATCAGGTGTTTTTCAAAAATTTCCATCAGACTAGCCACTTAGAAACAAAATCATGCTTAATCCCAAGTGTTTTCTTAGGTGGAGAACATCACACTAGTCACAGCTGCTATACCCAGGTTTCCTTTATTGATCCCTGTCCTAATTGTTTTCACAGTCTCAGGGGCATTGGACAAATAGATACTAGAACATGCAACCTCAAGACTACTCTATAAAGCACTGGTAGAAAACCAAGCTTTCATCTTTAGAAATAGACTAATTTTGTTATGATTCAAGCCCATAAGTAGGTCAGTTATATTAACTAATACTAAGAGACATATACAGAATTTCCTTCATAGGAAATGACTGAAATAATCAGATGCAAGCAACATGAATAAGTGTAATGAAGAGGTGAGAGCAAGGGATTAACTTCACAAATAATTAATTGTAAATCTAATTAACTAACATTAAAAAAATCCACCAGTCTAAATCCAGTATAGATTCTAATTCTATTCAGTTGGTCTTGTCAATGTTTCCCAACCTATATTCAACAGTATCTTATAAGTGCAGGGCTGTGGTCCAGAAAAGAAATTGATAAAGCTGTATTTATTAGCCATTCCACTCTATATCATATGCAGTTACTCATGACAAGAAAATTACTATGAAAACACCAAAAACTGTGTATCTCCCTGTACAGCTTTCTTCTCTATGGTTACTCAGCTACAATGAATGATCTCTGTAGTTATACAGCCTTAAGAAATCCTCTTGTTTAAACTCTCACACCTCTTTCACTTTCTGAATGTTATTATACATTCAAGTGCTGGGCACGTACTATCTTTACAAGATAATTCAAATTTTTGTAATTATATATCTAATGAGTTTCAAAACAACTGGCTTAGAGGAACACGGCAATTCCCATAATAATACTGTAAACCATAAGAAATATCACCAGAACTGTTCCTGGTGTGGTTAAAACACCATTTATTCAACTGTTTTTTTAAAGATATGAAATAGGAAGTTAGAATTATTTTGGACACCACAAAACTGTAAGACAGTTTCCAATCATAAGTTACAACCTATTAAGAACGATAAAATCATGACCATGTATTTAGGTAAACTACTCAACCCCACCATGAATCAAATACTATAAATCCATAAGCCTAATTCTGGATTCAGTTGTATTAACATGTGCATTTCATCTTATTGCAATATACACACTTTCATTAAAATTTTATATATTTGGGTAAACCTCTGTTGAGGTAGCTCAGAAAATTACACAGAAACCAGATGTCCTTCTGGATCAATTTCATTGATAGTATCCAAATCAAACATTGACCAAAGCTGCTTTGGGAGATCCAATCCTCACAAAAAATCCCTACTGAAATGGAAGAAGCATTTACACCACTATTATAAAAGTATCTACTGGTTTCTATACAGGTTTGCCAAAAGGCTGCACAACACCCTATGTGCAAAGATGTGTGCAGCCCAATGAATGCTAGGCAATCTTAGCTGTCTACAGAGGCTTTCTTATTTAATACACAAGGGTTTTGGACTTCATAATTGGGACAGTAGGCTATGCTATGTTAATTGTATACAGCTCTGGAGTCTTTAGCACGAGACAGACATGAACCTATTAGAGCAGGTCCAGAAGAAGGCCATGAGGATGATCAAAGGGCTGAATTATATCTTCTGTTAGGACAGGCTGAGAGCGTTGGGACTGATCAGCCTGGAGAAAAGGCAGCTGCAGGGAGACCTCATAGCAGCCTACCAGTACCTCAAAGGGGGCTACAGGAAAGCTGGGGAGGGACTGTTTGCCAGGAGGGGCAATGGTTTTAAACTAGAACAGGGTAGGTTTAGGTTAGATATTGGGAAGAAATTCTTTACAGTGTGATAACACACTGGAACAGGCTGCCCAGAGAGGTGATGGAGGCTCACCCCATGAGACAGGTCAGGCTTGATGAAGCTCTGAGGAACCTAACCTAGTTAAAGATGTCCCTGCTTATGGCACAGGGGTTGGACTAGGTGACCTTTAAAGGTCTCTTCCATTTCATTACATCCTATGATTCTAATATCCTTTAACCAGAATTTTAATATTTTGCTTGTGGCCTGCAGGTATTAAGACATGCAATGCATGGCAAGGCACTCACAATTCTAGAGAAAATTAAATATGGTGTATCCAACATTGCATAGAACTAAAACACATTCCAACAGATAATCACAAACTGGATTGAAGAAAAATGTTGAGTATGGCCTCTCAAAAGCAAAAGCCATATTTCATTAATTAGCCAGGAAAAACTTAGAAGAATGACTTGCTGACTTGGGAGTCACTACACAATAAACAAGTTGCTCAATATTTATCTGCATGATTCCTAGAGTACACAGGAGTATCACAGAATCATAGAATAGTTTGGGATAGAAGGGACTTTAAAGATCATTGAGTTCCAACCCCCCTGCCATAGGCAGGGACATCTCTGACTACATCAGGCTGCTCAGTGCCTTGTCCAGCCTGGCCTTAAACACCTCCAGAGAGGGGGCATCCACAACCTCTCTGGGCAACCTGTTCCAGCATTTCACTACCCTCACCGTAAAGAATTTCTTTCTTATATCTAGCCTGAATAGCCTGTACAGTATACAGAGTATATTACTAAAATAAAGATCACTAGAAATAATTTTATACATATTTTCTGTTAAAGCCAAAAAGCTCTAGATGGAAGCTTTCTTTTTAATGCTAAATTAATTTTTTAAGAAAAAAAAAAGAGCAAAAATCAAGGCACAGTTGAAAGTGGAAATTTTTTTTCTAGTAAACTGTAACAGAAAATGGACATAAATTACAATTAAGGACTCCAAATTATGCAGATAATACGTGCTCCTCAATAGAAGGAAATAATTCCAAACCAATTACCCATTTTAAAGGATTTTAAGCTCTTTTTCTTTCATAATTGATCATGCTGCGCTTTTTTATTTATTGTGAAAATGAAGGGTTCATGTTTTCTGGCCCAGAGCATTAAGAAAACAATGAAGCTGCTTGCTCACCTATTAAACATAAAAGTATCCCCTGCTCCTTCAGTCAAACTGTCCCCACATTTCAAATTTAACAGACTATGTGCTCTCACAGTCAAGTTCTATATGAAATTTTTTATACATTTCCTAAACAATTATAGTTTTATAAACACAGTTTGTGAAAATATCACCAGTAATAACATCACTAATAATAATATCTAAAATGTATACCATTTACTATATTGCATAACCCATCAGCTATTGCTTCTGTTCCTGACAGAGCACTGGAACAGGCTGCTCTGAGAAGTTGTGGAGTCTCCTTCTTTGGAGACATTCAAAACCTGCCTGGATGCATTCCTGTGTGATCTAATTCCTGTGTTCCTGCTCCAGCAGGGGAATTGCAATAGATGATCTCTCAAGGTCCCTTCCAATCCCTGGCTTTCTATGATTCTGTGAAGAGCGAAAGTTATCTAGTTGACACAGCATTTTGAAGTACATTTTTAATTTTTTAAGAGAGTGGTCAAAGACTGTTGAAAAGATGACCTGACTAAGCAAAGTCTCACTTCTGGAGGAAAAAAGAAAGATAAGTTCCACAATGAGTTTGCTCACGCTAATCCCATTTCCAGGCTGGGGTCAAACATACAGCTAGTGGCAAATTTCACATTTACATATTCAATATAAAATTTGCTGTTGGCAAATACGACCTTAACATTTACTTTTCATGACTAGTCACACTAATCAAGCACCAGAATACAAATGCTCATGAAAAATGAATACAAAACGGTTCTAAAGAGTCTGAAACCGAATCTTAGTTCTAAATTGGAATAAATACTAACACACAAGCCTACTCCTATTTGTTCAGTCCTAAATGTTATCAACTTCACAATGACATAAGGAATAATGCTTGGACAAGTTTGTATTTTAAGTAATGATTTAGATCAGTATATACAGTTAACTCTGCTAAGCTTCTTGGCAGCTCAGGATCTACTCTCTGAGAAAGATATTTTAGTACTCTAGGGACTGTGCTCAGTAGTGAAAGTTCTCAGCTGAGAAAATGCATAAGAATCTACTTTCATGACTGCAGAATAATCTTACTGCATCTAGCTGTAGTTGAGAAAATGTCTGTTTTTCATTAAAAAATTGTAAAAAAGCAAGTCTCCAATTTGGTCAAATATTTATATTCATACTTTATAGACAAATATATGTGGATTTTGCTGGACTGGACTGGGTTCTTGTAAAATCAAATTGTCACAAAAACTGCCTCCATATTTTTTGGACTATTTTAATCAGTACCTAGTTTTTAAGGGTCTTGAAAAAAGCAAGTTTGGAGGTACCCACACTGAATATTTATGAACTGGAGGTCATTTGCTGATATTCTGGAAAGAGACTAACATATATGTTGCAAGAAGTAAAAAAGGAAATTTGTATTTCAGCATGATGAAAAT
Source organism: Turnix velox (assembly GCA_013400935.1). Taxonomy (NCBI): domain Eukaryota; kingdom Metazoa; phylum Chordata; class Aves; order Charadriiformes; family Turnicidae; genus Turnix; species Turnix velox. The sequence continues at coordinate 5,811 of VZTY01013596.1, forward strand.
GTGCTGAATTACAGGCTTAATCAGTTTATACTAGGAGGTCTACATGGCTTTCCAAGTTAAGCATAAATCTGCTATATTCATCCAAAATGATCACACTGCTTATCCCACTGCAACCCTTATTTTACCTTTTCTTACTTTCCTAATTAGGCAATAACCCCATGGAAATCCATTTTTGCCAGCAGTTAATTACCATTTGAGATTATAAAATCTTATTAAAACCATCATTTATAGACTATTATGTAGAGTTGATCTGCTTTCTGAAGAAAAAATTGAAACATCAACAATAACCCTAGTTTTTTCTAATATTCTGTTAAAATGCTGCTAGGTGAACATGTTGGAGATGAATGCAAAAACTACTAGCCCCACTCATATAAAGTCTAGTCTTCTCAAATCTTAGTAATTCTAGTTTTATAATTTTCACTGTGCTATCATTTTCTACAAACATACAGAAAAATAAGCTAAACAATGCAGATGCTATGTAACTGAAAGCTATCAAAGGAGCATCTATAAACATCATTCAAAAAACCACACTCCCGTTGAGATACCACTTCCCTGTTGAGACTTTGGTTTTGACATCTTCAAGGACATTAAAAGCTCTAGTTCTGTCAGCAAAAGCAAAATCTTAGTTGTCTTAGTATTGCCAAATTCCAAATCTTGCTGTGTTTTAATTAAAAATACCCAAACAAAAAAAACTGTTTCGCAGATTTCTTATTGTCACTACTGTGAGGGTGATACATTTCACTCTAAAACCTCACTTATTGATTGATGGAAAGAAGCTTCATACAGTCTTTCAGGAGTGAAAGATGTTTAAGCAAAGTATTTCATCTGTTAGCATTCATTATGGGAAATGTGGGCTCTCACCAACACTTCTCTCTGCAATCAGTAATTCAGAAATAATATATTACAACTTGAAGTGCACAGGGGACTTTGAATGTGCTTTGTATCAGATTTTTCATGTAAATATGATTGAACAAAAGATGTCAAAAAACCCTACAGACAAATGAGATATGGGAAAGACTCTATCTATCTTTTTAATATGTAAATATACTTAGCACAAGAAGGGAAGGCATTTCTGTATTTCAGGAAATCTAGAAATATACTCAGTACTTTCCACTGCACACCAACATTTTAAAATATGTGAATTTTTCCTGGAGAATATTCCCTTGAACTTCCTTTGTTATCTGGTCAGTACAATTAGAACCTTTGAAATATTCTGAATCAGTACTGACTTGATAAGGGCATGTGAAGTAGAACAGAGATATGTGTGTTTGCTAGACCTCATTTAAAGATATCTGTCATTATCCCAGTAATGCCATTTCAGCCTAAGAATTATTTCCCATTTCCCTCAGAAAAGTACTAGAAGCTCAGGGAGGCAACAAAGTCCTGCAGGTCTTTGCACTAAAATCTAAAGAATAGGTAACCTTTGTAAATTTTAATGAGCTTCTTCCCTTTGAAACCACATCTGTACCAAAGATTTTCTTGTGGTCATTTGAATCTCTTACTTCTGCAAGCTCTTTTGCTGTCTACAGTCTTGCAAAATGGCTAATGGGTAACAGGCAGTACCAAATTGAATTTATAGAGAGATACCAGTGCTACAAGGGCAACACTAAGAAAAAGAGTATACATCCAGAAGTTGGCCCAGTGCTGACAAACAGATACCAAAAGATCAGTATCATACTATACCATACTAGTGGTTGAGAAGTATGGGGTGGGCCATCTGGAAACCTCCATGTATCTGGCTGGAACAGTCCCAAAACTGGATACTATTGAAAACTATATAGAGTCCATTCTCCTTTCCTCTTCCTCCTCCACCGAACAAACTGTCAAAAGACAAAGACCCATTGTAGAGAGAAAAAAAAAAAAGACCTAAAAATATGTATAGGTGTTAGAGAAACCATGGATTAAAAGTTTCTTCCTGGCACTCATTTGAATTTATTATAGCCAGAACAATGATAATTCTGAAGAGTCAATCAAGTATTGGAACTGCTGGAAAAATTTCAGAAGATTGCACCTCTTTGAGAACATCTCTTCTGGCCACCTACATGAGTAGACATGCTCTGGTTTGCCCAATGTATTCTCCTGGGCCCATGTCAGATCACAAGAAATAAAGTTGTCTTTTAGAGGTGAGAATTTGCTTTCAGTTTATACAACATAGTTATTACCTGTTTAAAGAAAAACACAGTGGTTGCCACTTTCTAGTCCATATGAGTATACGTATTTTTTTTAAAAGTGACCAGGGAAGACAATTTTCATGCCTATAGAAGGTTTTAGGTTTTCTACATTAAACTGAAGTACTCAGTGTATGTCTAATTCCTATGCTTTTTGGAGGCTTTTAATGCTCTCTATGTAGCTCTTGTCTAATCTCACTAGATTGTTATGGAGTAGGCAGTCCAAGGAAAACAAAAATATGAACCACATGGCCAAAATGGATCAAATATAAACTATACAGAATCAGCTTTAAAACAATTGGGACTCAAGTGTTCTACCAGAGAGTTAGCCCTATTTTTAAAAATAATTTTGCAGTATTACATCTATGCACAGCTAGAAAATATGGGGCCCCTGTATCAAAGTCAAACTAAGGTACAGCTGCACAACTGGAAGATGCAACTCAGAAAGTCTTTCAAAAAGTCTTCTGAAGAGTAAAACACACACATGCATAAACAAACAAAAATATTTCTATTTGCTTCTGAGGAAGTAGAGAAACATGAGTCTTTACAGCTAAATATCAATGTGAACAAGGTCACAAACAAATGGTACACACTTCAAACCCACTGCTCAATTATATCTCTTCTTTGCAGCTCAGGCTTTCAGGCTTTTCATCACAAAGGATGAACCAATGGCAGTTATTTGAAGGATGTTGTGTCATAACTGGTGATTCAATCTTTCACTCTATCCCACTTAACTCTAATGGATTTTTGCTTTGAGGACTGTAGCTAGGATATAACAATATTAGTCATATAGACTTGCTATTCGTCATGCCAGCATATTCTACTCCCCTCTATTAAAATTCAGCAGTACTGATGAGTAGTTTTAAAAGATGAAATCTTAATAAAATGACTAACCTATCTACAGGTATCTCAAGAAAAATGAAAATATAAATTAGGAAGACAAGCAACACACTAATGCATTTTAAAAGTCTAACATCATAGTACTTTAATAAATTCAAGCCTTTACTGTGTTTGGCACAAAAATAAATTATTTAAACACTAAAGAACATAGGAAAAAAAAAACTAGATTAGCAGAGCAGCTGAATGCATGCTAAGCATACAGCTCTGGGTTCTTTTTCAATTGATGGACACTTATTTCAAATCAATGCTGAAGTTTTTGACAGATTACTATTAGCTCAAAATTTCATGAACAATGAGGACATTGTAAGGGATGCTGCCATTAATTGCACCAGGGTAATTAAGGTGACATTAACACTTTTTTTTATTACTGAAGTTTCAAACAGAAAACAGCAGCTGTTTGGAAAAAGCCCACAAAACTTGGCCTTTTATCATGGAAATCCTCGACTTTCAAAAAGTTTACATTTCACCTTGCAACTAAAAATCTACAAACTGTGGATTGATTATGGTCTTCTCTTAGGAGTGTCCACTATGCAGCTTCAGTATTTAAAGTCACTGTTCCATCTGGAGGGGAAAACCAGTACAGAATCCCTACCTTATAATACGAAAAAGTATTCATGTATAAACTTGGTAGTAATTCTAGGTTTCTATTTAACAGTTCAGAAAACAATATAACGTAGAACCATAACTTACTGAAAGACACATCTGCAACATTAAGATGGAGTGAGATTTCAGTCCTATCTTACAAATAGAATATGGTGGCTCTTCTGCTTAAAAACATATGTGAAAAATATTCCCAACACTATTCATAATGGGGTTTAAATATCAGTTAGAAAGAAACCATAATATTAAACCAAAAATAAGACTAAGAATTTCCTCAGCTCCACACGATTGCAGTTAAGCGATTACTATCTCCATGCTTCATAAAAACACTACAGTATATCTCTCTATATATCATATCCTATCCTATCATATCATACAATCCCTGCTTCATATTACATATATAGCACTTGGAGAGCTAGTGCATTTATGGTCCCACTATGAATGTAAAGAAAACAAGGAAGCAAACATACAATGCAATGTACTGGGGGCATTCTATGCCACTTCATCTACTGGAAACTTGTGCAAAATGCCGTTGCATGGCTGAACTGAAACATGGTGCTACATGTCAAAGCCAGCTCTATTATAATCCATCAAAGTCTAAATACCTGTGCTGTCTTGATACCCACATACCTTGGCACAAGCTTCTTCTGTTGTCTTTCAAGGAATGTATCCATATCACATTAACTGGCACTTTCAAAGTATCATTTTCACTGAGCAATCCTCCCATTAAATTATCCATATTAATTTAATTCTGGTTTTATTTCTTAAGAGAAAAACAGAAGCAAGGAAACCCCAGTGATATGTAACCATAGTTGTTGGTGCTACCTAAGATGCTTTACTCACAATGTTAATAGCAGAGACATAATTTTAAACATATCAGCTTTCATTTGGCTGAAATTCTTCTTTCTCTATGGGTCCCAGATACTTTAGTGCACTATGGCCCTGGAAAGAGCTAGAAGAGCATGTAACTACCAAGGGAGTTGACTCTATCCTATTCTGAGACACTCTAGGGAAGTAGCTCACAGCAGAACCTCTCACTTCTGAAATCTGATCCATTGTTAGTGGTGTGGCTAGCCCCAGAATCATCAAAACTGTCCACACGTGCAACTAGGATGGCACTGTGCTGGTGATCTACCTTTGTTTTTTGTTTGGAAAATAAGGTAAGGGTGACAGACACACTAGTTTCCAGGCTACAAATATATTAGTTTCCAACCTTATGAATAATCATCCACTGTGAGACCTTAAAAGACTAGGTGTACATACTAACAAATTATGAATTGTTGGGCTGCATTAATTAGAACAAAGCCTAACCTTACTGGTCTGTCTATGCATAATTCTAATGATAGATGTTAAAAATTCTTGTTACAAACCGTGAAGAAGAGTCAACTGGAAAAGGAATAATTAATAAATCCAGAATAGAGAAAGCACAAATCCACTCTATAATCTACTCTCTTTATCTCCACTTTAAAGTTTATCCTGCATTTTTTGGAGTCAGATTGTCAGTATAATGTTGAGAGATACTTTTAAGACAATTTATTAGGCTCTCTCTTATTTCAGCCTCCTCCCACGCTGATACTTCACCACAGAAAACATGCATTTATTTTACCACAGGAGAGCACTAAGGCTGAAGCAATGTTATGCTATATTCAGAGGAGAGTCTTTTCAACCCAACACAAGCAACAAGCTGACATTCACCCTTTGAGGGAAACTCATAATGTGTTTTTATAATATGAATAATATTCTCACCTTCTGCAAGCAGGAAACTAAGTCCAAAATTAAGTGACTCACCAAAAGCTAAAAAAAGAAATTAAAAGGAATCTGTGTAGAGGGCTCCAGTAAAATGCACTAACAAATGACTTAATCTATGCATCCAGCCTGTTTGGCTGGCTATCCATCAATCACCTACCTACATAACTGTCTGCCTATTTATCAGATTCAGGCTTCAGATTATAGTTTACTTCTTGGGTAACAGGATCTGTACATCACTGAATACTATATCACTATATCTATTAACCAATGGAAAACATTTAAAACAACAAAGCTGTGCCCACAAGTGTTAAGCCAACTAAGTTCACTGTATATTGCAGAAAGATTCTCCCCACCATGAAAGATAGCACTTATTTGATTAAACTACTCATTTTTTAAATTCAAACAATTTTATATATTTAATGTAGTTATTAGGAAAGCACAGTGAAATAACGGGGTCAACAAATCATCAATGTCATGCATTAGGCTGCACTGATTATGCCACAGGTCCTTTCATTGCAGGGCTATGATGACATACACTTAAAATGTTTCTGCAAGCAGCAAGAAGTTTTGGATCTAGAAAAAAGAATAAATGCTCATAGTGTACACACTGCAGATAGAAGACCGAATTTTCTCTGGGCGTCTTTTGCTTTATACACTGAAAAAAATCCCATGCTGGTTTATAATGAGTAAGACACTAATGACAACCAAAAGCAGTAATATATTATAACACAATATGATACCTGACAACACTTAATTAGTTACAGAAAAAAAAGAAACAAGGCTCAGAGCTCATGTACCTTGCGTAGCCATTTGAAAAGTATCAAGATGCAATAAGGCCGAAAATTAAGTTTCCTCTAGTGTTGGACTCCCTGCTATGAGCAACTGTGCTCCATACACTTCCTATTTTTTCTGATACCTTGACATTAGAGCTAGAGATCTGTATCTAATAAAGACACTGCAAGATAGAAGCATTCAAACAACTCAAACTGCAAAGAGTGTGCAGCAGGCAAAATCCCACCTCTGACTCCCTCTGGTAAGGGAGTTGTCCCTCTGGTAAAAGGGAGTTGATGTACTTACCCTTTACTCAGAGCAAGTTTATGCCTAAACTCATGGTTTGCTGCACAATGCATAACCATATCTATCACAACTACAGAAGGCTTAATAACAAATTTAATCCATAAATATATAGCATATGATAGTGAATGTTTCTCATATAGTTAATTTACTACAGTATTCATATTTATTTTATATTTTAAAATCCCCTAAATGTCATATGACCATTTTATCTTACTCAAATATTGTTCAGTATCTGCTATTAATACTTTAAAAATATTCTTAGAATAAGGATTTAATTTAAAATACATCTGCTTCTTAAACTCCTAAAACACTTGTAATTATGCAAATACATTCAGAATTGATTTTCAATATGCCTTTGAGTGTTCAAGTGTACACTTTTAGCAGTATCTTTTTCTCATGTCTTGAAATTCCAACAGACTATTTAAATTCCATTGAGAGATTTATCATATTAATACACAATAAACTCTACAACTGCGTGAAGCTTTTAAAAGATTAAAATGTGATCACTGTTGCATAGCCCAAACATAAAAGTACCATAAATATGATTATTAACCTGTATATACAGAAGGTGGTATGACAAGTGCTGAGAATAATGAAGCATGATTTACAGTACAAATTTCCAACATGAAACCAGTACGCAAAACCACCAAGAGGAACAGTGCAAAGAACTGATCTTTCAGCCTGCACTAACTTGGCCCATCTGAACTTCATCATTATTAATCCTTGCTTTCTGTACCTGAGTGGCATATATCTGGTGATCTATCATTTAACATAATGCTATATGAAACAGAGAGCATCTTTCAATTGGCAAAGTAAGTTTTAGAAAAGTAACCCTTCAAATACAACATCACAACATTGCTTTAAAAATACAGGTACAAATTTTATGTAGCAAAACAAAACAAATTATTTAAAGATAATTTCTTCGACAATTTTCTCCTTTCTAGCATTTTTTCTGAAACACAGGGTTTCCTACTTCTGAAAGTACTTACAAGACAGAGAGAAATGTAACAAAAGTAGGTAATTCTTTTAGCAAAGCTGACTTACTAAAGAAACCAGCTTGTGCTAGAGCTCTGGCATATATACATATAGCTTTCCTAGATTAAATCTTCTTAATACAGTGTTACTTTAAATCTGTACTGATAACAACTTAAGGAGGAGAGCATCCTCACAATTAACAGAAAATGTAAATAAATAATATTTTTTTTATTTTTAAAGAAGATTAAAATTAACCAAAAAACAAATCTCCAATGCGGTGTAAATTACAGCTTTTGAAATTAGAATGACCTCACACAACCAGAAATGTATAGAATTGATGAAATTTGATTGGTATAAGCCAGAAGAATAAATATTGGAATATGTACAGATAAAATTTGCATAATAAAAGAATCACCTTTAATATTGAAAAGTCTGTCTCAGAACAGCAATTACAATAAACTTACGAAGAAAATATTGCACTAAGATATTAGCTGCTTGCCATGCTAAAAGGTACAATATTTTGCTATCAGCATACACTCATCTCACTAACTACAAAACACGAAAAGAAGACTAAAAAACAGAAAAGCTCACCACTTCTTCATGCCTGCATTTTCTCACATTAATTCCATTAATCTGTTATTAAAAAGATAAAGAGAAGACTTACTCTACATTTCATAAGTACTGATTTCATTTCACTTTTCTAGAAAAATATAAGCAAAAGAATTTGCAATTTTACTCACCTGTAGAATTGCATCTCCTATAAAGAGCAAACCTGAAAGTTCCGCTGAAAACAGAAAGCATATTTTTCACTCATTCTGTACATATTATCCTGCATTTTGTGTAAATGTACATATATTCCTATTTAATGCTTCTTCAGAATCTTACAAAAAAATTAGACATAAACTGCATAAAAAAATCAACAAATAAGTCCCAAAGAAATTATATGGATTATTTTTTTAATCCCAGAATACTGGTATAAGAATGTAACTATGAGAACATTTACCCATCCTGTATACAAGAGTATTAAATATCTTCCATCAGTCACCAGCACCTTTCATGTGATTGCAATGGGGTATGACATACACTTCTGAAAAGAAAATGACTGTAGGTCTAGGTCCTATATGCCTCTGAGAGATGGTTTCTTACAAACTCTGAGGAAAAACCAACATAGATACTGCAGTGCTATGAATGACAACTACAGTATGCAAGCATTTACCAAAGATATTTTAAATCCAGTATCTTTGATAAAACTCGGTGTATTCATGATGGATAATACTTCATATACTGAAGAAATAGCCAGCAGTATATTGCACAAAGCAATCTGTATCATATAAATCACAAGGAAATTTACCAAATCTAATGCTACTGTTGCAACTTATAAATAGTGTGCTGTGTTAGAGAGCTATCTAGTGCAAATATAATTTACAAATAAACAAGAAATATAACAAGATTTAATTGTCTATAAAGAAATAACCTACAATATGAGAAGTAAGGAATGTTAACAGCTTATGGGATTATTTATCTACTCCATTCCAAACCATCACAGAAGATATTGTTTAGAAAGACTAGAGCTGGACTCAATTCAAATCCTCTACTTATTTACATGAGTTCTAAAACTGGAATTAATATTAACATACCTTATAATACACAGGTATGTGTTTGAAGGAGTGGCCAAATTAGCCAGTTGTAATAGAATTAAAAAGGCTGTATCAAAAGTCACATTCTTGTTTAGAGCTTCAAAGAAAGAGCCGGAGTCAACTTGCAGGAGGGCAGAACCAAGCTCCCAGAGTTCAGATAAACAGATTCTGACTCAAATAGCACTTTTTGTGATGAAGATCACTAGCACAGACATATGGCTTGACACTTTCTGCACTCTGAGACCATAGTCTGCTACATAAGAGGTGTCCCTCAGAACTAGAACTCAAAAATCAGCAGTTAAAATACAGCTGTAATGGAGATTATAACTCAGATAGGTATTGAGGTTAGAAATTATACATCAGCATAATTATTAGTAAAAAGTAATGACATGAATAAAAGTGTGTGCTTTTGTATGCTCAATTAAACTTAAGTTTATCTTACATATTTTTCTTGCAGTGTTTAATAGCATTTTAATGGCTAATATATGTCACACTATTATGTACTGCATACTTACATATATTCTAAAAAGAACAGAGTCACAAGTACAACTTCTTAAGGTAAACCTTATTCCCCTACTTAGGGGCTCATTCCATGCTACTCCATAGCCTTCCTACATGGAACTTCAATATTTGCCTTTCAGGATTGTCTTTCAGTTCTCAATGCACTTATTTACCCATCTTCATCTATGTGGGTGAAATGTGAATTTGAAATGGCAGATTTTAAATGTGCAGAAGCAGCACTCTAGAATTATTGCATTACAGATGGAGGGAAAGGTTTCCAAGTTTGTATTTCTGACCTTACACAAATGTACACAAATAGAAACACAACAGAGATGTTAAATACACCATACTACCGATTCACAGACTTCATCCACTATCATTACACATATTATGAGATGTTCCATCTCCCTAGTATGTTTTATATCATTCCAATAAGTTCAAATCACTGCCAGTTGAAAATAAATACAGGAATTAAGAACAATTTCTCTTTCTATGAAAAATAAGTATGCCTAAGACCTCATGAAGTACCAGTTTTCAAAGTAAGAGTTGCTGCAAAGTATCTAATTGTAAATTAACACAGGGATATACCAAGGTTCTGCCATTACCCACCCTTGTCTGATTAATACTTTACTAACCTGTATAAAAAGATAGGTATTAAAGCTAGGTAGCTTTAATGGCCAAATATTTGATCTACAGCTTCCTGTAATAACCATTTGAAAATAAAAGCCATAAAGTCATAAATTTCTTTAAAAAACTCATTATTCAAATACACTCCTAATTCTCCTCCTAAAAGTAATGCCTTACATGAACTTTATTTAAAAAAAAAATAACATCAAACATCCTTTACAGAATATTCCACAAAAGTACAAAATCTGTACTTCTTCAGAGAACAATTGAAAGGATGAGAAAGAGCACAATGACCTGAAGAGAGAAACAGTAACACAATAGCATTTGTTTAATACCTCTGAAGAATCTCATAACTTAATGTACCTTGCCTTAAGGAGCATGTGAAAGCACAGTGTACCAAACTGACACTTACCTCTTTGCTCTTTTGAAATCTTCGAAATGACCACTGGAATATTATGTTCTGCTCCACCCTGAAAACAGGATAAATGGTCATCTTGTTAGTCACTGGAAATATCCTCTTCCTTGAAATTATATTTTACCCTTCTCCAACTGCAGTTTTCAGGGAGACTGAGAAAATTAACCCTTCTTCTGCATTTTTTAAAAGATCAATATTTTATTTGGATTAATTCCTTATTGCCTCTATTAAAGCAGTTCTTAGTTGCCACTGTCAGCTCAGGAAATGACCTGAGTTTTGTTCATAACTCCACAAGACTTGAGGATAAAGGTGTTTGTCTATTCTGGAGTGCTCTATGTATGAAATGGTTTCCTGAAAAAGCAAAATGGCCATCACAGTACAATGGCAGACACACACTGTGACCACTTAGTTTTCATGCTGGCAAGAAATAGATAAGCAAAAGCTCAAAATAAAGAAATTTAGACTTTTCATCTCAAAAGCAGCTTTTGTTTCCATCTCTCTCATACAAGCACAAAAAGTGAGCAAGGAAGTGGGATAAGGAACAAGTAGTTGAAAAAGAAACATTAAGAAATGCAACAGTAGGGGTCCGTTAAATATGGGGAAATAAAGGAAAGCTGGAAAGAAATTCAACAGTTCAACAACAATTCAATGCAGTTGGTTCATTCAATTTATCCTGTTGGGACTGGAAACATATATGGTGCTTAAGAATGAAGTATTAAAAAGAAACCTTAAATAAAAAGGAAACTCAAAGGAAAAGGAAAAGAAAGGCAAATATACACAGAGACATCAGCAGAGAACATTAAAGCAAAAGCATGAATATAACATGTATAAATACAGATAATCAGAAATGAGACTCTGCCACATTGTAATTTTGCCTAGGAATGCTATTGAAGAGTTTGGTTACACCTCCTCAGCAGCCAGATTTTTCTATGGAAACAATGGCTTTCTTGGACCTAGGTATTCAGTGTTGGGATGTGGAAAGGACTGACAAAGATATTTTGATGGTCAAAGGAACAGTATATATCCCTTCTTTATGCAACAATCAGTTGTTTGAAACTGAACAGACTTCTGCACTGAACAGCTATTTCTGTCATAGAATAAAGATTAATTTCCTGTGAAATCAGAGAATTTTAAATAGGATTAAAGTTCTCTGCTAGTTAGTGGCTATAAATATGTTGTAAAATCACTGAAATCATTGAATCACTCAGTGATATTACAATAATTACATGTCAACAAGAACAGTTCTATTTGTATTGAATGAGATGATCAAAGACAAGGACAGAAAGTCTTGGCATTTGAAGCATGGACTCCACAAAGACCATGTGTCTACTACCTTCACTTATGTCAGGCTCTGTCAAACTATGTAAATTACAGTGTTTTCATTGTAATTTCACATTGAAAGATATTTACATTGAATATCTGCCAATGTTTTTCACCAGAGGAACAGCAACAGTAAAAGTTGTCTTCACTTAAGATAATCAGTTTATACTCAGTAAATTTGTAAGATCTAACCTACACTTTCCAGTTTTCTCCTTAGTCACATCCACTTCTACTGCTGTGAGCATATCCACATCTCCTTTCAAAGCACCATGTAATATAGTGCTAAAGATTATTTTCATAACCAAGTTTTTATGTCAAAGGCTTATTCCTTAAGTTTAAGTCACATGAAGAACAATGAAACTGAAACTAGTGGCTTCTATTGACAATTGCTGGGTTTGTTTCTTGATCAAGTATAATATGAAAATAACTACATTGTTTTCCTAAGCACAGAGAGTCTATAAAAAATTAGACCAATTGTATGACAATGTAGAGGGCATTTTTCTTTAATCTAAAAAGCAGTATTTATTCCACTAATGAAAATGGGCCTGTTTGTTTTAGCTTTAAGGTCTAGTTGCACAATGTGGCTCATGTCTATGATCATGATCATCTCCCCATCTGAAAGAAGGTGAATTTATACATGTTGGCTATTGGAAGCAGTCCATCTTAAGCTCTGAACTGTGTTCATGGACTCCCTTAGAGAATACTACTTGGTGTAAACAAAAATATGTTCAGGATTTATGCCAGGATTTAAATAAAATGGACAATAATGTGCCATTCTCAATTGTCACATTTAAGCCTTCCTTTCCAATAGAAAAGTGGAGCTGGAATCAAAAGGCCACTCCCAAAGAGCATTCAACACCAACTTCTCAAGGCACAAGAGCCTTTAAAGATGAAAAAATTAATTTTAAACTAAAAGCTATATGATTCATCTATTAAGTAGAGTTCTCAAGCCTTTTAGGTCAGTGTTGTTGCCATTTGAAACATAAACAAAATGTACTAACAAAAAACCCCACAGAATAAAGAGGAAGACAATAATTTTAGTGTGCATACATGAGTATGAGCTTTAGAAATTTAATCAACTTAAACTTTGAAAAGTCAACCCAAATCTCAGCGGATCTGTGCTGCTGTTCATCTTTTAAAAAGAATAATGAAAACACAGACAGGAAAATGGCTCTAAAATTAGAAAATAATTCCACTTTTACCATTAACTTGAATAAAATGAAATACAACAAACTACAAAACTAGGTGGGATTTTTGTCCTTTAAAACCTTCAAAGAGTGGATCAAAAGTAATTTTTAATGGTCATAAGCTCAGTCTTTATTTTGTTCAACATCCCTCACACTTAAATAATGTCATCTTAAGCTTGTTAGCAATTTTATTTCTCAAAGATAACCCATTGTAACACATGGTTGAAAAAAAAATTTCAGTGACCCTCGATGAGATTTGTTCTCCCAGCCTCAAGTCCTTAGTGTAGCCAGTTATTTCTTAGCACCAGCTAAATAAAATGTCAGTTACCACTATACTTGGCTTTACTGACAGGCATTACTTTCATTGCTATTCTGTCAACTATAACCTATAATAATTTGGAGGAAAATAACATGTGTGCTATTGACTAAATTCCTGAGAAACTTTGACCACAAAACAGCAATTATTTTCCTCTGAATCATGGTCAATTGCATATCAAGTCATATTTTAAGAACTAGTATTTCTATTCAGCAATATTCTTATCAATGACAACACAAATGCATATTAATTCCTCTTCTGAGTCACTTCTCATGAGGTCAATAATAGCAGGTGTTCACAGGCAAGTCTATACTTTCACTTTACATGCATAATTTAAGCCTCTTTGCATTCATGTGAAGTACAATTCACTTACTCCATTGCCATCTTGACTGCTGTGTTTATCACATAAAATTAATGTTGTGTTGTCTACACTGAGATTCAAAGCCAAGGTAAGGTTTTCAAAATCACAGATTGTGATGACAAAAATGATTATATTTTCTTCCCTCTCGTCATCTCTCCCACCTCCCCTCAAAAGGGATCACCTATACTTACATATATTCTTAAATCTAACTGAAGAAAGAATAAACATGGTAACACGATAAATGTTGCCTTTGATTGAACTACAGTAAAATAAACAATATGAGAAAGCAACAACACTTTCTGTCCTACTGATGAATTTCATTGAATTAATGTGATATTCTTTGCAGGTGAATTGATGATGAACTTAGTAGCTGTTCCACAAGCCTACCACTAAAAATTAGCATTAATTAATAACAATTTAAATTAGAGTGCTGTTGAACAAAAGCACAGCCTGTGCCATTGCAAACACTTTTCAGCTCCCACATCAAATCATACTACAGAATTGCTCTACTTGCATCCTAAGGGATGATCTTTCCATCACCTTCCATCTCACAGGGCAGCATAGTTGCTGATTGCCTACTGTGACAGTACATCCTATTTCTAGTCTCAAATACCTAGTTTATTCTCATTAAAGGTAAAATTAGCTATATAAAAAAAAAAATTGTGTAACATGGAATACACCAAAACAACATCTTACCTTTATACTCAGACCAAATCCTCCTACAGTCTGTCTTCTAATTGTTACTGTTCTTTCCTGGAAAAAAAAAAAGTAAATCCAGTTTTGTTAAATTTAATGTTTCCTGACATAACATCTTTATTAGTACTTCAATAAGTTATTTCTTTGCTTCCATTCTACAGAGTTTTTTCTTGTTTTAATAAACTTTTGAGTTCCTGAATTTAAAAATCCCATGAAACCTATGCTGGAGAGGAAAAAGACAAAGTCTGGCTATCCTGTTTATTCCATATGCCTTTGTGCTGTTCAGAGGGACTAATAGAACATCCGCAGCTCTCAACTCACACCTTGCAGGGAGAAACTTTCATCATGAAGTTCCTGAAAACACATTTCAGTCCACAAATTTGTTTCACTTCAGGCCACAAACTACATTCAGAAAACCTCCTGTCTGCCAGGAGGTTTCAGCCTCAGGTAATGCTGGAGAGAATATATTCAGGATAAACTAATATAGGCTACAGTCTCATGTGTGATCTAAGCTGAGCTACATAAATGAACATGAAACACTGACTGTGGCTCCATTGTCAGCTGTGTTCTTCCTCATAACAGCACATCATTTCCACTTCCAGCTTGTGCTGAACAACTAGTTGAGAACAGAAACTTTATTTCTACATTTTCCAATACATTCCAGTACTGCTGTACAACATGATCAAACCAAACAGAAAATATGTTACCTAAGAAGATGCTGAAAAATATCAACCTTTAAAAAAGCTGGCTTAGCAGTATTGCATTAACCATGAATGGAATAAAGCACATCATACTTTATAATTGCTCAGTGAAAATATAAATCTTCATTTGTGGTACCTGATATGGCAGTAGACACTGTTAAGTTTAAACAGTGGTTTTTGAATATATTCTAAGCTGGAACTTTGCTTTTAAAAAGTATAACAGAAAGCTATTGGGTTTTTTTTAGTATGATAGACACACATGTACACAAATAAAAGTGAATAATATACTTTCTGGCTTTCAGTCAAGTCCAAGTAGAATGAAGGTAGTTCAGAAAGCAGCTGATTTGCAACATTTTGTGAGTTTACCTGTACTGTCAGACAAGAAAATGAATGCTTTTCACTGGAGCTCTGCATTTCTTTTTGGGAGAAGAAATGCATGCTTCAGAAGTAATTCTCTAGCATAGAGGATCCCTAAATAGGCAAAACTCTGTAAAAGTAAGCAAAGTAACAGAAAAATTTCAACCAACTGCAATTTCCCAGCACCAAAAAAAAAAAAAAAAAAAATCAGATAGTTTTCATGCAGTAGTTTTTCTAGTTTAAAAACAAACTGAAACTAGATCCACTTGGGTGATGTACTATGAGTAATGAAGACGCTGCCTTGTATTTTACCTGAGCTCATTCAGACTATTTCTCAGTCTCAAAATTGAGAAATATTTGGCCTATCTTAAATGTAAAGTCTTACATGGTCTTCACAGTACAAGAGCTAACAATTACAAACAGCATGCAATTAATTACCTTCATAAGTAGAAATCAAAATTATATATGAGTTATATATTTCATTAGTCAACCATCAATAATCCCCCTAGTCTGCAATTGTAAACATTACATAAACAGTGTGAAACAGCTTTTCAGGAAATATCAGAAGCATTACACATTTCATAAGACATAAGTTCAACTTGGATCAGAAGATCAACTTGGATCAGAAGATCAACTTGGATCAGAACCTGTATGTGATCAACTCGTCTTTTTTAACTCCGAAGTTTAAAAGAAAAATGATAGGACTCATCATCAGTTAATTAATCTAAAATGGAACCAATGGTCAAAATGAGTTTTCTCCTTAACAGGTATAGAAAACTAAATACATTCAATCCAGGATTGTTAAAGCTCAAGTCAAGTGATAATCATCTATGTCCTCCATTTAGTACAGATCCAGGATGTCAAATCTAACTTAGGAAAGACTGATGCTTTCAGCTGTAGTTGCACAGCAACTTGAATAAGCATTCTGACTGTAGATAACAGTTTTGAAATGCTTTGCCAAAACCTTTTTTTATTGAGTATGCTTTCCTTTGTAACTTAAATTGCATGTGACTTTTTGTGTTTTTTGCAAAAAACCCAAGCCAAACTTTCAGTGCCATCTTCAACCAAGGTGATCTGAATAAATCTTGTCTGCAAAGCATTATATTTTAATGTAGAAGAATATGTTTAATAAAATTATTAATAAAATGAAGAAGTTTGACCAGTGAACTAAAGAAAATGATTTTGTTCTGATGAATTAATTAGCATTTTAGAAGAAGAAGACTTTTTTTTCCCACTGGATGGATTTAAGTTCTTATAATGTTTAAAATTCATTAATAAAATATGTTGACAATTCTGAAATACAACACAATTTGTACAACTAAAGGAGTACTCCAAGCATCTAGATTGACCATTTATGCTGTTTCAGGTTAAATATAGTGCTGCTGTTCCATTTATTCTAAATAACTGCTTAAAATAAAAGCTTACGAAAAAGCTGTTTCAGCTACAGATTCGTATATTAATATTTCACTTAGTTTCACTTTCCCCTTTATTTGTAGAGGGTAGTATTCTATGATTGAATTTGCAATGGTTTTGCAATTCCAAAAGCAATTTCATCCCCAAGTTCACATATAAAACTTGATTCTGATGAAAAGCTACTCAGTTCACTGTCAAAACTACACAAAATGTCCTGTGAGATTGAAATTCCATTATTACATTTATTATCTACATGACAGCAAACAGAGGGAAAGTTAGAGCTGCTAGGATCCTTAAATGTAAGATTCAGAGCAGTGCTTTAGAAGCTGCTTCCTGGAACAGAACAAAAGTGGTTATAATTTTATTGAAAAAGTCAAAGCTGCTGCCAAGCTGTCAGCATTTTCCATGCCTTTAACTCAGAAAATTCCTCATCCACACCTAAGTTCATTGACTGGAAAGGATGGCAAAGTGTTTGTGTCAAAATATTCTTCCCCAGATCAATGAGAAGAAGTATTAAAATTTCTCCATAAAACCATGAAGTTCAATGAGCCCAAGTGCAAGGTCCTGCTTGTGGGCTGGGGAAATCCTGAGCACAAACACAGGCTAGGAGAATGGATTGAGAGCAGCCCGGAGAAGAAGGACTTGGGAGTGTAGGTTGATGAGAAGCTCAACATGACTTGGCAATGCATGCTTGCAGCAGAAAGCCAACTCTATCCAGGGTTGCATCGAAGAAAGTATGGCAAGTACATTAAGGGAGAGGATTCTCCCCCTCTATTCTGCTCTAGTGAGACTCTATCTGGAGTACTGCATCCAGCTCTGGGGATCCTATTATGAGAAAGAAATGGATTTGTTGGAAAGCATCCAGAGGAGGACCACAGGGCCAGAGAACCTCTCGTGTGAAAACAGGCTGTGAAAGTCACTACTGTGCAGCTGGAGAAATCTCCAGGGAGACCCTACAGCAATCTTCTATTTCCTTAAGAGGGGCTTCAGGAAAGATGTGGAGGGACTCTATCAGGGAGTGTAGTGATAGGGTGATGAGGAATGTTTTTTTTTACTGAAAAAGGGTAAATTCAGTTTAGCTATTAGGAAGAAGTTCTTTACTGTGAGGGTGGTGAAACACAGGAACAGGTTGTCCAAGGAAGCTGTGAATGCTCATTGTGTAGACGATTAACACTGACTGAAACGAGAAAGAGCACTCAACCCTTTGCTTGTTCTCACTTCAAATTGTCCCCACAGCTGCATCACATTCCTATAAGCAGAAATATTTGCTTAAATATCTACTTATAAAAATTCTATTTCTGGGGATGACCTATTTCAAAAGTATTGCATCTTCTGATACAGAAATAAAAGAGGGAAAATCACAGCCCCAAAGACAGTACGGACCTGAATTCTCACTCAGCTTGGTAACTGACACTGTACCTTGATAACAGCTTTAGTGCACAGCTAACACCTCACATCATATACTGCCATTGACCAAGCCTTTGGATTTTCCCAATGTTTTCTGGATTGTAATGTTTTTTTTTCTTAAGGGGAAAAGTCTGGCTGTGTTTAGTTTGAAGCTCAGTTAGATTGTTATGATTTTTACGTTCCTGCAAAAAATGAGCTGCCTTATGTTGTCCCTAAATAATCGTATTCACATCTGTCAGTTCTAGGTTGTCACTTAAAAGCTGTCCAGATTGGCAGGGGGAAAAGAAAAAGCTACCACCATCTGATAGATATTTGACGACTTCTGTGAAAAAATGGATTCACTCCACTGAATAACTGACAGATAACAACGCAGTAAAAAAAATTCTTACTGGTAGATTTATGACAGCAACAAGAATGAGAAGTGCTTGAAAAGTGACCTATCTGCTCGCATACTTGCAGTCCTCTTCAAGGCAGGGAGCTTCACTTTGGCACTGTTCATACTTTTCAATCAAACATCAGCATCAAAGTAGTGAATAAATACAGAAATAAATACAATGGAGGACAAAAAAAGCAAAAACATATTCATGCAATATTAAGCTTTTCACTTTTTCTTCACTCATTTTTTTACCTGTTAACATTATTAGCACTGTTTGAACTTGTTTTTACCTACACCAAAATATATGAAAATTTTAAACACTCAAAATAGAATTATGCACAGCAACAGATAAAAAACTAACTCTCAGGAGTTATCAAAACATCTAAAATGTGCAAGCAAAGGAAGTGTAATAATTCTCAATTTGACCTCTCAGGCAAGTCACACTAATCCATTCTGAATTTTAACTTACACTGAAAAACTAATAGTATCTTTATAATTTAAATTTAAAAGGACACAATGAAAAACATACTACTGTGCAAAGTTTATAAATTGAAAAACCTATCTGTAATGAAACTTATTTTATTGTAATTCCATATGGCTTTGTATAGAGTTATAAATCTTTCAATGCAGTTGATTTTGCAATAGCAAAAGGACAACTTAATAATGGAACTACAATATATTCTGTATTTACAAGAAAAAGAATAATGGCAGATAATAATGTGATAATAATGGCAGAAATCAGATCTGGCTAAAGGTCAGATTTAAGTCAGCGATATTTCCGACCTTGGAAAAGGTGTCTACTGATGAAGGGGTTTTATTTTCTCTATCAAAAACATTATTGCAGTCCATAGGTTATATTCAGCTACATCTGTATCAACCTCAGTGAAATCCTTGAACAAAGGAGAGATTACACAGAGAGCTGTTACTTTATAAATTCATAGAATTATCAAACTTATGAACAATCATCACATCAATCTCAAAAAAAATCCCTTAATTTAAAAACTGCTAAAGGAAATTATTAATATTTAACCAAATAATGCATTACTTCACAGCAACATGGGATTACATGCTCTTGAAAGATATGAGAATTATCTGTATCTTATCATCAAGTGATGTCAATATTTTGGAAGCTATGATTTTTTAACAGAATATTTAAGAAAACTATGTATAAATGCAAACTGTCCTGGCAGCTGCACTTAACAATTTGCCAGCTGCTTGCAGTTCACTTTCAGTCTTTTAGAAAAGCAGTAGCTGATTCAAAACATCAATCTTGTCAGATAGTGTATTGTCATATCCTTGCCTTATGGATCTAACATGCACAGGCACATACACTGAGTATGATCAGAATGACAAATAAATCTATTAAAGAAAAAAAACCCCATATCCTCCTAGGTAACTCTCCTTGATAAAACATGGCAATATTTTTGCCTGAATTTCAGATGGTGATAAAAGGTGACACCACTTGTGAGGATTATCTCTAAAATAAAAAAAAATATTATGGAATTGCAAAGATTAAAACTTCTCAGATGAAAAAATACCAAATTGTCATATTTCAGATCATACACGCCAGATTTTAGGCTATAACTTTCAGCAAGGTCACTATCAAGCTGTTCTTTTTAGTCCAGACTATTGATCAGTAGGTCTAAGAACATCTAAGGTTGTCTTATTGCAGATTGCCATACCATACAGCAAATTTTTGTGAGCATCTTGTCACATAATTCAAGAAATGTGTTTAAGAGAACCATTCTATACTTCTGCCTTCAATACTGATGAAGTTTCTGCAAGGTGTAATTCAGCTTCTTTTGGGGCATTCCTTTTTCAGATGAAAAGAGTAAAAATCCTAAGTGCTCTGTATCCCAAGTAACTTACACAGAGATTACAATCATTAAGAAAGCTGTTTGATGGCAACACCACAATGATAAAAAAATACTTTGTGAGAGTCCACTACTTCAGTGGATAAAAATGTGTACCTAACCTAACAGTCTGATCTTTCAGGATTTCCACAGTGAGACTCATTAATACCTTCAACATACAAGGTACTTCAACTCAGGCATACACTTCCCAAACTATAATGCCACTCTCCAGGCTAGGATTTAATTTGGATTAGTAAAGACTTCCTTCTAGGCTTTGACTTTCAGAAAATACTCTTACTTTTGGTCATTTGTGTTGGAGTTCAAACCTATATCAGATATCCACTGGCAGCAAAATGCAGAGACGACTATGTTTTAATCTCATGGTAAGATATCCCTGTTGGACATACAAAGAAAACTCTGTAATTCTTAATGATGCAAATTATGCTCAAATTTAGATCTAATCCAGAATTGTTTGGACAATTGCTTCATGGAATTGCTACAGGTACAATTGCTGCAGGATCCTCACTAACACTAGCACCTTGTTCAGCCTACTACAGAAAAAGATGCTTTCATTTTAAATGTTTAATACTATTTATGTCACTTGCAATCTTCTATGCATTTTATTATCTTACTCCAAATTGTATACAACAAAAAAATAAACATGTTTCCCTTACACCTCTCTAGTTCTGGGAAACTAGAACTGCTTTTGCACCAAAAAGAAAGTGGTCTCAATTAAGTACTAGGTCTTTATCCTGTGTACTCACATTAAGCAGCACCTCATTCCTAAGAAGCCCCTGATTTCATTTAGATTGTTCCACAGCATACAGATCAGGACTCTGCTGGAACGTTAAGTGCCTGTTTAAATTCTGTCTTACACAGAGGAGCATGCAAATTGATTCAGACCCAAGAAACAGAAGAGATACTGTTCTGAACCAGAAACATAGTAATAGCCTTTTGTTTCTTAGCAGTGCATAAGTGAATAAATAAATCCTTATAATGAAATTATTTAAAGACTATTTATTAAAAAGGATTAAAAAGAACTTTTTACTGCAACGATTTGTCTGTAAATTATAACAGTGGTATTGTTCCTCAGATATAAATTTTATTTTTAGTCTTTAGCATTTATTCTATGAGGCATTCAATGTCAGTTGCTAATGAAACCACTTGCTCTTGCTCAGTAGAATGCATGTAAAAGGAAAATAGATGTGGTCAGTCATATAGAATGACAGAGAACAAAACAAAATCAACCAAGCAAAGTAAAACATTATAAAAACATATAAACAAACAAAGAATAAGCCACAAAAATCATGAATAAAAATTAGGAAAAAAGTAACCTGTGACAAAATGACAGATAAGTGTCTGTGAAATAAAATCACTGCTTCAAAATCTAAACTTAAACCCAGGGGAAATCAAGGAGAAGTGCTCGAAAGTCATTAGTCTAACAGTTACACTTCCAAGAGAAAAGAAACTCCTCATCACCACACAAATATCAATCAGTTAACAAGTTATGCATTCAATATGCAAATAAGATAGGGAGAGTGTAATTGGTGAAGGAAATAATCCACTATTTTCTACTGTGCTGGTACAAAACTGTAAGAGAAAGCCTTGCTGCTGTGAAATGGGAAAAAAAATGCATTTCATGAAGTCATTTAAATAGCAAGTTCACAATAATTAAAGTCATATTTTTGAGTGCTAAAATCTTTTAATAAATAATGCCAGAATGGAGTGGTGGAGTAATGGTGGCACAATGAGTGTTGCTAATTGAAGAACTATAGCTTCAGCTTGAACCCATAATTTCATTTATACGGTTTGATAGACTTCCTGTATGTTGAGGAACAGTAGTCTAATTTCATCTATATTTCATATAAAGCACATAGACCCGTATTACTAAGTCGTATATCTGTAGTGTGAAACCGTCACAAGGTAAAGTCAGATTTGTCATGCAAATTAAGCCAGCCTTTATGGAAGCAGTATAGGCATTGTGATTGTTTTGCTTCAAATTAAAACTCAGAACCATTCACCTTGAGATGTTCATAACAGAGTTGGATTCTCATTCTATACATTTCATATTAATCTTCCACTGTTACTACACTGTTAGCACTGATAATATTCTACCAATTCATTTATGGTTTCTGCTTTATCTCATTTCATTATACTTGCATTTAGAGATATAGAGACGTGGCAATAGCAACAATTAATTAATAAATAAGACAGACATTATAGTATTTGCATAACATTTGCCTAAGCAGATATTACACCACTATGCCTCACAAGATTTAACTTGAATTCCTATGATAATTTTATTTACCTCAGAGGGAGAACAGAATATTTATGACCAGTGCCCATAAATCTAAAAAAATACCTCTATAAAATATAATTACTGTATCTATAAAAATGTCTATACAAATGAGAAGCAAATGGTTTATGTTATTTCTATTTATTCTCTAGAATCAAATAAAAACCTTCCAGTGCTCCAAAACCTACAACATTATTCTATATAACATTTTATACATTCGCTAAGTATTTTTCTACAAAGCATGGTATTGTGCTAGCATATGAAACAATCAAAACAGCACAGGACAGCAGGTGACTCCTCTACCAGCAAAGCCACACCATAACAGGTATCCATCAACTGTCTTATCAGTTCCCCAGACAATACTGAGATAAATAAGTACATTGAAGTATCTGAATTCACTGCAAAAATCACTATTTATGTCATTCTTACCACACTTAGTGTCTCTAATTTCAAGGGTTGGTAGAGAGAAACAATCCTGTAGTCATGTATATAACTTATTGTCTTATTGCTGCTTCTTATATGAGAATCACTGGGATTTACTCTCAAAAGACGATACATAAAAATAGATTTACCAGTATAAAAAGAAATATCATATTGTGGGAGTACATGCATACATATGCATCTGTTTTCATGCACACACACATAGACATAGTATTTTTGCATTGTGTAAAGTACATCTTAAAGAAAAAATAAAAACTACTTACACCAGAATAGAAAGGCTCACCAGACACACAGATCACATCCTGCTCCTGGATCATCAAAATATCTTTGGCTAAGTGCAGTCGCACTTTGAAAGGCTCCTGGTTACCATCCTGCAGCAAACAAACGCCTGTCTTTGTCTTCAGGAGAAGAAATAAAGAAAAAAATTTTCTAAGTTAGCACTTTGCATTGCTAGAAGCAGTGTTTTGAAAGAACAGCTGACAGAGAGGTAGTTACCAAAAATACACTCAAAACTATCTGAAATTATTATCAGCGATCACTGCATCTATTTAGTGTGCTCAGACTACAAAGGAATGACTACAGTAACAGTGAGTGAAGGAAGATTTTGCAATAATAAGGCATTATTCTGCCTGTGACGAATTTGTGAAACTACATACAAATTGTTTCAGAGCAGCTGTGCTCTTTCCATCTTTGTATTAAATGCTGACATATCAGTTGGTCATAAAATAAAAGCTGATGTCCCATAATACTACACTGATTTTGACACAAAAATTCATATAATATCAGTTCCAAACTATACAGAAGTGAACACTGACACTGCACTAACACTGCCGTGGGCTTTTCCTGACCTATGAGCACCACATTCGTTTTTGGGTTAATTTTCAAAAGAGGATGCTTAAGCTAAGACTAAGAGAAAAGAATGCAACTCAAACTAGTAATTTACTTCTTGTTCCATTTCTGAATTTTACATTTATGCTTAGGTATAAAGAATATTGCAAGATTGTTCAAAATGCAAGAAATCTCTATCCAACAATTTGGCAGTTATCATTGTGGTAGAATCTATTTGTGCTGTTTTGGGGGCATTATATAAAACAGACTTGAACAGTGAAGAAATCTGCACATATAAGCACCTGTAGTATTTAGTAATTTTTCCCTGAAGGCTGATTTAAAAATAGCACTTTTCATAGCACTTCATAAATGGACAAAAGCTATGTTGGTTGAGCATTTTTGGTATGAGAAATTTGTTTACAAATATTTTAAAAATTCAGCCTTAACATTATTTACCTGTATTACCTTTTTGCTTAGATACAGGTAAGTATGTGTGTACATATGTATCTCAGAAGAAAATTCATACAAAAAACATACTTAACATCTTGGACTCATTGCTGTCAATAATAAAACACCCATTCTCTTCATTCAGGTCAAATTTTGATCCACTATCTGTAAAAAGTTGGCCTGAGACAAGATCAAGGGAACAAATGTCTTGCTGTGAACTTTAGCTGCCAAGGTTGACCTGGCTGAATCTGAGTGCTCTTTCTCGGACAAGTTTAAAAGAGGATTTGGAAGATAGCCTCGTAATGTGCTCTGATTCCTTATATCCATAGCATGGCAAGAACAGATACAAATATGGAACTGTCAGTAGGCAACTGGAAGAAGAAAAGTTTAAATTGCTCTCAAGAGGCTTTAATAGAGGTGGAAGGGTCGAGGACAATCTTTAAATAGCTCTGTATAAAGTTCTCCACTGACAAACTGTTCCATCAGTTCTGGTCCATGCTAAACACTCAAGCTCAGAAAACTGTTTTCCCTTGAATACCAGTAGCAATTCTTTATAAGTCAGTCAGAACGTCACAAGTAGCTATGATGTTGGGTTTTATTCTTTTTAAACTAAGTAATAAGAAGAGAAAATTAAGAGTTCCATGCACTGAACTCACACTCTGGTGAATGGTCTGGTCAGAAGATAAGATACAGCTACCTTCTAGTCTGTTGGGGCTTTTTTTAATCCAGGATAAGATAGAAACTGGTTGATATGATAGACAAATCAAATAAATGGATCCGTTTTTTCAGTACAATTGAAAAATTCTGTCTCATCTCATAGATGAAACATTATGACACTAAAATAAAGAGAATGCAAAATATGAAATTCCCCTGGTCCTCTCCTTAAAACTTCTGCTTTACAAATTAGGATGATGATTCTTTCAATGGAGTTGTGAAGTAGTAAATGACAACAGAAGCTGAACAAAGAGGCTGTAACAATTACAGTCAAATAACAGAGGCTAGCTTAAAAAAACCTACTATTTACAAAATCAGAAATTTTCCTACAGAAGAGTTTGTAGACAAGCCTCTCCTGCTCCCTGGATAACTGACAATGAAGTAAAATCTGCCTCTGACACACAGACTGGAGTAATTCTGCCTTACTTGACAGAACATTTCTTATTTGGCGATTTCCAAAATTGCCCAAGAGTTTTTCTGCAAAACCTGAGGGGCTTATTTGTTGGAATCAGAGGCACATAATCATAGCAGACACAATTACCCATTAGAATGAAATCAAAATTCAAGTGGGTTTCTAAATGCACGAGGGCTGCACTTATTCTTTCTAAACAAGGAAACCAAGCTTGGGAACAGAAAATATTTTGGCTCTTGGAACAATTGATCACACGCTCAAGGATGCTATTTACATCAAATACTCCAAAATATAATGAACTACTTTATTGTTGGTGGGCTTTATGAAAGCTAGGTTATGGTACAGTTCAAAATTATACTAAATCCTTCAATCTCTTATCTAAAAGCATCATTAACAACCATATAAAGGAGAAGAATGCAGTTTCATTAGAAAAACTCCAGAGAAATCCTTGAGAACAAAGACTCGAATGCAATTATTATATTGTTTCTTTTCATCTGATTAAATTTTTTTCATCTCACTCACTTGTTTGAAAGCACCCAGTAAACTGAATCAAAGACATGAACTCCTGTATCCTTGTCCAGAGCTGGAACTAGGGAAGACATTCTGTATATATGTTTTCACATCAATTACTGGTCACATAATTTTTCATCTTCATGACTCCAGTAAAATTATTCTGGTTAGTAGCACATCACTTGTCTTGCCTATACCCCTGCTATCTCATACATCTGAAGAGCCTGCATGGTGTTCATGCGTGGACGTGGACGAGGTGTGGGGGTACAGGGTTGTGGTTGATGTTCATTTCAGTTCCCCTCACTAATTCTCAAGCGATTCCATGAGAAAGTGTGCTAAAATTTTTCTCTTCAAGCCTTCTAAATTTCACTGGCAGAGGGCTCTGCCCTTCCCTCGACTTACAGCAATAAAACAGCACTTGGCACATCAGCCAAGCTACTGTAACTGTCAGTGTGAGGTGATGCAAGGCATCCCCTCGTGCTCAAGTGCAGCATCTTACAGCAGACATGGATAGAGAAGCATAACTCAGCTGGTAACTGTTAAGCCAAGAAAGCTTGACTGTATGCTTTAGCCAAAATAACCAAGAACATTGCCCTGCTTACATTTATACCATCCTACTTTCTTCATCCTATTTACAGATTTTGGCACCTGCTGTAAAGAGAGCTTCTTCTCATAGAATCATAGAACAGTTTAATGGATGAGGTAGGCTAGGGAATGGTTATGGGAGCAACACACGGTGGTGAAAGAATGTGTTTCCACATGGGAGAGAAGTCAGTGAGTCCAAGCAAAAGCAGTGATGAAGGAAGGAAGAGTTGAGTCACATAAGCGATAAATGCAGTGAGTGCTGCATCTGCACAGCATTGCCTCTGTCATCTTACTCTGCATCTTTTAAGCAGTTAGACAAGAAAACTGATGTGGCAAGTGCTGATAGTCTTGGCAAGAGTTTAAAAACTGCTTACATCTTCTGAATTACAAGAGGGTCTAAAAACTGATCCCCTCTTCCTTTACGACCCTGTTCTGTGTTGAACCTTCTGTTTCACATCAGTATCTGAGGACAGCATAGGTTGGCAGAGCCCTAAAGGCAAACTGTTTCTACAAAGAACATGGTCATGCTCTGATCACTATTAGAAACTTTCTTAAATATATATGTTGTTCAGTTCAGAAGAACTATGTTCTAGGATGCTTATTTGAAGTAGGGCTGACCTGTGAGTATTTGAAGATATGCTTGTCACTGCTTTTTAAATGCAAGTATAATAATAAAAAGAGAAACTGAATCAGATACATAAATCATAGAATCATAGAATCATAGAACAGTTTGGGTTGGAAGGGACCTTAAAGATCATCAAGTTCCAACCCCCCTGCCATAGGCAGGGACACCTCCCAGTAGATCAGGCTGCTCAGTGCCTTGTCCAGCCTGGTCTTGAACACCTCCAGCGAGGGGGCATCCACAACCTCTCTGAGCAACAATGAACACAAGAGGTAGGAATGTGTATCAGAACCACATAAAGATGTTTTTTAAATGGTCCAACTACTCATCCTGCAGAGGTGTTGCTACCATAAGTGAAAAGCACTTCTATTGTTTAAAATGGAAAGGTACCCAGATAGATACACAGGAATGTGTTCAGCTTGTCTTTCGGAGTCTTTTCTATCTGACATCAAAATTTTCCAATCCAAAGAATAACAAGTACATTCCTGCACATGAATTTTGCACTACAATCTACAAGATTTGCAGGAAAATGTTGAATTTTGTCTTAATCTTCTTTGATTTGACAGGTATTTGCCAAGTCAGAACTTGGCTACGGGATTCAATGTAAGTTATTTTCTTAAAAGAATAAAATCTTACATAGAATTTCCTTGTTTCATACAGTTTGATTAATTCAATATATATATATATGTATTCTTACTGTAATAAGGTACTTCTTCAGAGCAAAATCATTCATTTTCACAATGTAAGGAAAATTTTTTTGATGTCTGAATTGCCAATAAGCTTAGCAAGACTAGATTATATTATTACAGTTGAGGCCAAGAGATAAGATAACATAAAATAGAGGGCTACTGTGAGAACATGATTTTTTCTTCAAATTTAATTCATCTATTACATGACATTGGATATAAATTAGAGGGGGATAGATTTAGACTAGACATAAGGAAGAAATTCTTTACAGTGAGGGTGGTGAAGCACTGGAACAGGTTGCCCAGAGAGGTTGTGGATGCCCCCTCTCTGGAGGTGTTCAAGACTAGGCTGGACAGGGCACTGGGCAGCCTGGTCTAGTGGGAGGTGTCCCTGCCTATGGCAGGGGGGTTGGAACTCGATGATCTTTAAGGTCCCTTCCAACCCAAACTGTTCTATGATTCTATGATTCTATGACATTCCCACAGGCATTGTAAACTGCAAGTCATTTGCTATTTTGTGATTTGGGGATTAATTTAGGGGTTGATGTTGTATTTAAAAAAACCCCTACAAACTGAAGGTAGAAGAAATCCCAGCATTGCCATTTGATAGCATTTACAAAGGAAAGCATCAGCCTACAGAGACAAGTACAAATCAGAAAATGGTATAAATTTTGTGAAGATTCAGAAAAGCAGAGGGCAAAGAAAAAATTTACCAATTCAAAATAATCCTTAAAAAAACAACAAAAAGAAAATACTGTAAGTATGAAAATGAATGGAATATTTAAAAATTGAAGCTATAAAAATTGAAGCTATATCCAGAAAAAAATGTTAAGCTAATAGAAGGATAACATTTCAAAGGTATAACATTAGAGAAGTTAGAAAGCTGGTCATGCATCTTGCTCATAAAGCACATGGATAATACCAACTTTAGAAAAAAATGAGGAAAATGTTCTAATGTGTTATAATCATCCCAAGTCTTCAATTCCTTTAGAAGGGTAATTTCACTAAAGAGAATTGTAATATGTCAGAGATTCAGGTTATCTTCCAGCAACAGTTTTCAGAATATAGAATAAGGTCATTTGAGTATAGGAGAGTGTTTAAAGAACTCAATAACTCTATGATTTATCATCTTGTAAAGTTCAGAAATCTCAGGATAAAGCCTAAAAATGGAAATTGATAGTCAGATGGAAAAATGCCAAATAACACCCTGGCCAGTTGAGTCAAAGGAGACATTAACCAACCAAAGGCATCATCACAGGAGCACAAAAGCACAACAGCAGATGAAGGACTCAACTATAAGGACAGTAAGTCCGGTCCTCAGTCAGTGCTGTCTGGGGACAGTGTCAAACCATTGTCCACGTGAAACTCACCATTTTAAGAAAATGCCAGAGGAACTTTTGAACTGAGTGGTGGTCATCGCCTGAGGGCACAGGACAAATAACGGGATCGATTGCACAGGACTTATTATGGGATGTTTAGGGGAAGAATCAAAGGCAAGGAAAGGATTCAATGATTTGGGGAGTAACAAGTAGGGAAAAAGAAGGGGTTAAGAGAATAAAAATGGGTTGGTCATAAGTAAATAGTTTTATGGTCAGTATGCTTGTCTGACCATGCCCTGAGCCCAACCTATCCATTTACTAAATTCCTTTCTAGTTATTTTCCTGGGCAAGGGATTCTTTGATGTATGATATGCATGTGCATGAGTATGAATGATGATCTGTACCAGCAGCTGGAGAGGGGCAGAAGCCTCAGGAGCTCTTATGCCCAGCTGCCAGCTGAAGACTGGGATCCAGGGGTAGCTGCTAAGCAACTGATAAGACTGGATCCAGGGTAGACTGTCAAAGGCTTGCTGCTGGAGGCATCCACACTGTATATATATGTATATACATATACTCTCACAAGTGTACCTGCTTAGCCAGAGAGAGGTGCAGGATGAGGAAGGCACTGTCTGCTTTAATCTGTCTATATGTGATCTGTGTGGCTGCTGATGTACGTAAGTACATACATATATATGGATAAAGGTAGGGCATATGTGTTCACTGTGGGCGTCTTTACCCTTACTGCTGGTTGGCCCCACAGGGCATGGAGCTGCAGCTGCCATCCCTCTCTTTGACTTTTAGATCCAGCTTAATTTATTTTCCCCTAA
The DNA here is from genome assembly GCA_013400935.1 of Turnix velox. NCBI lineage: Eukaryota > Metazoa > Chordata > Aves > Charadriiformes > Turnicidae > Turnix > Turnix velox. Next base: position 36,134 of record VZTY01013596.1, read on the forward strand.
ACGAAAAACAAAGTAGAAGATGCTTCACAATGATAGTGCTGAAGTCTTAGTTAAAAATTATACTATATGTAAGCACAAGGGTGATGATTTATTTAGACATAGGCATTTGATGAAAGTAGGCTGAAAGCCTATATTTTATTAACTTGGATTATCTTGGGAGGAAAAAAGCAGATGAGTCTTCAGAATTTCTCAGAAGTGACACCACTGATTCTGTGCTCATTTTACACACAAAGTAGAAAAATGGTGGTTGATTCCCCCTTCTTTGATTTCATTAATTTAAAAGCTAAAGGATGTGTCCTGAGATTAGGGAGCATTATTACAATGGGTGCAACCACCCTCTACAGCAAGGCAGTTGATTTTTAAGGAGCTGACTTTGAAATTGATGCTCCTGTTAGAAGCTGGATACAGAATGAAACAGATTTGTCAATGTACTGGCACTGGAAAGGCTAAGATAGGACTCATATATCAGGTTATCTTTCTTCTACGAAAACAATATGTATCTGCCACTTTTCCTCAGTAAGGGCATACAAAAGGAAATGTAAAAACCACAACAAAGTGAAACAAAATGCCCTTAATAGCATGCTTTAACTTTCGATCACCTCTGAATTAGTCAGGCAGATGAAGAAAATTATAGTTGTGAATTATCAGTCCATTCTAAAATTCAGATCTCAAAACTAACAAGAATTACTTTATCCTGTTACATAATCTGAGATACTGTTTTAAAGAATTTTGACTGTGCATGGATCTTCTGAGGTATTAAAGTCTGATACACAGCAACACGAACAATCACCACAATATTGTTTTCCAAAGACAAAATCCACATTAATATCAGTTTTTGACTCTGCTACTCCTTTCTGAACGCTGTCATGATAAAATATTCTTTAGCATATTTCCTCTTCCACCTTAACTTCTATTAATTGTATCCCAGTTCAAATTTGGTTTTAACTGCAGTAAGCTTTTGGTTCTAGTGCTGTTCCCATCCCCACACTTCTCCTCTTTCATGGAATTATGCTTATAAAGATACAGTCAGTTTTCTTGTTCCCAGTCTTAACTTACTAAGCATTTCTTTGCAATTTTCAGTGTAAAAGTAACTTGTGATATCTTAATCATTAAAATGCATTGACACCATTACATAAATGGGTGTGAATGGTTCTAACTGTGTCTCAGTAGCAGAAGTTGTGAAAAGACATTAAAACAATTTGTTCACAGGAAATCATTGAATAAATAAGATGTCCTTTTCAATGTCTATAGATACATCTCATTTAAATTATTTAAAGCAAAGTTAGTATGAACTAAGCAGAAGATTTCCCCATCTCTAGTGGAGGAGGACTGAAGTACTTCATATTGTCACTATGAAAATATAGATATTTTAAGCAAAAATAACTCTCTTATCTCAAGGAAGGAGAATGGAATTGCTTATCATTTGGGTCATCTTTAAAGCTAATCCTCTCTGCCCATCCACCTTTTCATACTTCTGCATTTCCCCCTTGATTTTGCTGAAAAACACTAGGCAGATTTCTGACTCCACTGGTATTTTTCTTCATGTACAGGCTTTCAGAATAAAATGATTTTCATACAAAGCTCACATGAAACACAGGTAGCTGCACCTACATTGTGCCTGAAGAGGTAAATTGGAACAGACAGAGATGAGGGCTAGAGATCAATACACCTGGGCAAACTCTTTCACCTTTGACTACAAAGGCTTGTCTGCCACCATAAAGCAATCAGCTGAATAACTTACATTTGATTATATAATTCTTCTCATTTTGTGAAAATGGGGTAAAAAAGGATTATGCATATAAAAAGGATTAAAAGTTCATTGATTTGATTTTACTGTTGTTTGAAAAGAAAAATATCTGATCCTACCTCTTCACAGGTGGTCCTGAAATCCATGTGCTATGACACAGCAAGTGATATTTGTCTAAAATGGAGAGAAAGCTTTTATTAGAATGAAAAAGACATTGCAAAGCACAAAAGTTACCTGTCTGAGCTAAGCAATTGCACTTCTTTTTGTTAGGTCCAGTTACAGTCATTGCTCAAAAATAGAAAAGATCAAAATTGCAACAGGGTTAGGAAGCGTAAGGGTTAGACGTTGTTCCTAGTGCTTACGAAGTACACAACTCAGTTTCACTGAGTATATTCCAAGGAATGCCTATGTTCCCAGAACTTCCTGCCTTCCACATGGTATTCAAACTTTATTCTCTAACTGCAAGTGCAAATTTCTTTTTTGGGGGGATATTTTTTAATTTCTTTGCTTTTTTTTAGAAGTGAGAGTATACTGCAAAGTAACAGAAATTGAGACTATAAAGTTTTGCTCGTTAGAATATGCTCTCTCTTCCAAAATACTTTTTGGGGTTTTTTAAATACTTTCTTCCCCCTAAATAAAATACATCATGCATCAATATCTTCTGTCACACATTTTATTAGCATACATAATCTCAGTGTCATTTAATAGAGTGCCTTCTTTGCAGAAATATTTGAGCTGAAAAAAACCAAATATTAGAAAAGTCAGAATATGTGAGTGCTGGCAAAATGTCACACCAAATCCTGTGATTATTACTTTTCCTGGCCTTTACCTGAAGTGTATTCACCACACTGCACACTTATGCATGCATTTATTTATGAGATAAAGCCATTGGAACAGGTTGTTACCAGAGGATAATAAGCTACTTGCTGCTGGTTCTGCAATAGAAATAATCATGCATCAGCTAATAACATTTCCAGGATATGATTCCTGGGTAAAACAGTGATTTCACACAATGGCCAGAGAAGTGTAATCTGTAACAAAATACTCTCTGTCAAGCCTTTAGTTGCTCATCTGTATTAACTCTGTTCTTAAAATTATTTGTATAATTACACTACTCAAAGCTCCCACAAAAAATGTTTCATATTTGCGCAATTTTAGTACAAAAATCAAAGTCCAAACAATAGCAATAAAACTTTGTAATGAAGTATCTTAAATATTTTGCTGCCCTGGATACAGTTCTATTAACTGAAGCACAGATATACATATGAGGTAAATGTTCTGTGTTTACTGAGCTCTGCCTGGTTAACATTCTGCACTCCAGACTATTACCTAGCAAAGCTAGCCTCAGTTGACTAGGTTACATTGTAGGACTGACTGCAAGAGACCCACCCTCATTCCTTCTTTATCAGGTATAAAACTGCACCAGGATCCAATAAAGATCTGTACCTGTAATTCTGCTCTCAAAGTGCTCACAAAAACAAGGTCACCAAGGCTCTTCTTTATAGTGGGACAGTCACTGGATGATGAAGTATGTTTCCCTGTAATTCTTATGAACTCTTTTCCAGTTGCTGAGTAAGCTGCAGTCATCAAAAGCCTTTTTAGCTTTCTGGAACTACAAACACATGTAACTTTAAAATGTAACCTGAAGTACTGCAAAGTGTTATCCTTTCTTAGGCCCTGATCTTTTAGGGAGTAACTTTTACTGCAGTCAAAAGTAAATTGATTTGTGTTTTGTTCTGCCTTACTAATAGAATAGTTCTGCAAAGTTTAGGTTTGGTTAACTTTGCGTCCAGAGTCAATGGTAATTAATCTTTGGTTTTTTAATAGTTACTCTTTGATCTAGATCCTGCCTAATCCAGGCTATTTCCACAACTCAGTAGTATTCCATTTTCTTCATTTTGTTGCTTCTACATATCATGCATTTACTTATTTCAGAAATATTTCTATTACTACAGAAGAAAAGTCAAGAATAACTAGGCTTCCCAGCATCACAGCTTATTGCATACACTGCACGTGACCTAAAATATTTCCTCAAATTGCTCAGACAATCATTCACCACTCTTAAAAGTATGAAACTTTGCATGAATACAAACGTCTTTATTACAAACTCTTTCAAATCCCTTCTTAAAATATTGTGTTCTTTTTAAAAACTCCTTTAAAAAAAAAAGCCAACATTTTAAACACCAGTTCTCTGTCCTGTGTCTTGAGGGATGTCATGGCAAACAAATTCTTTGGCCTTCAGAGAAGCTTTGAACTATAATTCTCTCCCAACCAGTTGGTAATAGGTGAATACACCTGCCAGTCACCTTGGTGATACTTCCTTTATTCCTCTACATGCTAATTTACAAATAGGTAAAATAAAACATACAACCAATACTATTCTGACATCTATTTCCTACTGAAATAACTGCTCTGTTCCCACATTGATTACACATTGAATTTCTTCTGGGAAAGGTGGTTCAGGCAATTTTTCATGATCTGTGACAAGAGCTTTTACTATTGAAGCGTAAGCCTTGAACTACAGGCCTCTTGACACAAAATCATACTCATTGCAATGAATGCACCTGTTTCTCAGGCAATCAACAACTCCATCACTAATCTTAGCAATATAGCTGCCATCATGCTATTTCCTACCAATTCTCGCCCACAGCTGTGGACAGAGAACTTAAGCCCATTTGCAGTGTTCTTTTTTTGACTATAAACAATTTTATAACACTGGATATTTTAGAAACAGCACATAGATCATTTCCAGCACTTACACTCAGAATGAACACTCTATATGATTAAATTACAGGAATACACACCATGCCTCATGCAGAAACTTTATTGTCTTGCAATGGTAAAATGCTCCTATGATTAGTACTTGTCTCCCCTTATAATGCATGGGAAAAAAACCCAAAAAACCCAGAAAATACAAAACTTAGTATTTTTAAAAACAAAACATTTGCAAAATGACAGCCAGAGCTGAAAGATATCCCCATTTCAGCCTGTGTCTAACCTTTGCAATCTCCTTACCTTCAAATCACAGCTGCTCTCAAGTAAGCATCTTTTCTGCTTTCCTAGGAGGTTGATTCAGTCTCACCTAGGTAGACCCCTGGTTATCGGTCCACAGCCCCCTTCAGACTCAATATTTGATTTTTCTTTGTCCCTTCCCATTGTTAGGTTCGTTTGAGGAAAAAACAAAAACCAACCAAACAACAAACCAACAAAAAACCTTGCTCCAGAAGGTGGGAAAGGAGCTGTCTGTGCCTTTGAAAGATGAGGTGCAGAGAGAACAGCAACAGTGTCAAGCTAGAGTAGGGTGTGCAAGCACATTAGAAGGCATGAGCAGCATGTGTTATTCAAAGTGGAAGAATGGCTGCAACCAGAGTGAGAGTTTGTCTTGGAAGGGCTGGGATCCAAAGACATGTAAACAAGCAAACTTCAAAAAGTCTGAAACTTTCAACTTGATTTTCAATCTGCACTTCCTCCAAAACTAAGTCACCAAACTTACTTAGCACATCTCTGCTGACAGATGTAAAGGAAGCAGCACACGACTGACAGATCGGGAACAGAATTTGATGTCCCCTTGACAGAACAAGCAGTTATTCAATACTGAAGAAACATTTACCAAGCAGTATTATTACGGCATTTGTGGTCTAAAGGGAAATCAATGGCTAAAACATACTGGTAAAGTTGAAGGCTGAAGCAGCCCTCAGAGACAAAGCTTCATTTAGGATAATGCACTGAGCACTTGAGCTATGCTCTGATCTTCTTACAACAAATCAGGTCATATTCCAGTAGTATAATAGATATAATCTCACAAAGTGTTTCCATGACTACTTACTCTAGTTTACTGAATAAAATAAGATGGCAAACAAAATTTCATATGCGCACAACAGTACTAAGAGAGATTTTCTGAAGTGGTGGAAGTATCACAGGGCAAATAAAGTACTATTAAAGCATCAGAAGGAAATGCTTCACTCTCAAGGCTACTGGTGCAAACTAAAAATACAAGTTCACTGAAAAATTACAACTAATAAAACACAATTTAATTTAGCATATGATATCACTGCAACTTGTCTACTTCTCACTTGCTAGAAACAGATCACAAGAAATTCTTGTTTGAGAACTGCCCAAATTTGGGACAAAGACAGTGTTTCAAAGGCACAAATAGTGGATCTGCAAGAGAATTCTAAAATAGTTTGGGTTTGAAGAGAACTTTCAGAGTCATAGGTGACTCTGTCCTTCTGCAATGAGCATCTTTAACTAAATCAGGTTGCTCAGAGATTCTTCCAATCTGACCTTCAACTTTTTCAGGAATGGAGCATGTATCACCTCTCAGACAACTTAGGCTAGTATTTCACCATTGTAATTTTAAAATCTCTCTTCCTTGCCTCTAGTCTGAATCTACCCCCTTTTAGTTTAAAACCACTACCCCTTGTCCTAATGCAACAAGCCCTGCTAAAAAGTTTGTCCCTGTGTTTCTTGTAGATTCCCTTCAAGTACTGGAAGGCTGCTATAAAGTAGTGTAAGCCTTCTATTCCCCAGGCTGAAAAACAATCATCTCAGTTATTCTTCATAGGAGAGATGCTTGAGCCCTCTGATAATTTTTATGTGCCTAGTTCACTAATAAATTGTATGTTTGTCTTTTCAAGTCTTTCTCCTGCCTCCATAACTTTCAACAACATTTTGGTTCAACATTTTGGTTCTACATTTTGGAGATATCTGAAGGAAATGAAACAAATATTTATAAATTTGGAAGGCTTTTCTTTTAGTAATAATTCAAAAGAAAACAAAAAACAAAACCACAAACCATCTCTATTGTAAATAGGTAAAGAAGGTGTAGAAATTGTCCTAATACATGGCATAGCTACTCCTTTGTGCTTTAAGGAAAAAAATATTTTGAGGAAATAAAGGATATTACTTTAAACACAAATTCCATGAAGGGATCTTCCTTCCATCTAGCTTATCACAGGGTGTTTAGTACTAGAATATTGGTCAGAGTAAAGCAGATAACACAGTAAATCAAAGGAGCAGTTCAGTAATCATAGATTAATAAAATCCTATTCAGTTACTCTATTCCAGCACTCTTGAATTATATTTCATTTGAACAAAGAGTTACTTATGTTCAATTAACATAATGATTTTTTAATAATTTATTATAGTAACACTGGACTCAATTAGTGAAAAATTTCTCAGCATTCCCACATCGAGTTCAATACATGAAGGGGAATCTATATATTCCTTGCACAGAACTGAAGCTTTAATAAATTAATTTAAGTTGAAGGATGCTCATAGAGCTGGAGGCCCCAAATCTATCCAACAGTTCGAGGACTGAATTGAACTTTAAACTTACCAAGGCTGTCTGATTATTTAGCAGTGAGTAACAATCATTTGACAAGGTTTTTCAACAAAATGTCCAGCTCATAACAAAGGTCATGGTTCAAAATAATTGAAGTTGGCAATTAGCAACTAAGAAGATTTCTAATGTTTAATTCATTTTACATTGGTTAAAACAAGGATGTTATTTATTATTTGAGTTTCAGGCATTTTTAATCAGCAAGACAAATTAATGATTTGTCGTATAAACATAAACTGGTGAGCCACTAGGCAGTAGCAACTGAATGAATACATCTTAGGCACTTCTTTATTTATTCAGTACTGTTTGCACTAACAATTATTAAGTGCACCTCAAAACAAATATCCAGAGAATTACTCAATGAGCAACCCAGTCGGTTCTGACTTAACAACACCAAATTGATGGAAAAGGGAAAATAGAAAGCCAATGCAAAACAAAATCTTTCAGAGGGAAAAAGCAGTATTGCAGGAGAAACATCTGAAAACAGTGAGGTTAAATGCCAATGGGCTGCCACTGTATGACATTATGTGAAGTGTTCTACGGCAAATTGAATCAGGAAAGTTTGACTTTAGGTCAAACCCTGGAATGCTGTTAGAAAAAACCCAGTCCTTGGGTCTGATCTTTCACTGATGTAGTGTTACATTTCAGTGATTCAAACTGTCTAAATATAATTATATTACATGTTTAGACCATTTCTCAGCTTACCTGAATAACAGTGCCTTGTATCAAAGATGAAAAGAGGTTCTCTGACTCTATTATCTCTCAATACAGAATTTCCTTAAAAAAGAGATAAGGGCACTCTTCTGCCAAGGCAGTTGTTTCCCAGTCAAATATGAATTTCAAACCTCTGGCATTATGCCTGGTATTAACAATTTAAAATGAGCCTTTCCACATCATATTGCATTTTTTTATTTCATTTTTTTTTTTTCCGTTAAAAATGAAACATTGTACCAATTTCCTATGGGTGGAAAGGAAATATATTAATTGTTGGAAGCACTCATCCCACTTCAATTTGCAAAATTCCCAGGAACCGCTTGGCTACTAAAGTATGCTAAAAACAGTATTGCTTCCAACTTCTTCCAATAGTGAGCATGCTTTTTCAAATTAATAAGCAGGTACGATAATAATGACAAGGTCATAGCTTACTGTTTGTCTTACTCCCCACTTAAGACATTTATTCCACAGATAATATAATTAATCACACAGTTTAATAAAACAGATAATATAATAACATCTCCAGAGAACCTAGACTTCAGAATCATGTACTAATAACTAAATTGGTATATTTTTAAATAATCACCAATGTCTGTAAAATTTTCCTTTGTGAACAAACCAAGTTGGATTGATGAAAACAAAAAGTGCAAAAAAAATCACTATGACCACAAAATTAAATAAGCATACCAACTATTTTTGACTTTTATATAGTCATAGATACGCAAATGTATATAGCTGGCATGATAAAGGAGGGTAAAATACACTTAGTGAAATTGTTTGGGCTAAATATACTTGTTTTGGAAATGGATTCTGTATTCACAAAACTTAGTCACCATAATCCCTGCTAATTCCACTTCAGACTCAAAAACCATGAACGCAATAGCAGCATACAATTTATATTTCCACACTGACAACAGGACTATCCCTCCATTTCTGTATCATCTGTAGACCTATTGAATTTTTAAAAGTTTCTGAAATCAAATGCTGTTGCTAACTCTAGTCTAGCATGTTCTTCAGTCAATATTTTGGATATGTGTATAAAAGCATTAAAAATTTTAGCAAAAAATATGGAAAAAAACAATTAAATATACTGACTTCTAAGAATTCATAGACAGTCTCATTGTTTCAAAAATTCTCGAAATGTGTGTACCCTCTTGGCATAAAAGGACATTTCTCATGCTAATGATCACATAAGTGTCGACAATGACATCCATTAATGATTTTCACTTTAATTCTCCAAAGTTGTAGAGTATTATAACATCATTTAAAAGACAACAAGTTAAGTAATTTTATTCTGGTGTGCTATGACATTCAGTAAATTCAAATAGTATAATATGATGTGTTTATTTGAGATTAATAGATAATAGTCTGTGAATAAAATAACTGATAATTTTATTATACATGTACATATGCACATGTCTAGTCCAAAGATGAAAGTCTTAATGGAAAACTAGTAATTTACAGTAGAGTTAGAAAAATCTGTATTTCATCCAGGTGAGGTACTGTAAAAATCTGGATTAAAAAAAAATCAAAGTTATAATGTACAATGAATAATTAATGGCTTAAATTAAATTAATGGACTAATTAATGGTTAAATTTAGAAGGAACATGATATTGAACTTACCACAGAAGATGTTAATTGAATCAAATGATAACAAATCTCTTTTACTTAAAGTTTACCATAATATATGAAGTCACATGTTTCCATTTTGTTACTTGAATCAAGTATTTCCCACATACCAAGGAAAACGAAAACCAGGATTTTTCAGTATAATTTCTTCACATATGATACCAAAACTCTAGCTAATTGCGACAGAACTTGAACTAACAAGATAAATGGAAAAAAATTACAAAATCTATTTGTAGTGAAATTCAGAAGTTTCACTAACTTCAATGAAAACAAAATCACAGTTAATTTTAAATTGCCCCAAGAAACAAAAACTGAAACACATTTAATGTGAAAATTCATAATTAGACTAACTTTTGATTTTGACCTTGCTTCATTTTAATGAGATTGAAATTAGTTGAGTAAAGCCAAATAATATTCATTTTACTTTACAATTTGTTTTTATTATATTATTCATATTATTAAAAGAATATTCCTAATCCACTTTAACAAAATCAGAACGCTGTCTGTCATATATCACCAAGTTATATATCATAACCTAATACATTTTGTTTCAAATAGCACAGTGGCACTGTTTTAGGTTGCATTCCTTCTATGATGGGAGTCAAATGCAGTAGTGAAGAACATCAGATTTCATCAGTCCTTTCAATAGAGAAAGGAACAAAAAATGACAGAATCATCAGGTCAAAACTTCGGACTCTGACAGATTGGAGACCCCAATAGCACCAGAGCCTTTTATCCCCGTTTTCCAAGTTGGCTTTTCCCACAAACCTGACAGGTGGAAGCAGAACCACCTAACCCCCACCACCCCTCCCTCAGATGTGTTATTTGCTGTGCCTTAGTTTTATTTAAAAGTCACAGTAAACCAGTGAAAAGATTGGCTTCATTAAGCTTTCAGTGTCATCAGGTTTTTTTTTAATAGTATTTGAGTTGGAGCTGCTTTTCTACTTAGTAGCTACCATCATCTCTGATTTTGCAACTGCTAGTTAGTTTCCTCACTGATAATTTGGAAATAGAATTGGGCAACCAGGAATAAACAGGTGTAGGGAATATGCCTGGATGCTACCTAGAAAAATAGGCAGAGAGGCAGCTTTGGAAATTGTAAGGTAACACTGAGTCATTGCAAGCTGACACAATAGAAGAAATGAGGTATGCTTATTTTCCTTAAATCAGCACTCTTTGCTGAGACACTGAACTTAAATGATTATCAGGTATGAGAATCACTTAAGTGAAACACCAGAGAAAAAGACAAATTGGAGAGCATAAGAGCAAGACCCCAGATTTCTTTTTTACAGCAGACTGAGGCATCTCTCTGTAGTACTGCAGCTTAGACAAACTGTGGTGTTAACTGTGTCAGGTCACTGATCTTTGAATGTCACTGATTTTCTTCATGTTTTTTTTTTCTTCCTTTTCTAAGGTATGAACTTCCAGTTTTTTCATAAATAACCAAGTTAATCAGAAAACAAATACATTGAGTAATCTGAAAAATAGACTGCTAAACTAATGTAATTAAGCGACTATTTGACAGCATTAGATTGAAATCTGAACTGCAACTTAGCTTCTATTACCAGGACATATAATCAACAGTGACCTTCCTGTCTAAGAGGAATTCCTATGACAAGCATGCATGCACTTTCACTAGTCACCATTAAAAACTATGCATTTGTTCATCATGTCTTTGACAGCATAGCTATGCCATAGAGACCACTCCAGGTTTACTGCATTTGTTGCTGAAGAGCTGCCTGCAAAATCCCTTGGAAAGACTATCACTGAATATTAAAGTTCCTCAAGTCAAAGAAAAAAAGAGTAACCTATTTCAAATGGTTGCCAGTAAAGGCAGGTAGAATTCTACCATGAACTAGGAAATTCTAGCCACCAGAGAGATTGTAGTCATGATTTGAATAGTAATCACCATATTTCTTCTTTTTTCAGAGCTGATATTGCTATATAAAAGATTTTGGTACTTAACAAAAACAAACACCAATAATTTGGCACAAAATTAATCAACATAATTAGATCTTCCACTTGAGTTTTTATATGATTGCGGCAAAAGCCTCTTTAACTGCTCTGGAATCCAGAGAGCAGGAATTTGTAGCAGCACTGTTGTAATATCATCAAGTCAAGTTTATTTATTGTCATTCTGTTTCTGCAGTAGTACATTGTCAAAATGTATAAAAAGCAAACTTGAGATATGCAAAATATACCACAAAGGAAAACACATCACTTAAAGTACTGTAAAATTACAATAAACAAAGTTAAGTAGCCAGAGAGAAACACTTAAAGCTAATCAGAAAATATCCCTTGCAGAGAGCACTGAAAATCTTTCTGTGAGAGGCTGAATTGATCTGGGATGGTGAAATGGACATTACAGCAGTCCATACAGCCCCCTCCTGCAGGCTGTCACTCCTATCATAGGGGTAATATCAGCAAGCTGCAGAGAAACACCAAATGATTTTCTACCTAATTGACTACCACTCAATTTACTTTTTACTTAACGTGTCCTTTAGCTCACTGAGCACCAGGATGCCAAAACCAAAGCAATAAGAATTTTTTCTTTGTCTGTAATGTCTTGGACACACTCGTGATTCAATCTATTAAATGAGTGGGACTAATATCAAGAATACATTCCATGACTGTCTTTCACATTCCACAAAATCCATATGAGAGCCAGTAAATGCAGATGAGAAAAGATGATGAAAATTTGAATTGTACTGTCACATAGGCTAGAAGATGCTGAAGTTATGTTGAAAAAGTGTCACCAGGAATAGAACAAGAAATCATATTTACAGATAAATATGACAAAAATAGGATGGCCTAAGTCTGAATAATTATTCTTAATTCAAGCCCTTCCTAACTTTTAACCTACCTGAAAGATTTTAAAGTCTTGAAATAAGTCTTGAAATCAAATTTTTAAAATGTCATTGAGGTCTCCAAAACTTACAGGTATAGTAGGTGGACATCTATATCGGTTCTGAAGGACTTCTGCACTTCAGACCCAGTCATTAAAGCAAAGCAGGAGTTTTGCTCTTCCATTTTACTTTCCAAGACTCTCATCCAAGCAAACAGGGTAGAGGACAGAGGTCAGATCACAATTCCTTTATTCACTTTAAAAATCTATTTCAGGGAATAGAAAGGTTATAGTTCAAAGACTCCATCCCCTCATCCTGTGGGGACATAGAACTAGAGGGAGGTATAGAATTCTTTCTTTTTCAGCATACTTTTTCCACTAGAGTAACAGATGTATGAAAGAATATTTTCTGAACTATCCACAAAGTGTGGTTGTGCTAATAAATATAACAAAGTGTCGGTCTGAGATTGACAAAAGAGAAGAAAGCATAAAAAGCAGGGAGGAATAACATGAGAGGTGAGAGAAGAGGTTGTTAATAAGAAGGACAAGGAAAGAAAAAAATGTAAAGGAGAAGAAGTTTGCACTTCCCCATTGAATAGTATTTTTCAAAACTGTTCTTATGTAGAAGTCAGCTTGATCAAAATGATACATACTAAGATCAACATTATTTCACATTCCAGTTATTATTGGTAAGCTGAAGGAAAAACATTTTGGGTATATGAAAGAACCTAAGTCATTTACATTCTGAGTCCTGTGCCTTCCTCCTTCATCCTTGGCCGATCTGGGAAACCAAAAATTAAACTTTGAGAAAGTAAAATAATATAAATCTTAGAGATAAGGTGACTATGGGCAGTAATACTGAAAAAAGAGATGCATCATTAGATACTTTTCACCTTCAGTCACATGGCTGTGATAACAAATGTATTTTAAAATCTTTTCTCAAAATTACCAGAATTGTAAAAGTCCATTGCTTATGACACACTGAAAACAAATTACTTAAGTTCAATTTTGGTTACCACATGAATCACAGTTACTTATAAGCATTCTTAATAATTTAAGAAATATTCAAGCGAATGAGATATTCAATAAGCTCTGTACAGAAGCCAGTGACACAGTGAATTAAAGGAAATTAAGTCAATGTTAGCACAACACAGTGATGCAGGAAATTATGGTTGTTGTGGGGCTGTACGGGATAGTTGGGGATCTGGGATTTGACAAACCTGTCACAAAGGAATGACTAAGGCAGAAGCTCAGCTTAATTAAGATCATGCAGCAGAACAAAATACATGACTATTTTTAGAAACTGTTGATGTCCACATAGCCCAGGGAACAGACTTGCCTCTTACTTTCAGTGTAAGTGACAGCAATGCCATCAGGGTAAGCTGCAAGGGCATAGTGAGAGTAAATGGCAGACAAGTTAAATCTGAGACTTACATAGGACAATGTGAAATAATAGCTTATTGAAGTTCTATAAACTTGATGTCAAGGAGTGTACTGCCCAGAGTCCCCAGAATACATCTTTTGTTTTGCCAGGTAGTAAACACAATAAAGTGCAAGTCTGTCTATGAAACCATGGCATCAAGCAGCTTTATCTGATCTTGAAACTACAGAAGAAAAAAAGTGTTTGAAATATAAATACTGATACTGAGAATCATTTGTGATGGCTGTAGCTTCAGAAAGCTTCCAAACTTCTTGTGCCTGTGATATTTTATCATTCTAAAAGAATTCTAATGCTAAGTAAGATACTAGAGAGTGTTTCACACTCTGGGAAATGCTTCACCTTTGAAAAAGTGAGACTTCTTTTGTGAGCTGCTGATAATACCTCTCCTAGAAACAGCCCAGCTTCCAGGTTCTAGTATTTCTTCATGGTTTGTACAGTCATCAGCTTGTTTAAAAGAAGGTGTTCCCTCAACAAAAAATATTTATGTTTCTTTCTGTTTAAAGGTTGCTCCTTGGGAAGACCAAGTATTGCTTTCCTTCTGTAAGAACAGTGGCAGCTATCATTAACAGTCAACCCTCCCTCCCTCCCTCCTTCCCTCTCTCCTCCCTTCCTCCCTTCCTTCCTTCTTTCCTTCCCTCCCTCCCTCCAAAAAAGCTCTGTGAATCTAGGACTTCTAAAAACTCATGCTTAATTCTTCACATCTACTAAGACTGAAGTTGAATTTTCTTCTCCCAATGTGTAAAAAAATAATGATGATAAAATTATTTTGGGATTAGCTAACATTCAGAAGTAATAATTTCAATATGACTTCAAAAACTGATGGTAATATTTAAATTAAATTTTTTATAACATAATAAAAAAAAATGTTACCAGTGCATGGTACAAAGATAACATATGACATCTTTGTAGAATCCTCGCCATTTAAGAAACCCGAAATAGTCCATGCAAGCAACATCAAGTAAAAACCCTGACATACATTATAGCAATTACTAAGAAGTTTCAGGGCGAGAACTCTCATACTAACAAGGCTGCATAGTACAACATCAAGACCATCAAAATGGCACAAAGTACTTTAAAGGCAATAAAACCAGTTCTAACAGCTTTAACTGTCACTTAGTTGGTTCTGGACCACATGAGTCTAACTGCTTAAGTTGTCACTTAGTTGGTATCGCAACCCACTGATACCTGAGAAATTATATTTCAAAATCTAACATTTAACAAGTTTAAAAGCAGTAAAGCAGTTATCTAGAATCTACAGATTATGCTTTCCTTTTTATTCTGTTTGTTTTTCTCTTTTATGCTTTTTTCTAAGGTTGCATAACAAAGGAAAAACCTAAGCCCATGAGATACCTGACCAGCCACTGCTGTGGGTAAAATCATGTCCAGTGACAGCAGTAATTTTCAGGATTTTGTAAAAGACCACATGCTTCAAAACCGTAATTCCTTTGGTCTTCAACTAAGTTAATTATGTTTTAAATATTAAGTTCAGTCTTAATTTCCTTTGGGAAACAGCCATAAATTCCACTGATTTCTACAGAACTGAGAATACCTAGAAGCTGACAAATAATAATAATTAAAAAATAAAAAATAAAAAATCTGCACTCACTTATCTTTGTCACTTCTGGTCTTTTTGCTTGTACCAGCTTACCACCTCCACTACTAGCTCATATCTTCATAATTATTTTTAAATTTTTACATCTCACTCCTTATCTTTTTCCAAGTTACATCAGGCCTTGGCTTCAGTTTCTGCTGGAGTTCCTTTTAAATTCAAACTGCTACTATTTATGACAATGTAAAAAAGCAAATGTGATGTACTTGGTAAGGTTTAATAGCATCCATGCTTAGATGCATCATTAGAAATACCTTGTAGAACACACAAATATTCAAATGCTTGGACTAATTTAATTTGCTGTACTGCTCTAACATCACGTTTTACAATTTCCTCATTTCTAAATTCTGAAGATAATCTATCACATTTATCTGTTTTTATGTAATTGTAGGTCATTTAATCTAATATACTCAAAATGCTGCTGAAACATTACTCAATTTATTTTCTTCCTTTTAATCTTCCACGTATGAGAATGGTCTGCCAAAACTAAAAGGTTGCTCAATAGTGCAACAGCTCAACAGTGCAATAACATAGCTGACTGTTTCTGTTTCCCACATCTCAAGTAAAGGTAAAAACTTAAACATACTTGATTTATACACTTACAGAGTGATGGAACAGAAGGTTGAGCAAATATAAGTAGAATTTTGAAAATTTCCCTTGAAAATACTGGAAAATTCTGCTTAAGATAAGGAACAAGACATTGTACATTGTAAAGCCTGCTGTGTAAAGTTATTAAAAGAATGTGCTTCTCAATATGCAGCTCACTTGATGGATGGGCTTTTTCCAGGATGAAACCTATTGCTCATAGATGTATATATATTTTTATATGGTACAATTTTTTTAATAAATGAGCAATAAGCTTATATCACTTCTATTTGAATTCAGGCACTTGGCCAAATTCTTCACTTTCTACCATCTTTCTTTGAAAAGAATGTATAATTAACCTGCTAATGTTTAGCAGCTAAATTTCCTTCATCTCTTATATACTGATGAATGATGCAGTAAGCTGATGGGGGTTTAAACAATGCAACAGGTTTGAGAAATCTCTCTCATGTTATTAAGTCAGGAATAAAGTTAGGCTTTAGCTCCCATATATTCTGTGCTCTGCACTACTCCAGGTAGAAAAGTTCTAAAATATAGAACAAAGCATTTTATTAACAACTGCTACTTTGAGATAGAAATTCAGATGGACATTAAATCAGAGTCCTTCCTTTTTTCTCCAGCACCTCTCCTTTCACATTTCACAAAGCCATGTCAGGCCTAGTTTGCTGGAGCAGAATTAGAATTCCAAAGAGTAGATTTGAACTGCTGAAATGTTAAACATGTCATTGTGTTAACAGATCCACACTTCTGCTCCACAGCAATAACTAGTACAAGGTCTCACTGCCTCTTCTTGATCCTCAGGTGAAAAGAACAATCAATGTCAGTCACATTCCAAAGGCATCTACTTACTGTGCCTTAACCTGCCAGTCCAGGCTGAAATTAAATATTGCATGACAACTCAGAGACTCTAAAAGTAGATGTGGTATACAAATTGGAAAAAAAAAAACAAAAACAAAAACCAAACAACCAAATAATAGCCTTCATATATTAATCATAGATTGCAAAAGCCAATAAGAAACATCACAGAATTCTCTTGATAATAGAACCAATTATGGAAAGAAAAGTTAAGTACAACAGTCAATATATTCAGTTAAACATGGAAATTAATGCATTATTTAAAATATTTTTGCAGTTTCTGCTGTGGGCTTCAGTGAGTGAAGAGCTCTAATCTCTGTTAATATGCTATAGCAGAATATCTTCATTTTTCTGTCTGATATTCCTTCTCTACATAAATTCCAAATCAATAGGTAGAAACTCCTATCCACACATAACATTTAGCTCAAAATCCAAATGTCAAAAGTCATGAAAAGCAGTTGCAGAAGTATCTCAGGAAATCATCACATTATATAGTGTTAGAATGAGCAACAATTTTTGATGTATATCAGAAACTGACAATGTAGATAAGGCTTTCAGTGTCCAAATGTTAACTCAAAAACCCCTTAACTGAAAGGTCATCAGCTCTGCAACTACCCGTAAAATAGCTCATTTAAGATTAACAATAATCTACCCACTTTTATCTGTTCCAGATTAAAGAAAATCAGTAAAGCAAATTAACCAAAGCAGGATTTGGATTTGGTTCACCTTCAGTTTGCCTTTTTATTAATGAAAATCCATTAACATTCTATGGGCTTGATGGCTGTTGTCTGGCTATCCCCAGCATACAGACAGCTCAAATTCATACAGCTGCTCAAAGTAGGAAGTGGAAGAATCATAGATATAATTATTAGAGTTGGTAGGGGCCTTTGAGATCATCTAGTTCCAACTCCTCTGCTATGAGCAGGAACACCTTCCATTAGACCAGGTTACTCAAAGCCCTACATCCTATGATGAAGACTCCCTCCTCACCTTTCCTGTAGGCCCCCTTTAGGTGCTAGAAGGCTGCTATGGTTTCTCCCTGGAACCTTCTGTTCTCCGGGCTGAACAGCCACAACTCTCTCTGTCTGTATTCATGTGAGAGGTGGTCAAACCCTCTGATCATCTTTGTGGCCCTCCTTGGGACTTGCTACAACAGCAGGCTCCACAGATGGATGCAGAAGACAGCATTTAAAGCGGGATGACAGAGGTCCCTTACCGTATTATCTAAGTGAGTGCACAGGGAAAGAGCACAAGCTGGAAAGATTCAATAGATGGATTTATTTTATTCCAGATACTGGGACCAAATCAAAACACATAAGAATGTATGCTTGCACACAGTTTCTTTTTCTTTATGCTGCCTGTAATAAACTGTAAACTGATAGACACTCCATTCATAATCAAAAAAAGAAACATAAACCTTCTTTTCCAGTTACATGCATGCATGCATAACCCTAGTTACAGCTACAGCATGCCAAAATATCATCTTAAATCCATTCATTTCATCTAAAAGTGTCTCTTTCGAAGCAGAGAAAAATAAAAAGGCTCTCTCCTGTGGTAGGCTTAATTAAAAACTTCATCTTCACAAATAATACAAATATTGTCATGGCCCTGAGTGAAGCCAGTCCTAACTGTACCTGGCCAACTACCTCAGAGTTACGTTCAACCCTGGGCTTGTCCAGGTCCCTGGTCCCCATTTCAGCTCACCAGAGTCATCAACCCCTGCCCTAGTAATACCAGTCTTTTATGCACCATAGTTTGGCCCCTTGATGGCCAGAGGCCCCATGAAGCTATGCCCATCAGTGGACCTACTTCCTTGCCAACCCTTGGCCTGGCCCTATTCCCAAGGAGGTGCTCCAAGACAAAGGCTGCTCCAGTGACCCCCAGCTGCCTTGCTCCTGGGAGGGGAGGTGAGAAAGGATGGGACAGACTGTCAGTCCCAGTCCTGCTGTCCCAGATAACACTGCTGCTTCTGGCCCCAGGGAACATGATCCTCCACTGTGTCCTATCAGGAAAAAAAGGTCATTATATACTATAATTTGAGCAAGATGGCAGAACTTTTTCATTTTTCCATGGAAATTTTAGCTTATACAAAGACTTTGGGTGGGTTAAGAATTGGATTAAGTCTCTGAAAGGACTTACTTTCTGGTTAAGGTAATAGGATCTACCCTTTTGAGGTGCTACAATTCAGATGCTTATGTGGGATTTTGGATGGGCTGTTATGTTCTCACCTATATCAGTAACAAAACAGCAAATTTTTTGCTAGTATATTTTAAGAAAATAGGGCATACTTGTATCAAACTGTGAATGTAACTTTGGTATTCCTGTCTCCATTTAACCCACATTTCACAGAACAAATTCTACTTCAAGTTATGCATCAATTTTGAGACAAATGCTGACAGCTACTGAAAAACTGACAAAAGAAGCCACTTGAGATTGCTCTTGTGGCATTAGCTCAGCCTTTCTCTCAACCACTGGTCCACTACAAAAAGAAAACTGTCTTTTTATAAACTAAAGTGTGAAAGAAAGACAAAGGTATTACCTCTACAAATAAGAGGGAAATCCAACATTTAAGGAATAAACCCATGTGGAGAAAGTAGTCATCCAGATATACACGAGGCAACTAAAGTTGAATGGGAGAGGGGGAAAAAGAAGCATCAGTTGTACCCAAGACTCTTACTTGAGATATTTAACAATTTTGCTTCAGGAGCAGGAAGGCATGATACAGAATGAAATAAGTGACTGCAGCCACAACAGCAAGTGCACTCGGCCCCACTCAAGTGCGCTAAAGTAAACGGAAAGTGATGGCAGATCCTTTCAGTGTATCAGGCTGTGGACTTTGGTCACAGAGGTCAACATGAATTGGATTTTCAGTCAGGTCTGATACTGAACATAGTCTTGTCTGAATGGATGGTGATGGGCAACAGATATAAACACTGGCATTCAGAAAGAACACTGGAGTGCAGCCATTTCCACTTATCAGAAAATGGGAATTAGAGGGAGAAGAATGTCCATCTTACCTTTACCACACAAAAATGCATTATTTTCAAAGATTTTCCAATTATTTAAAAATTCACTTATAAGACATGCATTCAAAGCTTACATTGCGTCTGGATAAGAAGCTGAGTGTAACTATGGTCTAAAATACACAACTAAAATCCATATTTATGAATTAGAAATTTTTTTTATTATTATTATGCTCTACATCATACAGCTTACTTCAAAACCATACTTCTAATAGTTCTCCTATTCATTGAGGGTATCATATATGTCATAACATTTGAAATATTGCTGCAGCTAGAATTATGATTATAATCATGGGAGGCTGCTTATGCCTTCAGCAATGGCATAATATAACTGCAGCACAATAGTTTCACTTCCCCTTCAAATGCTCAATCAGATTAATTTACACAAGTATGTTGCTCTTTTCCTTACATGCCACAGAAACAGTTGTTCTGTAGTGAAAGATAATCTCTCTAGAGACTCAGTGCTGTGCAGATGAATGGGGTGAGACTTTTTTATTGAAATGCAATGATTGTACAGCTAATTTTGTTGCATAAGTAAATGGAACTTTTTAAGAAAAAGTTGACTTCTTTGACTACTGTTTAAAAAAAATTTGCATCAGCAACATAAACAATTTCACAAATTAAAAACACCATATGAGAAAACTAACACTGGCACTGAAAATAATATCAGAGCATAGTAAAACTCAACCTCATTGCTCATATTGCTTCATAAATACATACCACACATAAAAATCAGTATGAATTATAGCATTCAGTATTAAAGTATATATCAAAGTAGCTGAAAGCATGGACTGTTTTAAAGATTTGCATTGCAGTGTCTAACACTAACTTTCAAAGGACTGGGAAGACATTTATTTTTATATATTTGAAGGTTCATAAATAATAAGATTTACTCTGAATATGAAAAAAATTAGATGTTTCATACATCATATTTGATGCTTCAAAATAGCATTATTTTGTAATGACTATTTAATAATTTTCTGACTCTTTTATGAAATCAGATTAAATGAAACAATAAAGACAAAACTAATAGCCAAGCATCAGCTCTCTAAGAGAAAATCAAGATAACTATTAATTAACTTGCCTATATAGTTTGCCTGTTCTCAAATTTGTCTTTTTATGAATTCTGCAGAAATCTACTAAGCACCAAGAATGTTTTACTATCAGTAGCTATGCCCTATTTGCTCACAGCTTTGCAGATGAAATTTTGTCTCTGATACCTCAGTGGAAATTTTGCCATTATCTGGAGAGGCACTCAGGACTTCACATAGCTCAGTGGGTTATCCTCCATTAACAAGAAGGTGTTCAGTGTTACAGTATACTTGCACACACCCTTCAGACACTTTAAGGCTATAATATTTGACAGAGATAAGGAATCATGCACAGACCTGTGGTTCTGCCACACAACAGTACAGTCATAGCACTAAAACCCCTCAGCTTTCTTTGCTCCACTGGTGTTACAGGGAATGCTGCTGCGAGAGGACTTTCCTGCACTTGTTCTTCACTGAGAGACCAATATGCCACTAGCCCCCTGATTGCCCTTCACACAAAGCATATAACAGGAAGTATAATTAATGTTTTCACTTATAACTGACACTAATGACACTTACTTTCAGTGCTCATTTGTTACAATCCATCAAAAGAGTCTTTCTCACCAAAATGCTCAAGCAGAAATAACAAGTTCCAACTTTCTAAACAAAATGTCATTCATTATGACTCAGGTTATGACAAAATGCAATGACCTTAAACCTAAATGCTTAAAACTTATCAATATTTTTGATGAAATAGCCACACATGAAGCTTATGAAATAAAAAAAATAGCACAAATGAAAATATTATCTCATAGGAAGAAAAAGAAGTATTTTGTCCCATTATAGCCACTAATACTCATTCCATTTCACAGCAATGTTTCTCTAGGGGTTTATTTATAATCTTAGATCTGCTTTTCTTTGAAGATAGAAGGATTCAGTCACAACTTTACTACTAAACTACCTTATCAGCTATGTTTTGCTACCTGTACTACAAAGTTAATGCTGGGAGAAAAACAAGTGATATTTCTCAGGCATGTTTGAAATGGTATTTACATGTTCATGTAATAAAAACAACAAACTATTAAAACAATCTGTCCATTCCAGTTTTGGCGACCTAATAGTTAAACTAGTCGAAACAAGCTTTAGATCATCAAAAAAATGTTTTAGAACCAACTCTCCTAATCTTTTCTGATATTTACATCCTAGTTACTTTCCTTACTTTGGTAACAATTAAGCAATAAGCATAGAAGAAGAGGTGTGGCATAGAACAGGTCAATCTGTCCCAGTCATGGTTGACAAAGAAATTGCTGTGAAGATTGATAATAAACATACTAAATTCTTAAAAAACATAGAGTCATTTTCTGCAAGTTCATAAGTCTTACTGTCATGGTACCAAATTTCATTCAGTCTACAACCATCACAATCTAAAAGCAACACAGCTAAACTTTTTTTCCCCTTTGGGCCATATTTTGCTTTTTCTAGTTGAATTATAGCCTTGGTTGTTCACCATGTTTTCAAAGACTTCGTAAGGTTAGTACATGAAAGTATTACATGTAACAGGCACTATTGAATGACAAAAGGCATAGATATTTTGGCCCTAGGACTATAAACAACCTTATGGTTCTTGTTACCTAGAACTACATTCTTTTCATACTCCATCTTTTTAATGAGAAATATCCTTTCTGAATGTCCCATTTGGCTTTGTCTCTTATTTTACATTTCAGTAAGGAAAGGATCCCCAGAAGGATTCATTGAGATTTTCCTCAATGAATAGAAAACAGTGCAGTAGTCTTAATGTTTAATTTATTTCTTCCTTGGAATTTACTTTCCTGTCAGTCTTTTTGTTTTGCAAAGCGTTTCAAACCTGACTCACTTTACATAAAAGCAATTGACAAACTGGGCAGCAGCTTTTGAAAGAAATTCTGAAACACTGCCATTAAGCCAGGACCAATTTGTGCTTTCATTGGATTCCCTATAATTTTTAAAGCTCTGAACAGAAAACAAAATGAAAGTGTCCTGGTTTTGGGTTTTTTGGGTTTTTTTCAGCTTTTGTACGTGTTTCAGTTTTCACACAAGCCTGTCTGCCACTTACATATAATATATATTAATGCCATCATGAATAAGCAGAAGATGGTAATTCTGTAGTCTTTCTCAATAACAGATTACCCACTCTAATAAAATCTAAACAGCAAAAATAAGAGGATAAGCAATCAAAATTTTAGAAGGCTGATTTAATCTTTAAATAATCTATTGAAAAGGTTCTCTTCTGAGAATGCAACATGCTAAACTTCTTTAGTAACTCTATGTCTTCTCTAGCTTGCTTTCAAAGAAGACATTGTCTTGGGGAGCTACAACTCCCTGCAGCACTAACTACATATTTGATGGGCTGCTGCATTTGCCTGGTGTCCCACCAAAATGAAGTATGACACAGGAACAACCTGGCAAAGTGTAAGAAATGGTTAACTGAGTGACTAGAGGACAGAAAATGAAGATGAGATACTCTTCAACAACTGAACAAGAATATAATTAATATTTTTTTTTAAGAATCAAGCTTCTCATAGTTCAGGAGACCTGCTGACAAAGCCCACAATTGAAAAGCCATTACATGCACTGAAGTGATTATATATCTCTATTTCATAATTTACCTGACATATAAAAGTAATCTAGTTTTTTCAGTAACCAGGAAATGTGAAACAGAGTGGATTTTTGCAGCTTAGCTTAGTGCTCTGTGCTTCTAAATACCAAGAAAAAGAGCAAGAAACAGACTTAAAACCACTTGTAACTTAACCTCACTGAACATCTCATTGAGGTTGTAAATCTCTCAACGATATAATTTGCCTCTGAGAAATATCAGCAGCATATATCGAAAAGAAGTTTGTACTTACAGTAGAGTATATTTACCTCCATGAGAAAGCCCACTAAGTTAATAGAAATGTAAGGTAAAGCTAGAGGGAGATGCACTTTATGCATTAAAGTTAGTGAGAGTGCACTTCTAGTTACATGACCATATCCATGATGATGCCATCAATTCACTGAAATGAGAGTAAACATTTGTTGTTATATGCATCAATATCTCAATGAATGGACAGTATCAACCACAATGGTGAACTGATAGAGAGAGACAGAAGGGAAGGCCAAAAGCTGATGATACGTTTCACTCACATTGCATTTCACCTTCAAAACCATCTCACACCATTTTATTAATTTGTAAGAATGCATGAAGAGAAACATGATCAGATCAGTACACTAGTTCTGAGAATGCAGAAAATGTACTTTACAGAACAACAGCTGTCCCCACTGTGCTGTAGTGAACTGTTGTGTTGGGGTTTTTTTTTCTTTGATGTTGTAAATGTCAGAACACTGCAATATTGGAAATATCATTGCCATTCATGTTAGTTACTATGCACAGATCTTTACTCCAGAGATTCAAGTGGGATTCTAATGCTTCTCGGCACAAGTTTTCATTTTAATTTCAGGAACAGAAGATTCTGTCAGTATCTGAAATAAGGTTTCCCTGACGTACACTGCCAATGGAGTATAGCTTGAGATAACTACGATAAAGGAGCATTTGTTCCATCCAATCTGCTCAAGAACTACAAAGGCCTCATGTGGTCTACTGTTCATATTTTTGGGTATCACACATCACAAAGAAAACAAACATGAAGCAGATGGAGACAGTTCAGGGGACAGCTATACGATACAAAAAAATACGGCCTATAGAGTGAAAAATGTAAGACACTCTAGCCAAAAACAGAGAGAGAGCAACATATGCAGCCATACAGTTTTATATACACATAAATAAATATATATATACATCCATAAAAGAACAGAGAGAATGGAAACAAACGGATGCCCATGTTTATCGTTTATAGGTTAAGAAGTAAGGAGATTAAGTCACAGAGATCTTTTAAAATTTTATTAGAGTACACACTAACGAGAATTCTCCAGTAGTAGAAACTCTTAAGCAGTTCACAGAAATCAACTGCCTGAGGAAGCTGTGAATTTCTGTCACTAGAGGTGTTTTGTTCTCCTTATTTCTAAGAACTACTTAAATAAAAACATTCCAGGAATGGTTCAATTACAGCTGATCTCATGCTCTAGGGACAGACTGGACAGGACGAGCTCTCAAACCCACTTTTCTCAGATTTTTAAAAGAATATTACCATTTTGAGGTAAAATTTCAACTAATATGTTTTTTTGTCTGCAGCAACAATGAGTAAATTCAGCATTACATGCCCCAAAAAATTGATAAGCTAATTATATGTCAAATATTAATGCTTTATATATACATATATATATATATATGAGTTGAGCATACATGTTGTGACCTGATCTAGGTGTTCCTGATCTGGCAGTGGGATTGGACTAGACAATCTCTCGAGGTCCCTTCTAATCCCTGGCATTCTGTGATTCTGTGACACAGATTTGTTTCTTTCAATTCTGAATCACAGGAGTGAAAAATTGCTCTTATACAGAAAAATATAATTAAAAATTACATAAGAAGTTACAAATAATTTTGAAAAGTGGTATGAAAATATTTATATTATTTTCATAAAAGGTGCCAAAACTGGGTACAGCATGCATACCAATTTCAAAACAGTTTCATTTACTATAAGCAAAACCAGGAATGTGTGAAAAGGACTAAAACAGACTTTAAATGCTGTCTGTAGCATCACTAGTAAAACACTGTGTAAATAAATGACAGCAAATCACCTGAACAGAAATTAAAGTTGACACAGACCATCTCTTCAAAGAAAATGCAAAGTCATTCATATTGAATATCAGACATTCAGTATGTGCCTTGTGTTTCTTTTTTGGTGGGGATAAGATGGTTTCATTGATTTTTTTTCCATTTTGTGCCCATTTTTCTCACAAGAACAGAAAAGTGCAGAAAAGCAATGAATGACTGTTATATACAAGTTGTAAGTGGTGGTGATTATGTTTCTTGCTTCATTCATATACATAAAGTACAAAAAAAAGTCTTCACCATATTTGTAAAGTCCTGCTCATCTTGCAGGAAATATTTTTAAACTATTTTTGCAATGATAAAGCACATTCATAAACCTTCGCATCTTGTCTTCTGCTTAAGTAAGAATTATAAAAATGCACATTTAGCAAAATGCTTACTCTTTGAAAAATAGGCAGCTTCCATCAAAAAAACTCAATGCTATGAATCAGATGTGCAATCAAGGGCACTCAAGTATGACTAGTTAGCTAGTAGGAAGATGTAAATGTTATCCAGAAAAGTAGAATTCACCCATGAAACAGGACTTTCACAGGGCATAGACATTGTGCTGGCAGAATATATCAGGGCTGAACTCTAGCAGAGG
Source organism: Turnix velox (assembly GCA_013400935.1). Taxonomy (NCBI): domain Eukaryota; kingdom Metazoa; phylum Chordata; class Aves; order Charadriiformes; family Turnicidae; genus Turnix; species Turnix velox. The sequence continues at coordinate 62,303 of VZTY01013596.1, forward strand.
TAATTCTTTCTGTGATTCAGAAAAAAATTCCATTGCCTGAGCTGTGGAAGTTTTGCTGGAGACCCAGCAATTATTCACTGGTAAAAAAAGCACTGCAGGGAGTATGCACATTATGTCAGAAAAAAAACCTCCTTCACAGTACATCCCAAATGTATAAATTATTTGTTTAATCATCAGTGTCTTATCAGTGACGATGACAAAGCATATTTTTCTTTTTATATATAGCATTATCAATTCACATTCACCATCTTCTTTTTTTTTTTTTTTTTTTTAATTTAAGAAATCAAAGGCATATGAATCCAGTATCTCTAATTATGATCTCCCCTGAAATCATTTAACCTTCAAAACCAGCAGGCCTGGATTAATTCCAGTTGTGATCCTCTCTTGGAAAAAAGCATCTAAAGTTCACGAAAAATAACATGGTTACGAAATAGAAAAGTTACCTGTATTTTTCAACTGAATGGCAGAAGTCCATGAAGGGAAAGCTTATAATCATTGGCTAAATGATTAAAAATACATTAAATCTTACACTCTTACAACAGTGCTTTAATTGAGAAAAATGGAGTGATGAAAGCCATTAATGCTCTAAACATCAATAACACAGTTATTTTTATTTGCATCAAATCAAGCATTGTAATATTTTTGGCCTATATGATGCATAGAGTGCTTCAAAGCTACAGAGGTCTACAGGTCTTTCCATGAAGCAACTTTCAAGATAAGAAAAACTTATGAATGGCAACTTATGAATGCCAAGCTTGAAAAGACAAGACTTACAGTGCAGAAGTTTAAAGAACAGTGAACCACGATGTGAGTTTCCATCTGTACTTCTATTTTTAAATTATTCCCAGCCCTCACATGCCCTGTCCAAAGTTGGCTTCTTCTGTCACTGACAATAATATATGCCAGGACCAAAGATTAATGCAATTTTTTCCAAGTTGCTACAATTCCTTATTTGTTTCCGATGGCAAAATAGACTGCAAAATATGCACAAACTATTTTACTGAGGAGACAGTTACTGGAGATTTTCCATAGTTATCCATGCAATTTTAGTTGACTTGAGTGTCTACAATTACTATTATTCTTTAGATAGAATTATATGAAAATACACTGTGCAACAGCTGGTTTATATAAATTCCATTCTTCATGCAAAAACATTTTGTTTGTGTATGGAAAAAGAAATGTTGCACACCCAACAAGTGGATGATGTGGATGCAGTATGCATGCATATGTTATTGCTATCTGTTTGTTCTGCAAGTCTGTACCTCCTTGAAACTCCCAAAATGCTCCCTTGAATGCTGGCCAGTGTAAGCCCAGGAAGCCTGAAGTACAGGAATGGCTGCGATTTTCTGATGCTCGCAGATCTTTCAATAGTATAACAGCAAGCCTCAGGAGGTGCCAATGATCAGGCAAAGAAGCTACTCACATATTGCAAGAAGGCTAAGAAATCTCCTAAGAATGGCAGCTCTATGAACTTGCAGTGTACTCTGCAGATCCTATCCCATGTATATCTGCAGCAGACATATGATGAAAAGTTAAGAATATCCTCTCTCTTACTCTCACAAGTACATTGTTTATTGACAGTAGAAGCTGGTAGACTTTCAATACCTTTGAATGACTACCATTTTACCTAAACACCACAATCCATATTATCCACAGTATGTGACAGATGATGGGTTATAGATATTTCTTGTGAATAAGCTGTAAAAATATGAGCTGTAACTCAGATACCAGCTGCTTGCCATGGGCTAAAACTGGTCAGTAACATAAGCCAGCAAAGTTCTATGAAAAAGTGAAAGGATCCAATTACCAATTAATTTTGAAAAGTTCAGACATAAAACTGAAGTCCATATTTCTTACAATTTATCATCAAACTTTTCAATATCAAATTCCTAAGGATAACCTGTCACGTTCTTATTTTCTCATTTTTTCTTTTTTTTCCCCTTCTCTGTAGGAATGTAACATAAAATACTGATAAATCACTAACACTCTCATATTTTTATTTTTCTGTTAGGAAGACCTGGCTGTCCTATTGAGGCATGAAGCAGTAAAAGTGTGTTTATCCCTCCCTTGGGCATGGCAATTCTTTAAAATCAGTTGCCCACCTCTGACTGTGAAGGATCAAAACTGCTACAGCACAATGGAAATAATAATGAGTTCTCTGAAGTTAAGCATGTCATGGTCACAGATGCAGTCTCTGCAAGCTAACAAGAACTACAAAAAATTAATCAAGACAGTACATTCCTGTTTAATTTCTCCACAGACATCAGCTGTTTATTGTCATGCTACATTACAAATAAATGAAAGATTTAAAAGGTTTCAGCATTTATTAAATTCCTAATTGGAATCACAGATACTGAGATCTGAGACTACTTCAAGTCATTTTCACTGATAAGCAGGCTCATTATAGCATCCTCAAAGAAACTATTCAATAAATATGCATAAGCAGTTGCTGAAGCAGAAAGCTGTTTCTCCACTCTTCAAAAGAGTGAAAAGTTTTGTGTAGTTCCTTTACCTGTAAATGTATCTAAATCTATAGAGTTAGAAGCAACCTGTCTGATCTGAGGCTGTACTGGTGTACAGTGACTTGTAAAACAAGGAAGAAATATGAATTAGGTAAGTCCTTTGAAGCAGGCATGTTTCACAGACTCAAGGAAATGGAAAAGTTATCTCTATTTTCAACACACGCTGTATAAAACTCTGTAGTATGTCCCTACTCAGCATTAAAAAAAAAATAAAAAAATTCATGAAAGTACTGCACAGAATTCTCTTGACAGAGAAGGAAAGTGAGGTGCCTGTTCCTGTCTGAAAGATTACAAATAGAGCAGACAAAACAATCCAGATAAGCAGACTTCACTGGAATTGTAACATAACTGGGACTGATCAAGTCTCTGCTACATCTTTGGGGAAAAAAATTAAAAAAAAAAAAAAAAAAAAAAAAAAAGAAAATCCANGAACACATTACCCACTCAATGTCAAGGTTCTCATCAACCAACACGTCCAATCAAGCCCTCCTCCTCATGGCTATTCTCAACTGATTTTCCTCCTAACTCGTATTTCTGCTGGGCATCATCCCAGCCCATCTGAAGGAACTTGCTCTTGGCCTTGTTGAATTTAATGAAATTTGCACCGGCCCACTTCTCAAGCCTGTCCAGGTCCCTCTGAATAGCATCCCTTCCCTCTTCTCAAGCCTATCCAGGTCTCTCTGGATAGCATCCCTTCCCTCTAGCATGTCAACTGAATCACAGAGCTTGATATCATCAGTATAGTTGCTGACAGTATACTCAATCCCACTGTCCACATCTCCAACAAAGATGTTAAGCAGCACTGGTCCTGAGGAACACAACTGGCCACTTGGACACTGACCCATTGACCACAACTCTTTCAGTGCAGTCATCTAGCTAGTTACTTATCCACCAAGTGGTCCATGCACCAAATAAACGCCCTCCCATTTAGAGACAAGGATGTTCTGCATGACAGTGTCAAATGCATTACATGAGTTGAGGCAGATGTTGCTCTTCCCTTACCTACCAATACTGTTACCCCATTGTTGAAGGCCACCAAATTTGTCAGGCATACAGTGAAACCATGTTGACTATCACTGATCACCTCCTTATTTTCCATATCTTAGTATCATTTCCAGAAGGATCAGCTAAATGACACTGTAAGGAGAACAGAGATGACATTGAATGGTGAATAGGTCCTTGGCTCTTCCTTTTCATCCTTTTAAAAAATGTCCCTGGAACAAGTGGTACACAACAACGTCCAGCATGGTACCCTTTTTTGTTGGCTCCACCTGGAACCTCCTGGATTGCTGATGCCCTGCTGCAGGAGGACATCAGGATCCCCCATAAGGACCAGAGCTTATGTATTTAAAGATGTTGTTACCTGTATTTAGAGGGCCTCATCCTCCAGTCTTCTTGATCAAGTGGCCTGTAGCAGACCCTCACTATAACTCCAGCCATCTCTACCCTCCCTTTAATCCTGACCCATAACCTCTCCTCATTCATCCCCAGACAGAGCTCCATGTACTCCACCTAGTCACTGACACAGAGGGTGACATCTCTTTCTCTTCTTCCCTTTCCATCATTCCTAATAAGCCTGTATCCCTCCACAGTACAAAGAATCAAAAGTGGAACTGAGAAAAAGAAATTATGAGAAGGAATCCAATATTGTTTCACATTCATCCTTTTGAGCGGCTGCCTGAATCTGAGATTACATTTTCAGAAGTTGGAGGGTGAACAGGAATTTTTCAGGCAAGGCAGACCAAATGTTAAGCACACTGTGAGGGGATAAGGCAAATTCATACCAACAAACAAAAACAAAAAACAAAAAAATGCTGCCAAGCATATAAATGGCAAATTCCTTGCTCCTAGATCTTGATCACAACCTAGAGGTGAAAACGGTGAAACAGGGGGTCTAAAAAGCAAGTGCAAAAGTTCTGAGACATTAACTGAGGAATTCAGTTACTATGTAAATACTTCTTGAGTCTTTGAATTTTTTGAGGAACAAAGAGATAACAAGCAAGTAGATAAAGCAGTAAGCAGACTCTGACCTGGTCTGTGCAAGAATGTGACTGCTTCCTCTGCCTGAGGAGACCTGAGAGACTGGAATCATGAATATTCATAAATAAGTGATTTCTGAGATAATGTATGGATAGGTACATTAAAGGTGCATAAAATTTGAAAATTCTTTTTCTTGTTGCAGGCAAATGGCTGGAGAAATCCCCTGCATGTCCACCACTGCAATAAAGAATGCTTGCTTAATAGACAACATACTATTGAGTCTTCTTTCCCAGCATCAATGGTGCATTTTGTTTCTTGAAAAAAAATAGATGATACTACAGGGAATCATCTTATTGTCTGTGTAATTGTCAAGCTGTCACATCTAAGCTGATGACTTTATCACCCTTTAAGTTGAAAGTATCCCCAGGGAAAATATTAGTCTGAAAGTAAATTGAATTGCAGGCTTTTTAATATTAATCCACTTTACTCAATATAGCTCCCCCATTCAAATGATACTTGGCTGTTTCAGAGCAATTCTGCCATTGACTCTTGGGAAGAATGACAGGGAGCTTAATACAGGTAGGACGGACTCTCACTACCTGCCTGACCATTAAAACTTTAGAGACACAACCCAGTCCACCTAAATCCTACTTTGTAGACCATAATTATAGAACAGCAAGTCCAATAAAAGTTGACTTGAACATTTTCTGTACATCTTCAGAGACACCTGATTTTTTTTTCTGTTGCCTCCATGCAATGGGAAGCTTCAGCTCATCCTTTATAACTAGAAATTTCCATATATTTTAAAAGATAAAAAGAAGACAGGATATATAAGAAAATAAAGGGGAATTATGTCTCTCTTTCAGGCAGAGCATTACAGTTCTGTGGCTGAATTATTATCATTACTACTACTAATCCAGCTAATCTTACTATTACTACATGTATAGAAGTTACTTCTGAGTTAGTATACTTTTTTTTTTTCACAGAAGTTTAAGTAACCCATACAGATTTGCTGAAGAATTTTATAAGCAGGCATTCAAAGTTATAGAAAAGAGATCCACAGTGATCTGTATGCATAAACATGCATAAATATGTCAGAGGAAAAGCCTGCTTTGGCCAGGCATGTATAAGTGCTTCTCTCTTTGACCCTGCTTTCATATAAAATGGAAAGATAAAACCTATGTTTCAAATTTTACATAGCAGGAGATCCTAAATGAAGTAAATTACCATTAACAGCAGACTAATGAGGCATAAACTACATGCCAGACAATGGGGACTGCTGCTCCCATGTGCCAGAAATGAAGTACCTTTCGAAAACAGGTGTTTGGGTAATGAAGTTTCTGATCACTGTGCAATGTCATCATTAGACAAGACAAAGACCACCTTCCTCTTCATCTGTTATCTGAAATCATCAAAGTTCAACCACAGAAACAAAATCAAGTGAATTCTCAAAGGATAAAATCACAGGAAATTGCTCACAAAGAGAATGGCTGCACTGCTTTCCACGATACAGGAATGGAGAGAGGAATAACAGCATTTTTGAGGCATGGTAGAAAAAAAAGCCATTTGTTGTCTTCTTGTTAGTTCAATCTGGATAAAATGAAATGGCATCTATATCCTCTGAAGTGGAGAAATAGCCTTAAAGAGGGACTGAGGTGCTAACAGAGAAGCACTCCAAGGAACCAAGCACATCTAAGTAAATAGTGAATAAATATTGTTCCATAAGGGAACAAATAATTGTGAATTGTGAACCTGGTTAAAAAGGTGTCAAGTGCTATTTTTCCCTCTGATTTTTCTCTTCACGGCTCTTGCTTGTATCATTTAGACATCGATTAGACTTCTCTTAACATTTACAGCAAGATCCCTTTCAGTGCAGATTGGTAAGACTATAGATTTTGATAGTGGTACAAATATTCCTTGTATTGATACACTCTAAGATTCTTTCCTGAATTTTAACCTCAGTAATGATATGTAAGGGAAGTGAAAAGCCTAAGAGAATTTCTGTAGGAAGAGGTAAAGACAAATACTAGGCCAAACCATCACCTCTTGATTAGCATAAAATAAAGTCTCCAAGAAGGAAAATGTGCCTTAGAGCAAGACTGTTTGAGGGGCTCTCTGTTACTTGGCCAGACAGGATGGCAACATATCTGCCATACCTGAGGCAGCAAGATGTGTCCTAGCCACAGGCAGGAGGGCCTGCAGCTGTACTTTGTAGAAGGACATCATGAACGGAGCTGTACAGCTTTGATCCTAAAAATGGCTCCTGGCAAACAACTGGCCTGTGTTGCACTGGGTAGTTTTGCTCTCGCACCATGTGATATACTTGAGTTATCAGATTTTTTCTATTCCACTAATAATTAAGAGAAAGATAGGCCACTGGGGTTAGAATTGGCTATAGGCTCAGAAGAGTAATTTTCAGTTCCTTAGTTACCACAAGAGTATATTTAAATTAAAACATTCAGCTCTAAATTTCTAACAAGATATCCAAAATATATCTTCTGCTAACCTGAAACTGTTAGCAGGACTAGGTAGAGGATGCCCCATGTTCTGTAGGGGCAGTTCTTTCTGTGCCTAAATGTTTACTTAATTTCTGTACTGAGGTAGTCCTATTTTAACTAAGATGAGTAAATAACCTCCAGGATCATATCCATGAAACTTCTGAATCCAGCAAGTCAGATTGTTTGCAAGATCCAGTCAGACAGTTGTACTGAGACAAAAGCTACCTGTATAGAATCCACAAGTCAGGGTCATACTAACTACACAAACAGGTTTTTATGTCTCACCTGCAAAAATCTTTCCTGTATAGTAAGCTCTTTTTTCTTTCACAATCAAAAAGCAGTCTGTGATACAGAAAGCTATTATAATTTCACAATTGTAACCCATTTTTATGTTATTTACTTATTTGGATCTTCCATTGTAACTTCCTATTATCTTTCTTCTTGATTATCAAGCTATTATAATTCTCCATTATTTGTGCTTCTTTCACATTCTCTTATCATAGTTACTGTCTCTCTTTTTCAGGATAATAATGATGCATTTTTTCCATGCTTTTTTCTTTCTGTTCTTTCTAAATTACCTGTGACCCACAGTATTCAGATCTCATTTTATTTCTCTTGTTGGGATGTGACTACCATGGTATGTAAAAACTGACTTTAAATTCAGAAAATCATAGAATCATAGAATAGTTTGGGTTGGAAGGGACCTCAAAGATCATCAAGTTCCAACCCCCCTGCCATAGGCAGGGACACCTCCCACTACATCAGGCTGCTCAGTGCCATGTCCAGCCTGGTCTTGAACACCTCCAGAGAGGGCGGGTCCACCACCTCTCTGGGTAACCTGTTCCAGTGTTTCACTACCCTCACAGAAAAGAATTTCTTTCTTATGTTGAGTCTAAATCTACCCCCTTCCAATTTCCATCCATTGTTTCTGGTCCTCCCATCCGATATCATATTAAAAAGTCCTTACCTTAACAATTAAAAAAGTTCTTACCTTAACAATTATTCTCAGACATGCCCATTGTCTTAATTACATCAAAAATGTTTTCCTACGCTAGCTGCTTTTTAATCCCTTATCACTATTTCCAATGTATCCTTTAACCATTTTTAAACATCCCGTCATTTAACTCTTCCTAAAAGCTCTCTGCAGAATAAACAAAAATAAGTCTATAAGGCTTAGCTGTAATTCATTGTATCAATTCTAAAGCTTCATTTTTTTTCAAGTAATCCAAATTTAAATGCCCCTCACAAGCTTAGCTTGAAATCTCTCAAATTTAAAGTAAATACAGTAATTTTTTTTGTACCAAGGAGATATGTAGTAAATGCTCAGCATTTATATATTGAAAAAGTAGTAAATACAGTTAGCAAAAAATCAGGATCTGTTTATGAATTAAATACGTTATAAATTGTAACTATATTAAAAGAATACTTTCTGTGGAACTTCTTTGACTCTCTCTCAGAGATGATAATTCTCACACTTTCAAGAGGATTATCCAGGTTACTTTGAAACACCACACAATCTCCGATCTCTGTCATTTCATAGTAGAAAAGGGTGATATAGAAAATGGTACAGAACATGATAATTAGCATTAAAAAGTTACAGATAAAGCATAAATAAAGCATTCTGTTTCTAACCAAGAGATCTAACAATAGCACAAGAAAAGACCGAAGCTACAGAACTGTCTGATTTGCCACAAACACAGGCTCAGTGTCCAAACTGAAACAGGAAAATGTAATAGAGCAGAGCTAGGATTCTATTAGGAGGTAGTACACGAAGAGTGATAGAAGGAAGACAATCCTGCAGAAATAACTTTTGACTCAGCTGCTTCATTCATCTAAATGCCACCTGGTTTGTGCTACTTCTTAGATATAGTCTCTGTCCAAAGTAATGAATGCTTTGTGAATTCATAGCTCTATTTTAAAAAATTCCTGCCTCTGAGTACAATGATAGATATTATTCACAGAAACTTTATAGAAAATTATTGTCAAAGTGCTCTGACAACAGTAGAGTGAAAACTGAAGATCATAAGCACTTAAAAATTTAAAGCAGAAGAAAGCTTTAGTCTCAATCACTTAATGTAAAATTTTTCATACTTTCATTAAGAGATTATAAACCTTATCTTAAATTAATCAGACAAAGAAAGATTTTTATCTTCAGGCAAAAAAATTATTGTAATGGAATATTAATATAAACTAAGTGGTTGCATAAATGAATTTTAAAATACTTGACACACTAATGACACATCATGTATCCTTAAAATCAATGATGATCAACAACTACGAATGTACCTCCCCTTTCCTCCAGCTTTATATTGCTGAGTATGACATCATGTGGCATAGAATATTCCCTTGGTCAGCTGAGGTCAATTGTCCCAGTTGTTTCTCCTCCCAACCTCTTGTGCACTCCCAGCCTATTTGCTGGCATGGCAGTGGGAGGAGCTTAGCAACAACCAAAAGCATGAGTGCACTACCAACACTATTCGCAGCCAAAATCAAAAACATACCACTAAACCAGCTGGTGGCAAGACAGTCAATCTCATGCCAGCTGAAACCATGACAACAACTTAACATACAAAACATGGATTCTGATAGGCAGGCTTGAGATTTCATAGCCAGAGAGTCTTGTTTGAGGCAATGGGCAATCCCAGACATGCATCCTGACCAGCTCCCAATTTCCCAACAAAGATGCATACTCCTCCCATCATCCCCCTTTCACCCTGAAACAATGTTTTCATATAAAACATATCTAATTGTGTTTCAGTCTGAAGAGGTGCTGTTATCCAGAAGGAGCAAAGTACATGTCAGCACAGCACACATCAGAAAGCAGTTCCAAAAGATGCCCCAGATACAGGTAGAACTGAGATAGAATGTAGACTTATTCCCTGCTTTCAATGTGCTGTGCCTATATTTTGCATGGGATTATTAACGATTATATTTTTCATGGTATACTGAAACAAAATTTCTTAAAAAACATAGTGGGATCTCAACATTTGGACATACCAAGACCTATGATACATAAAGTCAAGACCTTAGATGTTAGCTACTAACTGCTGACAGACATTTCCGAATGATGAAGTCTACAGTTAGACTACAGCATCAGCAGTGTTGCATCTGGAGACTATCAGTAACAGCAGTGATGCAAATACACCTTTTTTAAAAAAAGAAGAATCTAATTCTTATTTCTCCTCAAAATATAGTGAAGATTCTGCAACAAAACCCAGCTGTGGGTTTAATCATCTGGAAAGAACCCAAGGCACCCCACAAAGAATGCAATTAGTCTGAAAATAGGGTAGGCCTAACCACTTTCGCCTGACTGCTCCTCTCCATTTCATAAGTACCCAGCTCTACAGGGTGTCCACAACATGTAGGCAGCTAGGACGTAGAAGATAAGTCTGCATTGGTCCAGTGACTTTTTTGAACAAATGAGATTGATCAGAAATGAAATGGTTTCCACAGTGGCCTACCATTTCTTTATTTTTACCTGTTAATTCAACAGAAGGTGTCAAACCACTCTAGGGAAGATGTTTGCAAAGATCCTTCTATAAACCTTGCCAGTACAGTCATTATACCCTGCTGATAATAAGTTAATGCAAGTAGCATATTATTAAGTACAGATGCAATCCAGATGCACAGGACAAGTGAAATGCTTTCATCAGCATTTCATAATTTTTCTCCTGTAGCTGAACAAGTCCTCAGTTCCATGTTTTAGAATTGTAGTATTATTGTACTGTGTACATAAACTTCTCTGGAAGAGTATTCTGTAGCTCTTTTACTAATAACATAGAAAGATCTGTTGACAGCAGATAGACACACACTATCAACAAAAATTAATCCTACATTTCTCAAGCACAATTAATATGAACACCTCAAACGCTAATACATATATATAGCAAATCTGAAGAAAAGTGTCAGCTTTATTTCATCTTTCTATTTTTCATCTCATTTTCATGAAACTCTTCAATTAACAAGAACAGGAAAAGTTAGATGACCCTTTCTAAACTGTTATTCTCCTTGACAAAGAAAATAATCAGGATTCATAAAAAGCAGCAGAAAATGACAAGTTTAAATTTAAGAGAATAAATTAAAATAAATGGGTAATAACAAACCTCACAAATACATACTGACATTTCAAAGAACTATTCAATATCCCCAAAAAATTCAAACAATATTTCTGTTTTCCTACGGATATGATTTAAATTTTATACTTCTATAAATTCTGAAATAAATACTCCATTTATAGTATTATTTGACAGGAATATCATTGTGTAAATACTGATTCTCACTTTCCACATAAATGGTACTGTTGACCTTTAAATATAGTATCCATATGTAGATATATCTTATTTCCTTTCATCAGCCTTGCACTTGTCCTGGTAATTGAAAACAACAAATAATTAAGCCATATGTCTACCCTTGGTTACGTACACACATACACGAATAGCTGTATCTGTATCTACACACACCTTCCACACACACAAACTCCTCTTCTTCATGCACACAGCATAGCATGTATCAAGCTTCAATGTCACCCCAAGAGCACAGAATCACAGAATGGTTTGGGTTGGAAGGGACCTTCAAGATCATCTAGTCCCACCCCCCCTGCCATAGGCAGGGACACCTCCTACTAGACCAGGTTGCTCAATGCCTCATCCAGCCTGGCCTTAAACATTTTCAGAGAGGGGGCATCCACAACCTCTCTGGGTGACCTGTTCCACTGTCTCACCACCCTCACAGAAAAGAACTTCTTTCTTATATCCAGCCTGAATTTCCCCTCTTCCAATCTGCATCCATTACTCCTAGTCCTGCCACACTGCAGCCTATTAAAAGTCCTACTCCAGCCTTATTTTTACAGCATAGCCAACAAAGTGTTAGTAAGCTGGGCATAATCATATCTGGAATTCTAAAAACTTTTCGGTAGAGTCAGCATCTCAAAGCCAGATGAGTGCACAAATATTTTTTAAGAAAATATCCAAGCTGAAAATAAAAGCTTCATCCAGCTAAAATCCTGATACAACCTATAGTCTATTTTGTTTCAGGAAACCCATATTTGGTCTAATGGAACATTTTCTTTATGACTATCAGTCTTGATAAAAACTATAAGTTAAGAAAACTTACAAAATGTAAATGCTTGCTTCCTTCAGATCCTGCAGAAGAGCAGGCAATATACATATTTCACAATCACCTTACATTTAATTGAGACAAATTATTAAATACTTCCCAGGTCCTTCACAATTACTTTTGAAAATCGGAAAATATTTTAGGGCACAAGGCAGGGAAAATTAACTGAAAACTTCTCTAAAGACTCTGTGGTCCTAACAGTTGGTTACTGATATCCCATTCGTCATCTCATCCTTTGGATTTTTCTTTTACATGTGATATACTCTGTAGATTCCAGACTTGACATATCCACAAAAGTTACCTTTTACCTGGTTAGTCCAGGACAGTGTCTGTTCTCAAAGGTTCCTTTGCTATCAGAAAGAAGTTTTTCTCTGTTAAGGGATGGTATCTGCTAATTATAACAACGAAGTTTACAAAATGGACTACTCAGAAGTTAAAAGCCAAATGATCATATTGGATTCAAGCAGAGGCTAATTCTAGAATCCATTTGTAGATATTGATCAATCTTGTTATAAAGGATGTCAATTAACACCAAATATTCTGATTTAAAACTTCTAAAGTGAATGATGTGTAAGCATTTTCAGGGTCCTAGGCACCTCTCCACTAGCTTATTTGAATGTAAATTACAAATGATTACAATAGAGACATGGTGTATATGCAAGGATTAGTTATCTTCCCATCTAAGTAATTAAATGGCAACACAATTATATGCAGTAATATATGAAACAAAATTAGCCACTGTTTCTTCCAGTATATTATGCATACTCTTATTGTCTTTAACAATGTAATAAAGTACAATTAGGTAAACTGTAAATATCTTTTTAATAACTATTTAATATGAAATAATGATCAGACTTAAACATCAGTATAAAACCAAGCCTTTTAAATATCAGGCAACATGAATCAAATATTCCTAGTTATAAATTGAAATATTTTTTTTTCCTCATTAGCTTATACCTATTTCTTATAAGAAAAGAAGACGTATCAGTGAAATCTATGCATGGGAACCCATTAGTAATATGAGATCTTCCATTTTAAAAGTGTTCACTTAAATGTCTGGTCCTTCCTGAAACAGATACTTACCCGCTAGAAACCCATTTCTAGATAAGTTTTTAAACACTCAAAACCCTCCTGACGCTTTATCATACAGCTCTAGGCTTACTTTCGCCTTTCCTAGCTCCTTCCTATTGACCTTCACCTTGAACCTGAAGCTATATCCCTTCTGCTATCCCTCACTCCATGGCTGTGCAGTGTAAGAATGGAGTACAGCCACAGATAGCCCACGTACACACTACCCTTCTAATGAGGCCTTCAAGAAGAAACCACTCACTCTGCTCAGAGTACCCTAATCGCTGTAGCTCTGTCCTCCTATTCTATGATGCATCATCACTGCAGACCCCAGTGGGCAGCTTTGGGGGCTTCAGCAGACAGAGGCATTAGTCCCAGGGAAGACAGGTGGTGTGACTGGAATTTGAGTAACTCAACAGATCAAGATTTCCTTTCCCATAGAAAGGCTGCCTCTTCCTGGAGCATTTCTCACTCCAGTGATGCATTTCTCAGTCTCCTCTACCAATTTGGGGAAATGCACTCTGCAGATGAAGTGCCAGTAGGATCAATGGGGCTTACAGAGCACAGAGAAAGAATGAAGGTGGCAGAGTCTTCAGGGAAAGGCATATGCTACAGAGAAGAAAAAAGGCAGAAGCTCTTTGTTTTACTTTGAGTCACTTTACGAACAAGTATACAAGACAGATTTGTTCTAGTCTTTGGTACATATCATATGTATGTACACACATGTATCTGGGAGCTGTTACTCAACATAGTTGCTATATTGCCTCAAACTTAGAATTATACCCTCTGTTATTGGGGAATATTTATTTAACATATTTGGCCTTTTGCAAGGCATATACAAAATTATATGCCATGATCAAACAACAAAAGCAAAAAACCAATCAAAGCAAAAAACAAATAAAATATAGTATCTAATTTCACTCAAAATTTTAAAACTTCAAAGTATGATTACTACTCTCTGTTTCCCAATATGGTGAAGATGTCAAATTGCTGAGCCCATCACATATTTCTGAAATACAGAAATTCAAAACACCTCAAGCAATCAGGAAAACATTGATTTCTCCAAAACAACTCTTATCTTTCTTGGCCACATAACCATTTAGTCTTTGACAACTGCCCTTCCCGCAGCTTGTGGAAGGTGAGGGGTATCTTCCCTCTAGGGTAATGTGCATGAGAACTGTAGAAATGGATCATACTACACATGCATCTGAATGTTTCAAATTCAAGAGCGAGCCAGCTGTACATAATGCAGGGAGAGAAGGTCCTGGTAGATAAATTAACTGGATTGCTTCAAGAAGCTCTGGAGAAGTCAAAGATCACAAACACAATGTCAAGTTCTGTAATTTCTCTATGTTTTTATATAATTATAAATTCAATCAATTTAAACACAAGCTTTGCTAAATTTCCAGAAAACGTAAGTAAGTCCTTCAAATCACATCACTCCATTCTGTAAGAATTCCAACTTGTGGTACAGAGATGGCGCACTTGGTCAAACCCATTCTTTTAAACTTTACTGCAAAGAGTTATTTGCTACTTTGTAATTTATTATTTGTACACTAAATAATGATTCTTTTTGCTAGAAAGAATTGAGGACTGAAGCAAAATAGCATTGTGGAAACGGAACCAAGCTGGGACTTTGGAAAATGTGCAAACACATCTTTCAGCAGGAACTTATCACCATGATCACAGCAGTATACAGTAAATAGCTTCTCCTTAGCCTAGTTGGACAGGCTTTAGAAGGAAATTATTAGTATTAAATGAAACCTTTGGAAAGTGGCAATTTGTGATATAAATTCTCAGCTGTTCTGTTGAGGTTTTAAATGGGAAAGTGCAACTTCTATTAGAGTTTCTGTAAATAGGAAAAGTTTCACCAAAACTTCCAAATTATAACCTTCAAAAGTCAGATGCAAGCATTTGTCGCAGACACAGTTTGAAATCTTAAACTGCTAATGGCAAGATATATTTTTACATTCACTCAGAATGTAAGTTTTCAAAAGTTTTTAGAAAGGCCATGTAGGGTAAAAGTTCAGTGTGTGTGCACAGCTTATGAAGAATCATTTGGAGACATGTACATACCTGGGGCTGGCAGGGAGTTTTACATGGTAGTGATGGTACATTAGGTCAGAGGTAGCTAAAAGTGAATTTCATATTCTTCAGGGACATTCTCTTTGTAGGGAATGAAGGGCAAATGGCCATCCTCTTGTTCTGTTCCTCTCTGCAGGCTTCAGTGAGGTTGACCATAAAGTAAGACTGTACTGCATGATGGGTACAGCCAGGTTCCAGAGAAATTGCTTAAAAGGCATTTACTTGTGATCTGCCTCATATGCGAGTCTTTTTTCATCCTTTTCAAAAATTAAAGGCTGTAATAGTACAGTCTCAACAGTATGCTCTCCTCCCTACTCAGTACAAGTGCTACGGTTCCACCAAACTGGTCCAAGTGCTTTGAAGAAAACCTGGCCATGAGTGAAGAATCAGTATCCAAAACTGAAAACAAATGTTAACCTCTCTCTTCCAACCCCACCTCCTAAGCTGGAAAATCTACTCCGGGAAAACTTCTTTAAGTTAAAAGATCCCTGACAAATGGTATTGAGTCCTCAGTTCAAACGTACCTTTGACTTTTTTTTCCTAGAGCTCAGATTTCACACACTGCTTTTAAAGTGATTTGTGCTCCCTCTTGAATAAGATTTTTTTCCCCTTTACAAGACTCTTATCTGTTATTCACCTCTTTATCCTCCTGTGGCTCAGTTACAGAATCGCAGTAAACCTAGAGATAATGTAAGTAATTCAGTACCTAGGAAATTCCCTAATAAATACAGAAAGCTACAATAGAATTACCTATGAAGCTTGACTAAGCTACATTACCAAGCATAAATTCAGGTATACTGATTTTCCAGTGCATGTCATCAACATTTCTTGCTTTCACATATCAGTTGCAATATCCATGCTTTCAGAGCAACTTATATTTGCTAAAACATCAGATAAGGACTAAAATCAAAATTTTTATAACTGTAATCTTTGCCCATGATGCCAATATAATGCTTTTGAGAACAGCTCCAGCATACTGGGGAAATAAGGAAAATGAGTTTTAGTCTCTTTCTGACATAAATGTACAGCAGCATACATAAAAACTTCAAGCAGAAGACTCCTACTCCATAGAATGCATTTGTCCTCCTTGAGAGAAGAATAAAATCAGTATAGGATTTGACACACAACAAAAAGCTATTCTGATGCTACCATGATTCAATTAAAAAAATTCAGAAAGGGATAAATGCTTCCATGAAAACCTACGTCTGATCCATACACTTCATGGCTAAATGTAACCAGGGGCATTTTTATGTATTTATTTCTCTGCTTTCAGCTATATTCATCTAGTTACTTTAAGTACGGATATTATCACCCTTGTCCTGTCTATGTCCTTAGGCACTCAAAAAATTTGTTCCTGCTCAGACTGTAATCATACTCTGCTTACTACATCATAACAAATGAAAAAGCTAAAAAGCATCTAAACCAACATCCATGCTTTCACCAGAAGAGGAAATACAATTTTTATGAAGTCCAACTGGAAAGTTTGCAGATATAAATGTAAAGTAAAACATCACAATACAAAGGCTTCACTGCCAACTCATGCAATGTTTTCATCTTATTCCACTGTTTCTAATAGGTCCTCTTTACCTAAGTATTGCTTAAAGGAATTACTACTAGTAGTCTGTGACTAGATAGTAGAAAGGAGTATTTCTGCCTGTGTTGAAAACTACTTTCTGAGCTGCAATAAGCAATAAAGGTCAAGGGAACTGCACATACCAATACAAGAAAAGGTCATTAACTAGGCTAGTATCATGAAAGGCAAGTGTGGATTAAAGCATAAACAAACAAAAGCGCTAAAAGAGAATGGTCTTCACCAAAATAACTTCTAGAGAGACAAGGTCTAGCTAGTCTGGGGGGATCTGTGAACCTAGACTGCAGTAAGAACATCACAGCTGTCAGTTACTATACAGATGAAGTACAAGATAGTTGATGAACATTGAAGGGTGATTTGCTGCATTCTGCACTTCAGTATCTTGCTGACACATAAAATCTGCACTGGCTGTCATATACACCAATCCAACACACAGGGGTAAGAAATGTGGGAAAAGATACATACACTCAGGCAATATAAAAGGCTGTTGTATACATATCTGACATGAACACACTTCAGATCCTAATGTCTTAATTAAAATGTTCCAAACATCAAATAAAAGGACAAGAAAATTAAGTTTAAAGGACATAGAGTTCAGTGTCTCTTGTTTGCCTCTCCTTTAGCCACAGAAACAGAATCTGATCAAAGCCGTTAAAAAAGTAAACAGGAATTTCAGTATTAGATGATAAGGAATTATATTCTAGGAATCGAGGACAAAGGAATTAAAAAGCATCCTGATCCATGGATGGGTTAGCTTGTCTATGTGGATGCAACGGAGAAGATCCTCATCTAGGAGAACAAGATTTTGCTTGAAGGAGTGAATGCAGAATGAATTGGCTGTTCAATAAGCATCTCTGATTGAGACAATATACAGTATTGTCACAGACTGATCAATGTCACTTACCCAATCTTTATTTAAGCTCCCACCTCTTCTGTATGCATTTTGAACAGCTTGCTTTTCCTTTGAATTTTTTTTCTCAGCAACATGTTCTTCTGCAGGTAATGGTTCTGTCTAAAGCCAGCAAGGTTCACCAGTTCCTAATTCTCCTATTTCACCCCAGTCCAAAACAGCATCTAGACAGACTTCCCTACTTCCAAAGTCATCACAACATTGATGCATTTTCAGTGAAAATGCCTAGATGAAAAATACAGCCCAAATATCACTCCCAGAAGGAGTCATCAAATGATCATATGCCTCTGCCTTGGTTTTCTATGACCAACTGCCAGAATTCTATTTATGAAGTATAGAAAAAAATCACTCGCAAATGTTTCTGAAAACATTTGAATTCCCCACAAATAATGAAAAATATCTATTTTGCACAGCAACACAATTCCTTTAGAATACTAAGAGAGTAATTCTTCTGGTCCTTCTGTATTTCCCAGAGCAGTTAGTAATTTCACCCATTTTTTAACCTCTTAGGGCCAGGGAACTTTTCTTGAATCCTGGCTCTCAATGAACCAGGTTTGATCTGTTCATTGATCACTTAAGAACTTCCCCTCCTCTTGAAGGACAGTGTTTTTACATACTACTACGTGTTCAGCCCAGTAACTACCTCTCCTTAGAGGGGAACACATGTAATATTGTTGAAGTGATTTTATTTAATCAAATAAAGAATATTCTCCACCTATATAACACATGGCACCTTTCTGTTGTATGGAAAGAACCAATAGTGAGACAGCTGTCTAGACATTGACAAAGACATTTAATTTATCTGAATAGTTAACATGAATGAGATTGTCCCTGCAAGTCCTGCCTTTATCTAAGTGCAGATTTACCTGTTAGTGATTTTTTTTTTTTGGCTAATACCATGTTGCTGGCACCACATTGGTTTGCACACCTGCTTCAGAAGTAGAATTGACAAACCTCTCAAGCTGCTTTCATGCACTTCTCATCTCCTGCAAAATCATTCATTCTTAATTCTTGTGAACTAGTCCTCCTGCTTGCCCATGCTGTGCATATTCTGCCACCAGTTACAAGCTCTCAGGGAAGTTGCGCAAACCACAGGGGTTCCTGCTGCTTCTTCCAAATGCTTTGGCTTTCAAACGCATTACCTTGGCTTGCACTTCCCAAAGCACATGCAGTTACACACAGTGATTCTTTTGTTTCATTTTCATCTTTGTAGACTGCAATTATGAGATCAATGTTTCTTTCTGAATGAGATTTCCATTTTAATACTGCTTTTTGCCAGAGAGACTGGTGCCAGAGATGGCTGCTGGAACCCACCTGGACTCAAAGTGAGCTTGAACGATTTCCAAATCAGAAGAGCAATTTTAACTGTGGTCACAAGAAACTGCTAACACAAGAACTGAAAAAGAAGAGTTTCCTTAAGGATTTAAAGGAGGAAGGGAAAGACCAGAAGAACGGTGTAGACAAAAGCAGAAATTATGAATGTAGGTTTTCAGATATTTGTCTAGAGACATGAAAAAATTATAGTGGGACAGCATAGCAACCACAAACAGCCTTGGGAATCTAGAGAGGGTTCAGCACTAAGCACTCAAGTGGAAGGACTGTCTAAGGAACTGAAAGAGAAAGACCTGCTTAGAAAAGCCTTTGCTTTCCTCTTTGTATCTGAGAAACATCCTCTGTTTTCCAGCATGAATGTTACAAAATTACATAGCCCTATTTTAGTACAGTCACTATTTTAATGTAAGAATAACTTTCTGTTTTCCTAGTAATTACATTAGTTAACAGTTAACCAAGTCATTCAATTGTTAAAGCACACCTTGTGTTTGCTTATTTAGCAATATTTGGCATAGTATCAGCATAAGCACAGCAGGAAACAGAGCAGATTACAGAAAGTATATCATGTCATATTTACTTGTAGGATTGCTCTCCAGACACAAGAATCATAACCAGGACATTTACATTTAACTTCTGAAGTCTTATAGGGAAACAGTTCAAAGAACTAAAGCAACTGCCAAAAAGCATCCAGCACTAACTCAAGAGGCTATGGCTGCTCAGCTTTTAGAATGCAAAAATGAAATTGCACTTTCTTCCACCTATATTGTATCTGGTACTATTTTAATACACAATAAAAATGCAATATTTGAAATAGTAATATTATAAGCTTCATTAAGCTCTCCTTGCCGCACATAACGTGAACTTTCCTTTCTCCTGCTGAAACACTACACAGTAAAGTCTCTCACAAAGTACATTTACTTAAACGTACTTCCAATAAAGTTGAGTTTTCTTTGGCATTCATTTGCAGGGAGATTCCAAAACTTGCCCATTAAGATGTGCCCATTAAGACACTCAGAAGACACCTTCTCATACCTTTTTTCAGGGAATAGTAAAACATGTGTCTAGGAAATAATAGCAAAGAATGACTAGAAGCCACAGTCAATCCTGATTATAGAGCAAAACAGTGAGTGGTTCATTAGGTCTTTGGCTATAAACTGAATTATATCCATCCTTTGGGACTTAAATACTGTCTGGGCTATGTTAGTTTTAAATGTAGTTAAGGTAATCAAGGCCAATAATTAATTTAATTTTGTAGAGAAAGAAGTGATTAAACTAAAGGAATGCTTTGCATTTTGAACTGGCCCAAAATGGGGATTTTTTCTTTTAAGAAATCACAGTAGCACTTCAAAAATCCCATTAAAACTGGTCTTAAATAAACAAACATTCTCCTTCAGTACTGAAAATGCAAACATCCAAATGCAGTATTGAACTAATTTGAATTTTTCTTAGGGGATATGAGAGGCTTAGATCCTGTATTCTCATTCTACTTAAACACAGTATCTACTAAAACACAGTATCATTTAATAATCTCAGTCTGTGAAACCAACTGGAGAGACTTTCATCTATTAAAAAAAAACAGGTATAAAAAACAAACTACAAAACAGTGAGAAGAAAATTGGATTTTTGGAATCCCTTTGGTTTAAATAACCAAAAGCTATACTAATAGAGGCAGTGCAATCACTTTCTTTACAATACATCACATAATAACACTGAAACATGCATATCTAATTTTTGAATGTTGTGGATTTGCATATGCAAACTGAAGCTGTCTGAATCTACTCAGATGCTTTGTTTTGAATCACAGAATCATAGAATAGTTTGGGTTGGAAGGGACCTTAAAGATCATCGAGTTCCAACCCCCCTGCCATAGGCAGGGACACCTCCCACTAGACCAGGCTGCCCAGTGCCCTGTCCAGCCTAGTCTTGAACACCTCCAGAGAGGGGGCATCCACAACCTCCCTGGGCAACCTGTTCCAGTATTTCACCACCCTCACTGTAAAGAATTTCTTTCTTATGTCTAGTCTAAATCTATCCCCCTCTAATTTATATCCATTGTTTCTAGTCCTCCCATCCGATATTATGTTAAAAATTCCTTCCCCTGCCTTTCTGTAGGACCCCCTCAGGTACTGATAAGTTACTATGAGGTCCCCTCTGAGCCTTCTCTTCTCCAGGCTGAACAACCCCAACTCCTTCAGCCTGTCCTCATAGGGCAGTTGCTCCAACCCTTTGATCATCTTCGTGGCCCTTCTCTGGACCCTCTCCAATAGCTCAATATCCTTCCTGTGTTGAGGGCTCCAGAACTGGACGCAATACTCCAGGTGGGGTCTCACCAGTGCTGAGTAGAGGGGTAAAATCACCTCTCTTGACCTGCTGGTCACACTCCTCTTGATGCACCCCAGGATTTGGTTGGCCTTCTTGGCAGCAAGTGCACACTGTTGGCTCATGTTGAGCTTGTCATCAACTGACACACCCAAGTCTTTCTCTACGGAGCTGCACTCAAGCCACTCTCCGCCCAGCCTGTATCTGTGCTTGAGATTGCTTCAACCCAGGTGCAGGACCTTGCACTTGGCCTTGTTGAACTTCATGAGGTTGGCTTGGGCCCACCTCTCAAGCCTGTCAAGGTCCCTCTGGATGGCATCCCTTCCTTCAGGTGTATCAACTGCACCACACAGCTTGGTGTCATCTGCAAATTTGCTGAGGGTGCACTCGATCCCACTGTCCATATCTCCTACGAAGATGTTAAATAGCACTGGTCCCAGTACTGATCCTTGGGGAACACCACTCGTCACTGGTTTCCACTTGGACAATGAGCCATTGACTGCAACTGTTTGAGTTCGACCATTCAACCAGCTCCTTTATCCAGCGAGTGGTCCATCCATCAAACCCATTCTTTTCCAGTTTGGAGATCAGGATGTCATGTGGGACATGTATTATTACAACTTCCATTTCTTTCCTAAGGTAAATCATCCAGTAGAATGGATTCATTCACATTTCTGGATGAATAGTTGGACTGATGAAGGGCATAAACTCTATTTCTGTACAAGCAGGAAAGGTTCTAACACAGTATTTTGTTTAAATAAGAAAAAATATGGAAACAGTGCAACAAAAACTCATCCTCACAACTTTAAGGGCATGGTCCAGATGTTTGTATTTTTGGCTATACTTACAAAGATTTTTTTTTTCAGGCAATAAATCCCTTTCTAACTGCTTAGGCATTCAAATTTTCATAAAATGGACTTAGACACTAAGTAGTTTTCTCATGCATATCTCTCTCAGGCTGGCTACCCTTCAGATGCCTTAAGAATCTTGAAACTCAAAATAAGCTGGTCACATTAACCATTAAGAATAATGGCATTGCATATTGTGACATCAAAAGTCTTATGCAATTTTTGCAGTAAATCCACAAAATGCCAACCACAAAAGCTACAGCTGAGAAATAAAAAATCTGGGTTTTTCCTTTAACATAGTTAAAGTTTGATGAAAATCTGATTTTTTTAGTAACAGCATAATTCTCACCAACACTATTTTATGAGTAAGATAACTGAAGTAACTGAAGAGCTGAAGTAAAAGACAATGAGAATTTCTATAATTCTTAAATTCCCTTTGATGTACAAGATACATCGAAAACCTAAGCATAGGATTAAGTATCAAAGCATGGATGTCAATACATAATTGATATATCTTGTGCATTTATCTTCTATGCTTTAAATACATCCAGACAAATAAAAATGAGTGTAATAATAGCTAAAATAAATTTTAATCACTGAAAAACTGAAATAATAAAGAGATTAAGGAATATCATATGTCACCTTTGTCATGATGTTCATTAAGGTATCCAAAAGCATAGAAAATACTGGCTTGGGTAATACCAATAAATAAAATACATGGATAGAAATAAAACCAGAAACCTGACAAAACCCATTTCCTAATCCTTGAATATACATCCATTCTGCAAAATTTAAAATACATCTCTCTATCTAATCCATGAAAGGTATACTGCAAACAAAGTCCACATAAAAACACCAAAAGTCTTAAGAACAATATTACCACATACTGTGAATAAACTTGAGATTTTTGGAAATGTGAATCCCAAACATGAAAGTGAAAACACAAACTAAACAACAGTAACTATAGCTCCAGCGGGGCACTTTTCATCAGTTTGCCTTGGATATGATTTTGTTCAATGTACTTTACATAGAAGAAAAAAGTTATTGTGATTTTCATTTGTCTATTCAAAATGCTTATAATTCTTAAGGAACATAAGCAGTTAGGGAAAAATAACAAAAACAATGTCATTTTTTTTAAGAGTCCAACAGCACTTCCATCTGCTATGGAGGTGTTTCACATAATGCAAGAATCCTTGATATTCATCTATGACCAGTCACAGACTGTGTAGAATTTATGCTACATGAAATGGAATCCTTTGCATCATTTTAAGACTGATGGACTCATAAGTCCTTTTCAGTGATAAAATTATTGGAAGTCAAAACAACAAAATCCACAGATTACTTCTAGGATGAGGGAACTCTATTTTACCACAGCAGATTGAAGCTGTGATCTTCTCCAGTGCGTTTATCATCTTGATAGTGGTTGACTAACAGTTAACACAAGGAGGCTTGAGTTAAATATCTTAAAAATGCATTTTAAAAACATGAAAATCCAAGGGTAAACACGAAACTAGTAACACTGGTCATATAAACCAGGTGTGAAGCTAATGAAGCTGTTTGATTGCTGGTTCTTTATATTCTAAATACATATTTTACTAGATTCCATTCTACATAGTAGGAGACTCTTGAAGTTATTTGTGTAGGATTGTTAGGCTATCTGCAGCAAAGCTCCAAATGAGTAGCAGGTAGTAATTATTAATTAAGGAAGATGGGACATTTTTTTTATATTTTTTAGAAAAAGAGCAGATGAAGGAAAGCTCTGAGAAACACAGAACAGCTTAGATTCTCCCTTTCTCAGCTATTTTATTAAGAGTAAGACATACTTTAAATATAGAGTTTTAGCTATTTTAAAATTTCTGAAATCCCTTGGAGTCACTGTTCTCATTGAATAGCCGTGTGATCATTTTTGCAATTGCAGCCAAAACAAAGATTTGGCAATAAGGGTCCAACCTAGCCTGATTATTTTTATCGTGCCAGTCATCTTTTTCATTATGCTGGTCTCAATACAACCACCACCCAAAATGACAATGTTTTAGTCTGTTTTTCATGACTAGGATACCCTACACATGAAAAAAAAAAATTTAAACATCATAGACTAAGAAACAGAAAGTTTCTCTCCTTCCTTATGTGTGAAAAAAGAATCATAATCATTAATTCCAAAACTTTAATATTATTTTTGCAAACAATCCTTTCCTTTCCTTGTTCTTTTTGATGATGAGCACCAAGCAGAATGTTGCACAGAGAGTTGGAAATGTAATATATTTAGTATTTCTTGCACAAATTGGTTAGCACAGACAGTTTGCTGAACCATTAAGTGTAACAGCTTGTTACCACACTGAGTTGATGGTTTCACATATGACATGGATTTTTATGATGTTACCTACAACTCTTTAATAAATTCACTTTGAGATATCTTTAGAATCAAGTATACAGAAAGATCTTGCCCATGGGAATAGGCTGCTTCTGTCTATTCCTGATACTGCCTCAGTCTAGTTAAAGCAGCTGCCTTTGTGGATGGTTTACAGCTGCTTTAGAGCTCCAACCTGCATGATTAAAAGCCCAGCTTCTGAGTTTTCACACAGAGATGAGGATCATAATTATTTAAGCAGAGTAGACATGAGAAAAAAATAAAACAGAATAATTTGTGTACTGCTATTGTAAATGTTTTTACAAATGGACATTTTATGTAAAGAAATGTTAATCTGAAGAAAGTATAAGATTATAGGATTGTTTGAGATTAGTTGGTGATTATTAAGAAGTTATTTCTTCAGAAGAGAAAAATAAAAAATTCCTATGTATTTCTATGCATAGAAATATGTGGGTTTAGAACTGCATTTCAGCTTATCTTACATTCATTCCTTTTTCCCTTTTTTTGATAACCCCTCTCTGGTAAAGAATTCAGTGTTGCTTAATTTATAACAAGAATTCAAAACATTTAATATGTATTTTCACATGAAAGAGAACATTTATGTGTAATAAGATGCCCCTAGGTATAAAAAAAATTTAAGCCTTTGGTTCAATGCTGTGTTTAACAACAGTGAGTTGTAGATATCTGACTGTAACTTCTCTTTGATTTTTTTCTTGTGTTCATTTATCAAGAACAAGCATGAAAATCAGTCTTGCTTGCTATGAAAAGTAAGCAATAAGCAGGAAATACAGCTTCCACTTAACTATTCTGTTATTATCTATTCAGAAAACAAAATGTATTGTTACATGCTTGTTTTAAAGAACTGTTCATTTCAGAGTTTTACCCAGTTTTCTTTTTTCCTTAACTTTGACCTGTTGATATATCAAGAGTAATGAAACTTTTGAACTTGGCAGCTAAGTACTTGTCATCTTCATTTCACAGACTGTAATACAGCTTTGCTCTCTCTACTGCCCTAGTCTCCTACTTTATTAAGTAAATTCAAGAACAAGTATTATGCCGGTCATAATTCTGATAATCAGGGGATGCAACTGCAATCTTTTCTCCTTTCCTGACCTTACCAACAAGCTGTCACCTGAAAATGAAATTACCACTTGCTTGTAAAACGTGTACTTCGCACTTCCATTTTTCTTCAGGGTGACTGAATTATTGTCTGCCTTTTTAATTACAGATCGTGCAATCAAAAAATTGTAGTGTGTCCTCAAGGCTCCAGTACTATTTCAATTGAATCATCTATCTTGCATTTAATTTTCACTTCAGACATGAGCCACAGCTTTTGTCAGGAAGCATTTTTGTTTGGATGTTAGCTTTTTATATATTGGAGAGAAAGCTGTCTTATGCATTCACAGCATAGTCAAAAGCATTCACAACCATTATGAAATGGCTTAAGAAATCAGCTATTTAGAATGCATAAAGATAACACCAGAGGTTAAAGAGCCCTTTTTAAGCATATTTCTTCCTAAGAAATCTACCATTACACAGATCATTATCCCTGGAAACACAGGGAACTATTAGGAAACTAAAACCATAAATTGCCACATTAAATAAATACTCCTAACAATGACTGATATATGACATTTCAAGATTACTGAATATAAAACAAATATATAACCGACAGTAGTTGGAAGAAGCCTCCCTTTTGCTACACATGCATATTATTTGTTCATGTCCTCCAGTATCACCAAAGGTAAGTATTTTTCAATCTGTAATGCATTTCAAAAATCACTGAGTACCAAAGGAAACATGATTGAAGAGCAACTGTGAAGAACATCAGCAACTCTTTGAAACAGTGAGCCAAATAAATTACTGACAGTAAGATGTGTTTCATGGGATAAAAGATCTTAGGCTTAGCTCCTATGCAGAGGAGTCAGTGCTATAGAGATATAGAGTGACTTTTTACCAGGGCCTGAAGGGATTGGACAAGAGGTAATAGTTTTAAACCAGTGTGGATTACATATACTGAAACTCTTTGCTGTGAGGGTGGCAAGACACTCAAACAGGTTGTTCAGAGAAGCTGTGGATGCCCTCTTCATAGAAGTGGGTTTTGAGCTATCTGACCTAGTGAAGCATGTCCCTGCCTGCACCATAATCTCTCTCCAAGGAGATTAGAACTATGAAGTTTAAAGGTCCCCTCCAACTTAAACCATTCTAAGTTTCTGTGATTCTACACTTCAGCACACAATAAAGAATAACATGAACTTGACTATTTATGATTTTTTTAAACCAGGGTTTCCACCATATATACTGAATGACAGAGTGTAGAATGGGATTTAACATAGACTGACACTTGAATTTAAAATACAAAATATAAATACCCTATAAAACATAAAAAGAGACATATAAAGAATAAGTAGTCATTATAATTTTTCTTTTGCCATACAGGCAAAGTAGAAAGTAGAAGAACAAATGCCAAATATAGATCCTAGCCAATAAGTCGACTTGACCCTCAATGTAAAAGACGTAATCCACTTCTGTAGTTTTAATACGCCAACATTATGTTACCAAAATAATCCTGCATAGCTAAGTTTTTGGCATCTTCAAGGAATAGAACTCATAATGAACAGTCAACAGTTTCACTAAATCCTCAAAACAGAGCCCTGCTGAGAAGCCATTTCAGCAGAGCTGGAAAGCTCAGGCTCACTGCAGCTCAGGGCAGCTGGTCCTGATGTGTTGCCAGAAAGGAAACTACACGCTTTTCACATAACAAACATACATGTTAGACTTTGCTGATAGGCCTGCAAGTGCTATAAAGATGGAATGCTACATTTTTGCCTGAATGTTAGTTTACATGTTCCAGTGAGACACTGGAACAAGTTATCCAGTGAAGCTGCATATGCCACATCCCTGAAAGCATTCAAGGTCAGGCTTTGAGCAACCAGGTCTAGTAGGAGGTGTCCACACAGGGGGCTGGAACTTGATGGTTCCCTTAAAATACAGCAGAATACATATCTAGTATCAAGTAGCCTACTGATGAAATTTAACATATACCTTTCTCCATTCATCAACAAAGACTTGAGACAATTGAATGGGCATATAGAATTCAAAACTCAACTTACAGTATATTAAATATATCAATGTTTACAAATATGTATATAAAAATAATGTCCAAAACTTCCAACTACTAGTTGTATCCATAAAATAATTCAAAACAAAGCAAAATCCTAAATATCATGAGGAAGTTCTAGAATATATTCCAATTCTTACACATGTATTAGATGATAAATGATTAAAATTGTCTAGGAAATGTAGTAAAAGGCATTTAAATTGCAAGAATTCTCCATCATCTCTCTTTTTTTGATGAACAAAAAAGTCATACACATCTATCAGTGGACTATCTGATTATACATACTTAATCTTTAATTAATTACTTCAATTTAAACACAACAATTGTTTTACAATGACTGTAACAAGCAGAGAGTTACGTGAGTTTTTTTTCAATGTAAAATTCAGTATTTCTTCTTCAATCGGGCGTCAGTTTATCTTCTAACCTATTCTTTATCCAACCTTGTCTAATTTTCCAGTGTAGATGGAATTTGGTTTTATTTTTATCTTTCTCACGTTTAAATTTTCATTCAGGCTCCAAGCTCATTTCTGCCTTTATTCTTGCAATTTGCTTTGTTAAGCTACTCCTGAATCTTGTTTAATCTTGCAGAATTTAAGGAGCTCAGCTCAAAGCTGGTATTTAAATTGGGTCACAGGCACTATTCTCAATGTTTCTGCATTGTAAAAGATTTTTATTTAGACATGCTACTCTTCAAATTGTACCAATAACTGCATAGTTGAATGTTATATAGTGCATTTTAAATGTCCACCTACAAAGCAATGGATAATTAAAACATCTGTAGTAAAAACTTCCCTAATAGTCATTTTATATATCCAAAATCATTGCATTTATTGCAGGTTTTTTTTCAGATTGCCTTCTGCATTTTGACCCCAGCTTTATGCTGAATATGTCCATCTCATTAGCAGTTATACACCAGTACCTACATCCCACTTCAAAATAGTTTTTCTAACAGTATATGCTGCCAGAGAGATTTATTCTGCCTTACCTCATGGATGACATTCATTCAGTCACTCTCATGGCCATTTCTGTCTTCATTATGTTCCATTTATAAAATTTTATTAAGCTTTTGAGAAGCAGAGGTTGCTGCTTTTTATTTGCAGTTACTAATCCCTTGTGAAGTTTACAGTAAAGCATTTCAAATAAATATGCATATTTTTTTTATTCCTGGAAATGGGAACATTCAGGGCATCTTTTTTGGGGTTTCTGGCCAACTAGTTCAAACAGTGACAAAATTGCTCCATCTCAATGGCTAACAAGCATGGTCCTAATAACTGTATAGATTATTCCAGTGAAATTTATATTCTCAAGGTTTTCTATACCATATATGTATAGTGTGAACCGATTGCTGCAAATTAACCAAACTGAAATGTATTCACTGTCCAACATACCTGAACACAATTCTGCCCAGAAACCTTGGTTAGTAAAGTGGAAACACTGGGAAATACAAGTAAACTAACATCAACATCACTTCCAAACTTCCCCTGATTTCTCCAGTATTTAAATGAAATTCTGTAGATAGTGGTAACTACTCTGCTGCTTAAATGGTGCCCAATTTTTCAAAGACAATGTGACAGGAAAGGAAGTAAGAATCAAAACAATAAAAGACATTTAATTAGTTCAAAATGCTTGCTTTCACCATGCTAGGAATAATCATATTTTCCCAGAAGACATAGCTTTTGCTAATTAAACCACTTGAATGCGAGAAACAACCAAAATACAATGCATTCATCGTGTCAACAATCCTCTGATCCAACTCTTACTTGCACCAGAAAAGAATTAAAGACTGCATATTTGTAATTGCTTAGGTTTTAAGAGTTAACACAAGTACAAAAGCACTCTGATGACATCTGTGAAGTCAAATGAAGTACTGTACAGGTCACCATTTCCTAATGTAGTTCATTTTCTCATAATAAATAGGACTTCGTCTTATTTAAATCGACACTTAATTGGGATGGACTCTACATTTAATAACTCATTTCACACTAAGCACTTCCATTGTCAGACTTGTCTTGGTGAAGTCATATGGATCATGGTAAAGTCATCTGGATCATTTAGGTAACATTTTCAATGTGTATTTTTCTACTGTTTTAATAAGAATACGTCAAGTTTGGCACATTAGCTACAGGAATCTTTAATTGCCTTTCTATAAGACACCAGACACAGTTTTTCTTGACTGTTTTATTTCAATTTTCAAATCAGAGTCTGTCTAATTAAAAAATGAAAAGAATGTATGCAACCTTTTTCCTACAAAATGCCATTGTTTTAGCAATTCTATTTGCCTGCTCCTCACATTTTCTCACACTTCGTAATGCCCTGCAGCTGTTGATAGCTCTCATTTCCCCCCTTCACTGGTTTTTGACAGCTCACTAAACATAAATTCTGCAGCTTGTTAATTCTGGGAATCATTTTCCTCCAACTGACTGTCTTGTAACAGCACTGTATCTTTACTTGGCTTCTGCCTTGCAATCTGAATTTCTTCCAAGGCTGCTGCTTTATGAAAATTTTGAGCTTGTGTATTCTTTTCAGTTCAGTAATTATTTGATAGAGGTAGTCATTGTTCTGCAAGCAGTTTCAAGCTCATGTACAAGAGGTCCTGCTCAGTCTAACCAGTGGAGGAACTTATCAAAAGTCCAAAAGCTGTAAGTGAAACACCTTAGTACATAAGAAGCAAACCAAAAGAAATGAATGAAGTGGACTAAAGTGCAGACAAAGAGAACTAAAGTGAACTAAATGCAGACAAAGAGAGCTGCATTAAGAAGATAAAACAGTATAAAGTATAAGACCTCAGAGGTATAGGGAAGGACCAAGATGCAAGTAGAAAGATTTTCTACTTAAAATAGATCAGAAAGGACTCTAAAAGGTTGGACCAGAGGATCTCCAGGGGTCCCTTCAACTACTATCATTCTGTGATTCTGTGATATCACCTTGTAATACAATCTTTAGTTTGCAGTTTTCTCTATCTTTGGGCGCTAACTGCTACAGAGTACATGAAACATAAGAAAACAAACATGAAAAACCACAAACTAAACCACAAATAAAACTCTGTACATCAGGATTCAGTGCCCAGCAGGCAGTCACTTACTGGATTAGCCTTTTTTTTTACATCTAAGTTCCATTAAGGCAACAATAATGAAGACAACACATACAGGTTTCCAGTACATTATCTGATTTATTTTTTGTCTTTCCTAATATTATATATGGATGGCATAGAAATGAACATAACCACAATGGCCTTTCCACATTGATTTCTATAGTGTAGGAAGGCCTTTTTAAATGTTCCCATGCATACTGCAGACCAACATAGCAAAGGTTCATAAAGACAAGGTCCCACAGCAGTGAGGGTGGTCATATGCTCCCCTCCTGGGATCCATCAGTTCAATTAAATGCCAAAAAAAAATCATTATGATTAAACATGTAACAAAACTTATAAAAATTGTAACAAATTTGATAACTCTGGTTTTCTTAGACAAATCCAAGAAAGATTTGTGAAACATAAATTGCAGGCACAATATTTATTGATGTCCTTGCCACTATATCTAAAAATTTCTTTAAATATA
The DNA here is from genome assembly GCA_013400935.1 of Turnix velox. Lineage (NCBI taxonomy): Eukaryota > Metazoa > Chordata > Aves > Charadriiformes > Turnicidae > Turnix > Turnix velox. The sequence continues at coordinate 93,617 of VZTY01013596.1, forward strand.
ATAATTTCTCAAAAATTTTTTCTTACCTTCATTGAGGAGTCCAACACAGATTATAAATCCTTAGGCTCAGCCAATCTATCATAGCAGGGCAGAAACATGATGGACACAGAATATTTTCACTTTCCTCAAAGAATAGCTTTTTCAAGGCAACCATTACGAACAACATTCCTCCTCCTTATACTTTTCAAACACATGACTTCTTAAAGCAAGAAGCTGAACACTGTAAAACCTCCCAACAGCATAGAAACATTTCATCTCTCTTCCTTATCAATAATAATAGCACAATTATATTATCCATCCTTCACTCTCTGAATGCTGACATGTCAGCATTTTGCCACAGTTTTTGCAGTATTCTTCCCTAAGAGCTACCAGTTTGCAAATTCAACCACTTATGTCTATTCACTTCTAACATCTTTTCACACAAACTGTAATGCTTTAATTTCACCCATTTCCTTTTCAACTAATCCTCCTGAGTTTTACAGGATTATGAATCCTATTCTTCTACCTACTAACATTTGGTTTAATTAAATTATTCAGAATCTGGAACTGAAAACTAGAGTAGTCTTAGAATTGAAGGATATTTGAGATAAAAAGGTGTTGGTTTTTTTAATTTGTTCCATAGTAATTCACTAATCTTTTAGGTTCTTTTTCAAATAAAACCATAGCTTATAGTATTTCTCCCTAAAATCCTGTCTTTATTGTAACCTTAGATAATCACAAGTAACTAAAACAAAATTAGTACTAAATACACAATAAAGATGAACTACAAGATCAATACTGCAGTAACTAGTAACTGTAGATAAAATTTTCTGAAGGGTGGAGAGGATTTCAACCTAAAAGGTAAGATCCCTTGACTCAACGGAAAACACTAATTCACTAGTTGGCTTGAACAACAGAAGTAATTGGACACTACCATGCTGTAGTGTTCAGCATGTAAAATGTTGCATTGCAGAAGGATTTGTCAAATATTTTACATTTTAGTGGTTAGAAGTTTCTAACAGCTTTCTGAAGAGACATACTTCAGAACTTAAACTCTCCATTTTCTGGAGAATGCGGCACATTGGCTGTACTGCATGTTTCCTCAAATTGTATAATTTCTTTCATAATTTTTCAAAATGATTGAGACTTCTAATTATATTTTCACAGTGAATATTCTTTTATTAAAAAATTGAACTACAAAGGTTAACTCAGGTTATTGTTAAAGCCTAACTCAATATTAAATGCTTGAGCCACGACTTACCAAACTAGGTGTCTCATGAAGACTGAAAGAACGCTCCATAGTATGAAAGAGAAAACAATTCAGTGTGCATGAATGTCACATGTATAGAATTATCCTTAACAACCAGTAAATGAGAGATTGCCAAGAGATGTATGGCATGTATGTTTTGTTCATTTTTACACCTACATGAGAACATACCCATTGCAATCTTTAAAATTAAAATTTCCAGAAAATATTAATAAACATGATAAAAGCACAAGTGAACAGTTACAACCCAATAACTTAAGGAAACTTGGCAGTCTTAGGATTGGCCTTGCATGGGAAAGATACCAAAGAGCCTTTCTGCAATGAGAAGACAAAAAAAATCCTTTCCTGGAAAACAAAAACAAATGAAACTTAATCCAAAACCAAAATGCTATGTGGGATAAAAACCACTCAGTCTTCCACTTCTCTAAATTAATCCTTCAGCTCACAAATATAATCTCAGGCTTTCTAGATGGAATTTCAGAACAGCAGACTTCCATTAATAGCCAAAACTCTTTTAGACACTGAATAAACTGCACCACAGACATAACTGAGAATCAAAATTTAGAACACTGTCTACAGCCAGAAATGACTGCAAAAGTTGGATGATGTCCCGAGCTGCAGTCCTTAGCTTAAAAGTCTGCCTGTGATAGAAGGATCTATATTAAATCCAAGTTAGCCCAGAATATAATTTTAATGCAGAAGATTCTGCACACATTATAACAGAGACAATGCTGCTTAAAGAAAGCGTGGCAAGGCTTTTTTGGATATCCCTGTGGGTTTTGCTGTTGAAAAATTCAGTTACAAACACCTTCATTCATTTTAAGTGTGAAAATGAGGAAAGACAAATATTTACCCCATTTTAGAATACTTTCTTATAATGGAAATCTTTCATCATAACAGCAAGGAATATAAGGAATTAAGCAGGAAATTGGCTTTTCCATCAGGAATACTTCTCCAGGTACTTCCATGGAAAATGGACCTAACTAGGGAAGATATAGACCTTCAATTTATTTTAGCAGACATATACTGCACATGGACTTGTAAGATTTTGACTTTAAAATCTTTGAAGATTTCATCTTTATGGTGCATTTATTAGCATATATATTAGCATGTGTTTAATTGTGTGTTCTCATATGGCATTCTTCTCCCAGAACCTCTGCTTCTCTCACTGAGCTAACAAGACTGTGCCTTCAGGGCAAATTTCTCAGTTACAGCTGAGCACTGCAAGGCAGCAATGGCCAGTTAAGTCATTTATATGCTACTCTGAAACACTGGACTCTCTTGACACAGCCACTCATTCTCTGCACAGTGATGGACAGAAAACATAAACCACAAGGGTCTCTAACAGCTTTGATACGTTCAACCCCATGGGATTCTGCAAGATCTTTGATTACTAAACTAATAATGGAAACCTCTTATGAGCAAATAATGTATTATAGTGTGCAAAATAGCCTGAAATAATGAGCTGGCAGTTTTGATAATTTTGTCCTTAAATTTTTTTGTTAGAATTCTAAATGCACTTAAACGAGGAAAATATATAGCAGGTAGTTACAAAACCAAACTTTTTAATATAATAAAGCATCTTCAAACTATCACAGGAGTGCAAGAAAGCAGCTAATGACAATATTCCAGAGAACGCAATATGGCTGGTTCAAATAAGTATACCACATTGACACTATGTGCAAGTGACAAGTAGAACTACTACACCTTTTGTCAGTATCAACCACCTTGCACACACCTGAAATCACAGAACAGTTACAGTTGGAAAAGACTTTATAGATCTTGTACTTCCAGTCCCTGACTCTCCATCTAGTTTCATCTGACTGTCCATGTCTCTCATTGCCGTTAAACAATACTAGTCCCAATACAAAACTCTGAGAAAGATAATCTGTCACTGGATTTCCCTTGGACATTGAGCCATTGACCAAAAGTATGACCATCCAGCCAGTTCTTATCCACTTAGTAGTCCATCAGATCTTTATATCTCCAGTTTAGAGACAAGGATGTACTGCACGACAGTGTCAAATGCTTTGTGTGAGTCCAGGCAGATGATGGTACTTGCTCTTGCCTTATTCTCCAATACTGTAAAGACAATGTAGAAAGCCACTGGATTTTTCATGCATGAATTGCCCTTAGTGAAGCCATATTGAGTGTCATCAATTATTTTATTTTCCATTTGCCTTAGTATCAATTCTAGGAGGATCTGCTCCATGACATTGCCAAGCACTAAGATGAGACTGGTCTGTAGTTTCGTCGGTCTCTCTTTAAGATAAGGGTTATTACATTTCCCTTTTTGCAGTCAGTGGGAACTTCACTGGACTGCCACAACTTCTCAAATATGAGATAGTGGATTAGCAACTTCATCCATCAGCTCCCTCGGGACCTGCAGGTTCTGATCCCACCAACTGTGCACAATCAGGCTCTTCAGGTGCTCTTGAACCTTATAGTCTGCTACAGTGAGTGGTACCTCATTCTCCCAGTCCCTGCCTTTACCTTCTGCAGTTTGGGCAGCGTGGCTATAGCACTCAAAGGTGAAGAATGAGGCAAAAAAGTTATTGACTACCTCAAACTTCTCCATATCCTGAATAATCAAGTTACCTTCAATGAGGCTTGTTACTTTTTAATAGATCATCATGCACTTGCAGATTTTATCCACAAAATACAAGATAGAAATTGCAGATAGAAATCTTTCTGCTGTCTATTATTTAAATTTAAGACCCTGGATTTCTTAGATTAAAATTTTAAACACATCTCTATTTCACATTATTTAAGCATGTAAGTATTCATTCAAAGCATGGCCTGTATTACAGAACTTAGCAATATCTCCAATTCAGAGAAAGACAAAAGAAACTCATCAGATGAAAGATTAGAGAACAATGCTAGTAATCAGGACAGAAATATCTGAGTTCATGCTTCATTGATTAAAAGTCAGGTAAGAAAAGTCAAAATGTAAGCTAAGTGCAAAAGTGTTTATAAAACCAAGGTAAAGTGCATCAGTATATAGGTATATCAGAGATATCAGGTTTTGTTGTTCTTGTCGATTTTCTGTGCACAAAATGCATTCAATATCTACAACTGACATTTAATTACTTTGTATAGAGAGGGAGTTTTTGTGCATATGCAAGATTATTGATTTATTTTACTGTCCATTAGCAAATCCCTGATACTTTTTTGTAATTAGGATAATTAATGGACAGCATGTCAGCCAGCTAGCAATTCATACAGAACTCAGAATTTTGCTGTGCATCAATAAACATAGTTTTCTGTAAGTTCATGAGTGCTTGATTATTATTTTCAACATATTTAATCAGAAGAGTTCTGAAGATATTCTCATTTCAACTATGCATATCTCATTATCATAATTTTAGTGAAGGGAAAACTACATTTAGAAGGTGAGAGCCAAAAATTATAAGATGAAAAGCACAAAGCATAAGTAGCTTAGCAGGCTTTCTAAATCTGCCTTAATATTATTATGATTTAAAATTATTTCGATCACCCTTAACACAATATTGCATTTTTGCATGGCACTTTACAATCAGATCTTCAGAGTGTCTTTCAAAAGATTAGGAGTGGCATAAAGCTTCAGTAAAGAAAGCACAAAACTATCATTGGGGAGACAAACAAATTAGAAAGTGTTCTGTGTTGCATGGTATTTAAAAAGAGATGTTTTCCTACAGTTGAAAATAGGTGCTCAGAAAAGAGGAAAGCACTTAGCTGAGAGGAATGGAGTATTGTTACAAAAGGTAGAAGTGATGGACACAAAAACCTCGGCTAAGAGAGAGAGCTAAAACAAGAGTGGATTAACATAAATTATGAGATTTTTTGGAGCACGACATTTCAGTCAGCAGATCAGAAAGTAGAGAATGGTTCGGCAGGGAAAGAGAAGAAATTTGACATTGAAACTAAAAGACAGAAAAGAAATGGATTTAAAGAGAGAAATTACATGGTTAGAAGAACATGACTTTCAACAGTGGTACTTTCATTAGACTGGCAAGCTGAAACTTTTTGGGTTGCTAGCCAAGTGAAGAAGAAAGACAGGATGGATAGGTGAAGGGACTAACTAAAATCAATTGGAAAAAAAAAATTAAACTACAGCCAGGAAAGGAGAGCTGATAAGTGCAAGAAGGAAGAAACTGGATGAGGAATAAAAATGATGTACTGTGACAAGGATGTCTGTCTGCACAGAAAAGGTGTAAGAAAATAACGGAGAAATCTCTATTTTTCAGAGCAAAATTCACTGAGGCCAGATTGTAAATATTCTAGAATGATGCTGATGGAGGAACAGTGAAGGCACCTATCATTTACACTAAAAAAGAAAATCAAAGGCAAAGAGGATGAATGAACTTATAATGTGAACAGCAGAAGAAAAAAAAGTGGTTTTTTTTTTATTAAGTGGAGGCCATGGATAATATGGGCAAATAAGCCAAAAAAGAATACAAAAAAGCATTAAATATAAATGCTTAATGTAGATATGTATTTTTATTAGAAATAAAGAGGATAAAATTGCAAAGTAAAGGCAGGAAAGGAAGTATGAAAGAGGAATGCTATAGTCTGAGGGACTTTGAAAATGTAAAGAATAGGTTGACACAAACCAGATGAAAGGCTGGAGGAAGTAATAAAAGGTAGAGAAATAGGAAAGCATCTTTCCATGTCTCAAAAGTAAACTGCAAAATGTTAAAAAATATTCACATTAAGAAACTACATATGTATGAAGAAATCACATTGATGGTTGGAGCTTTGTGCAATGAAACACATTCCTGACCCTAGTAGGGGGGTTGGATGGGATGATCTTTTAAAGATTCTTTCCATCCCAAACTATTCTATGGTTCAAGATCCATGACATGGGTAACAAGCCTGATCTATCATCAGAAAATGGATATGCTGTTGAATACAAGATAAAAAATAATTTAGTTGGCAAGTGAAGGTAGGATAGTAGAACATGCATTAAAAAAGCAGTAAAAAAGTGCTGCACAGGCTTTTGAGGAAAATAATTAAGTATCAGTGCTAAATATTTTACAGGTTCAAACTGTATAAGCTCAGTAGAAGCTGGAGATACCTACCTGGCATTAGAGACATATTAGGATATTTTCAACAGACTTAAGTATATGTCTGTAGCTTTCCGAATGACTGATCTTAGTGTCTAAATGCAGTAAATACTTTTAAAATTGGTAATAGCAATAAATCTTTCTAGCCCTCCTCTTCCCACCATCACAACAAAAGCAGTAATGCAGAGGGTTCTGTACATATTCACTACAGTTTTCTAATCAAGATAAAAACTTCAATTTACCTGGTGTAGTCATTGTAAAAGCAGTGCTGGAAGAACACTAACAAAACACAACAAAATGCACTACAATATAACACATAAAACCTTTATAATCATCTTTAGAAACTGCAGAGAATGCGTTGAGTTGAAAGAGACCTTCAAAAGTCCTTCCAGTCCAACCCCCTGCAGTAACCAGGACCAAAAACATTACTGTGCCTTTTTAAAGGGAACTACAGAAGTCCTCAAATCTATAATTACCCTTGAGTAGTAGAAAAATAAGTAATGACTTCCCAAAAATCAATTAAATACATGCCTGTTTCAGTGGGAATTGAATCAGTTTCCAGTGGCAAGCAAGTTTTGACAGAGAACTGAGAGAACACACTTTTGACCATGTAATGAACCTAATACAGTTTTTAACTGTTAAATCTTTTTTTCGGGAAAATATTCTTTATTACAAATATTGCAGTGTGTACATTATTGCTGGGTTTTTTTCCTAAAAAAGGGGGTTTCTTTTATAAACTGTGTACTTCCTTAGTTTCTACTGACAATTTCACAAGAAAAAATATAGAATTCAATCTGCTTGTGCGCTCATTCATCTTTTAAAAAGAGTTCTGTTCAGTTCCAACAGTATAATGCTAGATATATTTACTATATAAAATTATTTAGTAAATTGAAAAAATGGAATGGAAAAAGTAGGGCAAAATGCTTTTCATGTTCCCGGAAAGCAATTACAAAACAATAAAAGCCAAAGTGAACTTCCCTTTGTTCCCTTATCATAACAACATATATTAATAAATCACTTGAGTTTTATATCATTTATATCCTTTTAGTGGAAACCAAGAATCCATCTGCCTGGCTAAGCTTCTGGGCTAATAAGCTCCCCTGCATGTCTCTTGTGTTATTAATCATTACACCAAATACAATCTCAGTCAACATAAGCACCCTACTTCTTTTTCTGGAACTTTGAGATAACTAAACATTTGTTCTATGTGTACAAATAGCAAAATAGCAGAGAGAAAGACTGCTGTACATCTCGTGTCTCTCACACACCAAAAAGGATTTCTGAATTTCATCTTCAAAGCTCTTTTTCTCCTGTGCCAATTATGTGTGTATCTATCTACAGCTTGCACTAGCTCCTCTCTCATTTCTGACAGAATACGTGCCTGTTTCATAAAAAAGAGCAATGGCACACAGCCCAAAAAGAAGGGAGAACACATTGGAATGCGTAGTGTATACACTGCATGCAATCCTCTAACCCAAAAACTGTCCATGACAAACTCCACAATCTTAATCTTACATAGAAAGGAAAAGCATGATCATCTCAAAGATCTTGGGGGAAACCTAATCCTAACTCTCAAACTGATTTCATCCACACTAGTCTGATATGCAGTTTGCATTATCACTAAGCAAAGTATTAGCAAAGTCTTTGACCATTAAAACCTCCTAGGAATTGCTGTGCAGGGAACTTGCAGAGCCTTGTCAATAGTTGCCAGCCATGTACAGAAATGTATTCTGCTGTTTGTGGACTTTCTCCCCTCATTTTGCCAGTAACCTGTTCTCAGTGCTTTGAACATACCAAGCTCCAGACAGCACAAACAAGTTACCCTGAAAAAGAAAACCTAATGAGCTCTTAAGTTTTAGCCTTCTTTTGGATACCACAAATGCCAATTCCTCGCTTAGATTTCTGACTTCGGGCAGGTAGATTTACTGTTCGTAAACTCCAGTGATGCATTAATGCATTTTCAGAGTAAGAAAAAAGATATATACTTGACCAATCTGAAAAGCATATTATACATAGCATGCAGTATTTTCAAACCTTAGGTTCCAAGGTGAAGACAGGGGACAGTGAAGTTAATTGTCTGACTATCAAGATGTGAGATTTTCCCAATAGGCTGCTAACCACCACACAGGCAATCACTCCCTCCCAACACCACTGGGATGGAGGAAGAAGAAAGGAAGAATTAAGGCAAGAAAAGTCGGGAATAAAGATCAAAACAGATTTATACATAAAGTTTAAGAAGAGAAAAAGAAAACAAATCATGTGAAAGCTATGACTGGCAAGAGTCTACTAGCAACTCAACACTTACACCTTCTAGATTTTGGAAGAGATTGCTAGATAATTATTCCAGAATTTTAAATTCTTTGACTAACTTATATTTATTTTAAACAGAAATCAGCAGTTAGATAGCTATAGGATCTGTGGGACATCAGAAAAATACCTAAGGAATAGATGTATAAATAAAGGAAGAAAAGCATATTTTTTAAGATTTAAGCAGAAAAGAAAGTGTGCACTGACATTCTACTTGGATTCATGTGGCCATTGAAATGAATTTCAACTAGATTCAAGACCTGTACAGTCCAATTTAATTTTATTAAGCAATTTTTCAAACAAATACATGCCAGCTGCAAAGTACAAGATGAGATTTTTGTGTTGGGCCCAACACACATTTGTAGCAACTATATGGTAATTTGTCTGACAGCTCTCCTGCTACTTGGAGTGTGACTATTAATGTATTTGTGTCTGGATCAATTCCAATCTTCTAATCTTCCAGACAGCTTTCACAAAGACTCCATATTTTATAAAAAGATCCTCCCACAACACACACTTTCTTCTGTTTTCCCATATGGAGCATTTTCTTTCAAGATAACCCTGATCTAGAGCCCAAGGTTAACATACTTCTGTCATGGACAGGTTGTACAACTAATGTATTCTTTTGGATCTACAGAGCCAAAAACTGCCTGACTCACTTTGGTCAGCAGGAATTCCTACATTCATGAAGGTATTTGTTAAAGGAAAGAGAAAATTTTGCATTGTTTTGTTCATTTTGTACTATTAAAAAATTATTTTACAAGGCCAATGACAATGTCTCTGTAAAAATTTAAACAGTCAATAATAAAAACAGGTTTATACACAACTACAGTCAACATAGGGCAAATACAGGCTAACAATGATGAGACCTCTATGCATGACTGACTAGTTGAGTCTAGGACACTATTTTCTTTGCTACTTCAGCTTTCAATACCAAGATTGGATGACCCTAACAGTCTCATTGAGTGTGTAGAATAGATAATCAAGTAGCTTATTGTAATTCTCTCTGCTTTACTTCATGTTTTTTGAACAAAACATTTGGCTTTAACAAATCGTTTATTGTTAGGAACTAAGACTATTCCATTAACCTACATCACCAGTAACTCCTGGTCTGGTCTTCGTAATTAGCTTGAGTCCCATAATACAATTTGATTCACATTTCCTGTGACAATACTAACTTAATGGCACTCATATCTCTCACAATAGAACAACTGATTATTAATGTTATCCTGAGCTAGGAACCGAGAGTCACAGGCAGATTACTTATGGAAAAGGAATAATAAATATGTTTTGAACATCAACTTGACAGAAGGACATTAAAACTATATTTTGCTGAGTTATGATTGTAAAGGTTATACCAGTAAAATCCAGTGGGCACACAGCCTTACAAGAGCCTCCTGCTCCATTTATAGTTGAAGTGGGGGGCAGGAACTTCTGCAGCACAGTCAAGCCCATCCAAATCTTCTCTATCTCATAGGATGGTCTCTCTCCATCCACTGCAGGGAAGACTAGAACAGTTGGCTTCACATCAAACATACCAGTCAAACCTCTAGCATTAGAGAGAATTAATCCAGGCCTCTGTGTTTTGCTATTCTCTTTCATTCTCTCTGCATTAGAATTCTTGTTTTAATTGTATCATGGCTAATGAGGTTAACACAGTGAATGGATTTGCCTGAGAAAAGGTTCCATAAATTACTGCAGTGCTGAAAGGTGAAAAAAAAAAAAAGCATGCTAAATTGTTTCTTCTCTGAATAGGCACATGCTAGGAGGAAAGCGATGAGTAAAACCTCTCCTTATAATAGCAATACATTGAAATATCTTTAAATGTCACATTGTTGGCAAGTATGCCAGAAAATTCTACGTCTTGTCTTTATCCATGAGTGCAAACATGGTCACCTCAGTGCTCATGGTTATTTCTTCTTGTGGCAGGGACTCAAAGTAATTATCTTGACCATGGCTGTAAAACACAGATAACTAGACCATTAAAGCTGAAGGAAAAAACATGTAGTTTGGAATGAATTAATAACTCAGATGAAAACACAACCATATGCCTTACTTGATAGGTAGTACAGTATACATAGTTCCCAGAAGGCACAAATATAAACAGAATATAATCAACAGTGGTATAGTTATTGAACTTACAGCAAGGAGAGTAGATTTTCATCATAATCCTACACAAGAGGCAGAAGGACACTAGATCACTTACTGCAGATTAAAAACACTACTACAAAATAAATCACACTCAGCATTTTCTGAGTAGCAGAATAACAGCAATCAATGGAAAACTTAAAAAATACGTCCAGGTAAGATTTAAGGAAGCTGTTTTTAATTCCTGAAGGAATTAAGCAAACTCCTATATTATCAAGTTTGGAGATTATTTTCAAGTGACAGTTGGTATCTACATTAATGCATTATTCCCTTGTCTTATACACAGCTTCTATGATCCTCATCAAGTAACGAAAACAGCTAGCAAATGATTTCTAATAATAAATGTCTTCACTACAAATATCTAAATATAAAATTTTACCCATCACTTATAGCTCCAGGGAAGGGTTCTCCAATGTGAAGGTGAAAAATGCTGACTTTTTAGAACACTAAGGACTATTTGTCAAAGAAGCAATGTCTTTTTCTACCAAAAAGATATGAGAATATAATAATTGAATAAAACACTAACAAAATCACAGAAAAAAGACCAATGTTCACAGTTTCAAGGTTTTTCTTGTATGACATACTCTTTCTAGTCACAGAAATGACAAGTGGGTGAGAATGTGTCTATTTTGTTCTTTCAAAGCAATTCACTACCAGCAGTGGTCTCTCATTCCCATTCTCTTCCAATCTCTTCCTTCAGATCAAAGGATAAAACATCTGACTGTCATCTCAATCCCCTTTTGAAGATTTCAGTAATTTCTGTGACAGTGCTGTCTCTCCCACTCAACAAACAAGTTACACTTCCTCCCTGGAAAATGGGGTGGTGATTTTATAGTTCAGTGACCAAAACACACAAATGTAAAATTAATCATTAAGCAGAAGACAGCCAGCAGAGCAATACCAAGCAAGGCATATATGGTGAAATTTACTGAATGCGATAGCTTCCCCTTTAATTGAGGAAAAAACACCACCATCTCCAAGGATGATTCTTTTTACCTAGTTTAGATACCTTTTTTACAAGGAAATAGTTCATCTTAGACAACATCTTTCAGCTATGAGTGAGACCATTGCCATTGAAGAACAGTGAAAAATGAAGCATGTTGTAGTATTGTCCAGCATGCAACTGTATAGCAAAATCTTCATATACAAATAAATGTTACAACAAACTATACAGCAACTGCTCATGGGTCTTCAGTAGTGTATATAAATAGATCAACATGTGCATACACGAATGAATACACATATGAATTCATAAGTACCAGGGACATATGTATAAAAAGATTTACAAAAGTAAAATATATAGGGAGAAGGACAGAAATCCACACTTTTATTTCATTTTGGGCTACTACAATGATTTGAATTTGTAAAACACTAAAGAAGAAGATTAAATCACAATGACACAATATAACCATGGCAGTAATTTCTCGTAATCCTCAAGTACTTGAAGCTCCTGCTTTTATAGGTCTAGGTTGGGGGTGTTTTTTCTCTTTTTTTTTAATAGGGTTTTGTGCTTTTTTGTTGTTATTTCTTTAAGAACAGTGGAGTCCTGGAAGGGTTCCTACAATATTTCATGAATATTTCCACATTCAACAATAGCAGTTATGAAATTACATTATCTATCCTGACAAAGTCTTTATTATTTTCAAGTGATCCAACAGATCTGACAAAGCTGACCCTTCAGCTACACTAATGAAAGCTGGACCTTGTATCTGATTGAAATAGCCACAAGTAAGGATTACCTCTTTTAATGGAACCTTGTCAGCCACAGGTATATTCAATCCCCTGAGAAAGTGTTGCCATAACACGAACCTAAAAGACATAAAAGATCAAGGTACTGAAATAAGATAAAAGGAGAAAAGTCTTTGCACATAAGTTGTGAATGATTTCCTGCTGGGTATAACCTGCAGCCCTGGTGCACAGTCTGCAGTTGATCAGAAATACGAGAATATGAAACTCTATTCAGTTCTTAATAAGCAAACTAATGACAATACAATTTCACGCTGCTCAATAATTCAAGACAAATGCTCAGAGTATTCATTTTTTTCCCAGTTTTCTACATCCCATGCTGCTTGCTTTGCAGAGAAGAATGAAAAGCAAGCACAGAACAAAAATAATAAAACATCAAGGCACATGAGCATAAAAACAAAGGACTAAAGCAAAATAAGATTTTAAAAAATGAAACAATAGCTTATTGCAAAAAAAAGTATCTGGATAACATTCCTGCACAGAAAGAGAGTGCAATTCAGATTCTCTGAACCTGCCATTACAAACATAAGAGGTTTTTTTGAGAAAACATTTAATAATGTCCACACATTTTACTTTCTGGTGACTTGACTTAGGATTGAATTTGTACCATTATTGACGTTTTATAGCATCTCTCCCACAATCTCAATAGTGATTCCTCAAACATGAAAATATTTTCCGAGTATTGAACTGATTTACTTAAAAGCTCCACAGAAGTTCTAACTCCACTTGACAATTCTTAACTGCTTTTAAAGAAAAGTTTTAAAAGAACCCTAATATGTATCATCTAGATTATAACATATAAACAAATATATAGTGCATAATTTCCAAACTTACAAAAAGGTGATCCATAGTGCAAAACATAAAGATATGAATATAGAGAAGGAGCAAAAAGAAGTAGATGACAGGAACAAAAAGTTTAGAAACATAGGAGAGCTTCCAGTAGCACATGCTGATTTAACATTTGGTCATGTTTCCATCATTTATTTTGGCTTTGAATTAAACACAGTATTTTCACCTCCATCTGTCAGTAAGCAATCCCTCTCTCCTTCAAAGCATTAGCTATTTTCCCCCCACTAAGAACAAGTGGTCTCTTACAAGACTAGTATTTCCAGCATCAGGGAGTCCGTCCTCGGCCGCGGCCCTCGGGACTCGCTCCCCTCCCTCCTCCTCTGCCCAGGTGTTCTTGGGCTGCGGGACCTCCTGGGGGATCGGCTCCTCCTGCAGGAGGACACTTGGCGCCGAGGAGCTCGGCGTGTCCTCGACGCGGAGGAGCTTCCCCGCCTCGCACTGCATCTTTCGGCCTTTCCCTTTGGGCATGGCCGCTCAGGGACGGTTTCCTCTCCTTGTGCGCTGCCGGGACAAGCTCAGGTCTCAGCAGCAGGAAGGCAAGGAGAGGACAGAGCTGCTGCTGCTGTTGGGATCATGCTCCACCATCCACTGTTGGCCAGGCTGGGGTGGCCTCTGCTTTATAGGGACTCCTGTGCTGAGGTCACAGCTCGGTGCCTGGTGACACCTGTGATGTCACAGCCCTGTCACCCCACATCACTGGGACCATG